>QXDM01000142.1:0-151985 GCA_003730235.1 Pythium guiyangense
GGATCGAGTGCAGGAACTTGGTCTGCCGCATCGACACGGCGCCTGACTTGTCATCGCGCTCGACTTCCATGCCGAGGCAGTACTTGAGCTCGCCGAGGTCGGACATCTCAAAGCGCTCACTCAGCGCACGCTTGGTCGCCGCGAGCAGATCCGTGTCGTTGCATGCGAGGATGAGGTCGTCGACGTAGAGCACCACGAAGATCATGGCCTTGTCGTCGCGCTTGACGTACACGCAGTGGTCCATCTCGCACTTGGAGAAGCCGATCTTGCGCATGAACTCGTCGATGGTCTGGGTTCCACATGCGAGGCGACTGCTTGAGACCGTACAACGCGCGCTTGAGCTTGCACACATGGTTGGGGTACTTGGCGTCGACGAACCCATCGGGCTGCTTCATGTAGATCTCTTCATCGAGCACGCCGTTGAGGAACGCCGTCTTGACGTCCATCTGGTGCAGATCGAGCTTGTACTGCGCCGCGATGCTCAAAATGATCCGGATCGACGCGAACTTGGCCACCGGCGAACGTCTCCTCGAAGTCCACGCCGTACTTCTGCAGGAAACCTTCGCCACAAGACGCGCCTTGTACCGCTCGATGAGACCTCGACGGTCCTCCTTCCCTTGAACAAAACCCAACTTGCTGCTGATGGCCTTGCGACCTCGCGGCAATGGCACGAGCTCCCACGTCTTGTTCTATGCCAACGACTCGACTCGGACTCGCACGCCTTCCTTCCACTGCTCGCGTCGCTGACTCCATCGCCGACTCGAACGATGTCGGCAACTCTCCACTGAGTACACGAACGTGAGCACGTTCTTCTTCTTCTTCTTCTTCTGTCGACCGAGGCGAGCAGCGACGACATGTCATCGAGCGACGACCTTGGACCTGGTGCTGGCGTCGAACTTGCTCCGCTTGTACGACCCACGCGTCCGTAGCGCTTCTCCACTGGTGGCTCTGACAGAGCTTCGAGCGAGTGCGTCCGCAAATGGCGCTTCGACCCCGGCGGGTACTCGACATTCGGCTGCTGTGGTCGCTGCGGCTGCCGAGTCGATGGTTGCCGTTGCTGCCATTGCGGTCGCTCATTCGTCGATACTGGCTCCGCCGCTCGCTCGTTCATGCCTTCATCGCTGTCTTCGTCGTCGCGATCGTCGGAGTCTTCACCGTCGGTCGCTTCATCCCCGTCACGAAACTCGACTGCCTTGCTGCCGACTTGTCCGTGCTTGCCGCTGTCGAACGTGTCTTCCATGAACTGCGCGTCGCGACTCACCAGGATCCGGCTGCTCGACAGTTCTTCGAACCGATACGCCTTCTCGTGATCCGAGTAGCCCAAGAAGCGACACAATGTCGACCGCGCATCGAGCTTCGAACCGCTTCTCGCTTGGCACGTGCACGTACGCGTGGCATCCGAAGACCTTCAGGTTCTTCAGCAACGGCTTCTTCTGCGTCCATGCCTCGTGCGGAGACTTGTCATGGCCGGTCGCTCGCGTCGGACAACCGATTGCGCAGGAACGCTGCCGTTGACACTGCTTCGCCCAGTAGCGCTTGGACAGACCCGCGTGCTCGATCATGCATCGCGCACTCTCGACCAGAGTCCGGTTCATTCGCTCGGCCACTCCGTTGAGCTGCGGCGTGTACGGCGGCGTGAACTGCTGCACGATGCCGCGATTGCTGCAGAACGCGGCGAACTTGCTTGACACATACTCGCCGCCGTTGTCGCTTCGAAGCACCTTCACACGTCTTCCGGTCTGGGTCTCGGCAAACTTGGCGAACTGCACGAACTTGTCCAGCACTTCCGACTTGCTGCGAAGCAAGAACACGACGCAGAACCGCGACTTGTCGTCGATGAACGTCACAAAGTAGCGTTTGTCGGAGAACGTCGCGGTCTGCATTGGGCCGCACACGTCGCTGTGGACGACGTCGAGGACGTTCTTAGCTCGCTCGGATGCAGTCGACTGGAACGCCACTCGCGTCTGCTTGCCGAGCGCACATCCGCTGCAGAGCTCCCACTTGTTCACCGATGCGATGTCGATGCCGACGCCGAGCTTGTGCTTGACGATCGCGTCGAGTCCGCCGTGGCCGATGTGACCGAGTCGCAGGTGCCACAAGTACGACTTGCTCATCTGCGGCGCCTTGGACACACTCGCGACGCTTGCACTCTCCGCTTGCACAGGCGTCATGCACAGCTTGAACAGACTCTTGCCGGCGCGCTCACCGATCTTCCACTTCTGGCCCTTGAGGTTCACGTAGCAGACGCTTGTGTCGAACGTGATCGGCGCGACATCCTTGGTGAATCTGCCGACCGAGAACAGGTTGCGCGACAGCTTGGGAATGTGCCACACATCCGTGAGCACACCCTTCTTGACGCCACTTGGAGTCTTCATCATCATCACGACGTCGCCCCTGCCGATCGCCTGCACGACACCGTCGTCTGCGAGATGCACGTCGACTGGATCGATGGTCTTGTACTTCGTCATGAACCGCTTCGAGTACGACATGTGCTGCGTCGCACCCGAGTCGATGAGCCATGTCGGGTTCTTGACGCCGCCGTCACTCTCCTTGCCGGTCGCAAAGAGGAAATCGCCCGAGTCTTCATCTTGGTTGTGCGCTACGTTCGCACGCTGCGGACGTTGCCGGTCCGCGTTGTCATGGATCCGCGAGGGACACTCCGCGATCCAATGACCCATCTTGCCGCAGTAGTTGCACGCGCCAGTCTTCTTGCTTGGCCGCGCACTGCGCTTCTTGTCGCCCGTCATGAACGCTTGACCAGCCGTGACCCCCGTCGCCGCCTTGCTCCTTGCGCTTCATGTCTTCATGCAGAAGCCGAGACGTCACGAGTTCCCACGTCAGCGTGTCGGAACGCGACTCCAACGCCGTGATGAGGAACTGGTACGACTCGCTCAGGCTGCCGAGAAGCGTGATCACCAAGTCATCCTCGCTGACCGGAGCGCCGACCGCGTCGAGCTGTTCCGCCAGCGTCTTGAGCTTGTTGATGTGCGCGAGCACATCATCACCTTCTTCCATCATGGTCGTGAAGAGACGACGACGAAGAAAGAGCTTGTTCGCCAGGCTCTTCTTCTCGAAGTGGTCTTCCAGTCTTGACCATGCATCGTGCGCGCCACTCGCCGAGCGAACCAACGGGAGCTGCGAGTCTTCCATCGCCAGGCAGACGATCGCCAACGCCTTGCGCGACTTCCTCTTGAACGTCGCTTGGTCCAGCTCGGTCACGCAGTGCTCGAGCTTCACTTCGCCGCTCACGACCTCCCACAGGTCACGTTCTTCGAGCACCATCTGCATCTTGAACTTCCACACGTGAAAGTTGGTTCCATCGAACTTGTTGATGCGGGCGGTCGTGGTCGAGGACTCCATGCTGGTGGCGAAGGCTGATGGCGCAGAGTCGAACGGGCTTGGGCTCATAACCTGAAGGCTTGGAGGCTTGAGGCGTGGTTGGCGAAGGCACTTGGGTGGTTGGATGCAAAATGCAAGTGATTGATTGATCGAGGTCCTTAGTTCGCATGCACACCTCCCTCTGTGCTAGCTACGTCTAAGCCTGCTGTGCAGTCGCTCCACTAGATACTTGTGCAATGTATCCAGTGTGGCGTAAACACGCATCCATGAGTGTAGGTCGTCACCCACAGCCATGTCCTACCTGCGTAAACACTCACCCACGCCATGGCGCAATCATGTCGGAATGATTGCCCTTGTGCGAGTGATGGTCACACCAGTCGAGGTCGTGACGCTGACTCGTCACGCGCTGGCTGTCGCTCGGCGAGGCGTCTTGAACCCACTGTCGAGAGCGTCGATAGAGCCAACAGGTCTGGGTCTCGGCCCACTTGACAAACTGCGCGAACTTCTCGACGACCTCCGACTTGTGCTCCATCAGGAACACAACGCAAGTAGCGAGACTTGTCGTCGATGAACGTCGCGAAGTATCTCTTGCCGCCGAATGTCGAAGTCTGCATCGGGCCGCACACATCGCTGTGCACCACGTCGAGGAGACCAACTGCGCGCGCAGAAGTCGAGTCTTGGAACGAAGAGCGCGTCTGCTTGCCGACCGCGCACCCGTCGCACAGCTCCCACTTGCCCGCTGCCGCGATGTCGATGCCGGTGCCGAGCTTGTTCTTCACGATCATGTCGAGTCCAGCATGGCCGATGTGGCCGAGTCGAAGGTGCCACAAGTACGACTTCGACGTCGAGCTCGGTTCACTCGTAGCAAGTGCGTGCGCGTTCGCACGACTGTTGCCACCATCGACTGGAGTCATGCTGAGCTTGAACAGACCCTTGCCGAAGCTCTTGCCGATGGTCCACTTGGACCCCTTCAGCGTCGCAACGCACTTGTTGCTGGCGAACGTGATCGGGCCGACGTCCTTCGCAAACCGTGCCACCGAGAAGAGGTTGCGACTCAGTCCCGGCACGAACCACACGTTCGTGAGCACGCCCTTGCGAGGTCCTCGCGCTGTCTGCATGACCATCTCGACGTCGCCGCACCCGATTGCTTCGACTGTGCCGTCGTCCGCGAGGTGCACCTTCACAGGCTTGATCGCACGATACTTGGTAAAGCACGACTTGGAGCGCGTCATGTGCTGAGTCGCTCCCGAGTCGATCAGCCACACACCACTCGCATCTTGAGCCGCGCTTGCACTTGAGCCGACAGCACCATCTTGAGCTTGAGCCATGAACAGATAGTCGCTGTCGCTGTCGATCACACGCGTGTCGTCGCGCGCAAGGTGCGCTTGCACGTGGCGCCGACGATCACCGTTGATGTTGTTCTCTTGGTTCCGCAACGGGCACTCCGCGATCCAGTGGCCGTGCTTGCCGCAGTGGCGGCACGCGCCAGTCTTCTTCGCCGGACGTCCCTTGCGCATAGCGTTCGACACGAACGCTTGCTCGGACGCAGCACCTTCGCCGTGCTGCTCCTTGCGCTTCATGTCCTCGTGCATCAGCCGAGCCGTCACGAGCTCCCACGTCAGCGTGTCGGCACGCGACTCCAACGCCGTGATGAGGAACTGGTACGACTCGTTCAAACTGCCGAGCAGCGTGATCACGAGGTCGTCTTCACTGAGCGGAGCGCCGACTGCTTCGAGCTGCTCCGCCAGTGTCTTGAGCTTGTTGATATGCTGTTGCACATCATCGCCGTCCTCCATCATCGTCGCGAAGAAGCGACGACGCATGAAGAGCTTGTTGGCAAGCGTCTTCCTCTCGAAGTGCGCTTCCAGTCTTGACCATGCATCATGCGCACCCGAAGCCGAGCGAACCAACGGGAGCTGCGAGTCTTCCATCGCGAGGCACACCATCGCGAACGCCTTGCGCGACTTCCGCTGGTACGTCGCTTGATCTTCGTCGCTCACGCAGTGCTCGATCTTGATCTCGCCGGACGTGACCTCCCACAGCTCGCGCTCTTCCAGCACCATCTGCATCTTGAACTTCCACACGTGAAAGTTGGTTCCGTCGAACTTGTTGATGCGGGCGGTCGTGGTCGAGGACTCCATGCTGGTGGCGAAGGCTGATGGCGCAGAGTCGAACGGGCTTGGGCTCATAACCTGAAGGCTTGGATGCTTGAGGCGTGGTTGGCGAAGGCACTTGGGTGGTTGGATGCAAAATGCAAAGTGATTGATTGATCGAGGTCCTTAGTTCGCATGCACACCTCCCTCTGTGCTAGCTACGTCTAAGCCTGCTGTGCAGTCGCTCCACTAGATACTTGTGCAATGTATCCAGTGTGGCGTAAACACGCATCCATGAGTGTAGGTCGTCACCCACAGCCATGTCCTACCTGCGTAAACACTCACCCACGCCATGGCGCAATCATGTCGGAATGATTGCCCTTGTGCGAGTGATGGTCACACCAGTCGAGGTCGTGACGCTGACTCGTCACGCGCTGGCTGTCGCTCGGCGAGGCGTCTTGAACCCACTGTCGAGAGCGTCGATAGAGCCAACAGGTCTGGGTCTCGGCCCACTTGACAAACTGCGCGAACTTCTCGACGACCTCCGACTTGTGCTCCATCAGGAACACAACGCAGTAGCGAGACTTGTCGTCGATGAACGTCGCGAAGTATCTCTTGCCGCCGAATGTCGAAGTCTGCATCGGGCCGCACACATCGCTGTGCACCACGTCGAGGAGACCAACTGCGCGCGCAGAAGTCGAGTCTTGGAACGAAGAGCGCGTCTGCTTGCCGACCGCGCACCCGTCGCACAGCTCCCACTTGCCCGCTGCCGCGATGTCGATGCCGGTGCCGAGCTTGTTCTTCACGATCATGTCGAGTCCAGCATGGCCGATGTGGCCGAGTCGAAGGTGCCACAAGTACGACTTCGACATCGAGCTCGGTTCACTCGTAGCAAGTGCGTGCGCGTTCGCACGACTGTTGCCACCATCGACTGGAGTCATGCTGAGCTTGAACAGACCCTTGCCGAAGCTCTTGCCGATGGTCCACTTGGACCCCTTCAGCGTCGCAACGCACTTGTTGCTGGCGAACGTGATCGGGCCGACGTCCTTCGCAAACCGTGCCACCGAGAAGAGGTTGCGACTCAGTCCCGGCACGAACCACACGTTCGTGAGCACGCCCTTGCGAGGTCCTCGCGCTGTCTGCATGACCATCTCGACGTCGCCGCACCCGATCGCTTCGACCGTGCCATCGTCCGCGAGGTGCACCTTCACAGGCTTGATCGCACGATACTTGGTAATGCACGACTTGGAGTGCGTCATGTGCTGAGTCGCTCCCGAGTCGATCAGCCACACACCACTCGCATCTTGAGCCGCGCTTGCACTTGAGCCGACAGCACCATCTTGAGCTTGAGCCATGAACAGATAGTCGCTGTCGCTGTCGATCACACGCGTGTCGTCGCGCGCAAGGTGCGCTTGCACGTGGCGCCGACGATCACCGTTGATGTTGTTCTCTTGGTTCCGCAACGGGCACTCCGCGATCCAGTGGCCGTGCTTGCCGCAGTGGCGGCACGCGCCAGTCTTCTTCGCCGGACGTCCCTTGCGCATAGCGTTCGACACGAACGCTTGCTCGGACGCAGCACCTTCGCCGTGCTGCTCCTTGCGCTTCATGTCCTCGTGCATCAGCCGAGCCGTCACGAGCTCCCACGTCAGCGTGTCGGCACGCGACTCCAACGCCGTGATGAGGAACTGGTACGACTCGTTCAAACTGCCGAGCAGCGTGATCACGAGGTCGTCTTCACTGAGCGGAGCGCCGACTGCTTCGAGCTGCTCCGCCAGTGTCTTGAGCTTGTTGATATGCTGTTGCACATCATCGCCGTCCTCCATCATCGTCGCGAAGAAGCGACGACGCATGAAGAGCTTGTTGGCAAGCGTCTTCCTCTCGAAGTGCGCTTCCAGTCTTGACCATGCATCATGCGCACCCGAAGCCGAGCGAACCAACGGGAGCTGCGAGTCTTCCATCGCGAGGCACACCATCGCGAACGCCTTGCGCGACTTCCGCTGGTACGTCGCTTGATCTTCGTCGCTCACGCAGTGCTCGATCTTGATCTCGCCGGACGTGACCTCCCACAGCTCGCGCTCTTCCAGCACCATCTGCATCTTGAACTTCCACACGTGAAAGTTGGTTCCGTCGAACTTGTTGATGCGGGCGGTCGTGGTCGAGGACTCCATGCTGGTGGCGAAGGCTGATGGCGCAGAGTCGAACGGGCTTGGGCTCATAACCTGAAGGCTTGGAGGCTTGAGGCGTGGTTGGCGAAGGCACTTGGGTGGTTGGATGCAAAATGCAAAGTGATTGATTGATCGAGGTCCTTAGTTCGCATGCACACCTCCCTCTGTGCTAGCTACGTCTAAGCCTGCTGTGCAGTCGCTCCACTAGATACTTGTGCAATGTATCCAGTGTGGCGTAAACACGCATCCATGAGTGTAGGTCGTCACCCACAGCCATGTCCTACCTGCGTAAACACTCACCCACGCCATGGCGCAATCATGTCGGAATGATTGCCCTTGTGCGAGTGATGGTCACACCAGTCGAGGTCGTGACGCTGACTCGTCACGCGCTGGCTGTCGCTCGGCGAGGCGTCTTGAACCCACTGTCGAGAGCGTTGATAGAGCCAACACTACCTGCGTATACACTCACCCACGCCATGGCGCAATCATGTCGGAATGATTGCCCTTGTGCGAGTGATGGTCACACCAGTCGAGGTCGTGACGCTGACTCGTCACGCGCTGGCTGTCGCTCGGCGAGGCGTCTTGAACCCACTGTCGAGAGCGTTGATAGAGCCAACACTCCCACTCGACTCGCCAGCGACGATGATGCCGAGCTTGGTCCGAAGAGCGTCGAACTGCGGTGCTGCGATCGCCTTCGTCATGATGTCCGCGAGCATGTCTTGTGTCGGACAGTACTGCAGCGCGACTTGACCGTCTTCGACCTTCTCGCGCACGAAGTGGTAGCGGATGTCGATGTGCTTGGTGCGCTTGTGGAACTCGGGGTTCTTGGCCAACGCGATCGAGCCTTGGTTGTCTTCGAGCACCAGGATCGAGTCGCCGTCGCTGAGTTCGCCGAGTTCACGCACAAACGCCTTGAGCCACACCGCCTCTTGAGTCGCCTCGGACAGTGCCATGTACTCTGCCTCGGTCGACGAGAGCGCCACGGATCGCTGCTTCTTGCTTCGCCAGCTCACGCAGCCGCCGTTGAGCATGAACACGTAGCCGCTTGTGCTGCGGCGCGAGTCGTGGCCGCCCGCCCAGTCAGCATCCGAGTAGCCGTGAAGTGCACGATTGTCAAACTTGTCGTCGCACTTGCCAAACACTAGACCGAGCGTCGGAGTCGCTTGCAGGTACCGGAACACGCGCTTGAGAGCCTGCCAGTGTGTCGGACACGGGTCGGCAGCAAACTGGCTGAGCACTCCCACTGCAGCTGCGAGGTCCGGTCGAGTCGCCACCATGAGGTACATCAGGCATCCGACCGCGCTGCGGTACGGCACGCCGTGCATGGTCTCGTGGTGCTTGCACCCGCCGTCGCACATGGCCTTGGTCAGCTTGAGTCCCGGGTCTTGCGGCGTCTTCACGGGCTTGCAGTCTTGCATGCCGAACTTGGCCAAGATCGAGTGCAGGAACTTGGTTTGGCGCACGGACACAGTGCCCAGATCAAAGTCGCGCGCGATCTCCATGCCGAGGCAAAACTTGAGCTCGCCGAGGTCGGACATCTCAAACCGGTTGCTGAGTGCTGACTTGATCTTCGCCATCAGTGCGTCGCTGCTGCACGCAATGATGAGGTCGTCGACGTAGAGGACAATGAACGCCATCTTGTCTTCGCCGTTGCCGCACTCGCGCATCACGTACACGCAGTGGTCGGACTCACACTTGCCAAAGCCGAGACCGATCATGAACGCGTCGATGGTCTGGTTCCACATCCGCGGCGCTTGCTTGAGCCCGTAGAGCGACTTCTTCAGCTTGCACACGTAGTCGACCGGACACGCTGCTTCGACGTATCCTTCCGGCTGCTTCATGTAGATGTCTTCGTCGAGATCGCCGTTCAAGAACGCGGTCTTGACGTCCATCTGGTGCAGCATGAGATCGTACTTGGCCGCGAGTGCGAGCACCACTCGGATCGACGTGAACTTCGCAACTGGCGCGAACGTCTCGTCGTAGTCGATGCCGAACTTCTGCGCAAAGCCCTTCGCGACGAGCCGAGCCTTGTGTCGCTCGACTTCACCGTGCTCGTTCTCCTTGACCTTGAACACCCACTTGCAGCCGATTGCCTTGCGTCCCTTCGGCAGCGGCACAACGTCCCACGTGTCGTTCTTGATCAGCGACTGGAACTCCGAGTCGCACGCTTTCTTCCACTTGCTCGCGTCGCTGGATTCCATCGCCGACTCAAACGTTGTCGGCACTTCTCCCACTGAAGCCACGACGTGAGCAGCGTGGAGCGCCGAAAGATCGTCGAGCGAGGTCGGTCGAGTCGTCGAGCTGGCCGTCGCGTTCGTCGATGCGCCGCTCATTCGACCGACTCCCACTGTCGCCGAGCCGCTCGATCTCTTCGGGCGCGGTGTTTCCGTCACGTTCTCAAGCGACTGCGAACGAACGTGACGCTTCGCACCGCTGCTGTACTCCGGGCTGCTAGGCGGCTGTGGCTGCGCAGGTTGATCACCACTGCCAGGCACACCGTCTTCAGCACCCTGCTCCATGTCCGCGTCGCCGACGCCGGACTCGTACTCTTCGTACTCTTCGTACTCTTCATCGGTGTCGTTGTCGATGGAGTCGTTGTCGATGAAGTCGATCTCTGCTCCTTGAGCACCGAGTCGACGACCGTCGTCGAACTCGTCTTCCATGAACTTGGCGTCGCGACTCACAAACACTCGACCGGTCTCGATGTCTTCGAACCGATATGCTTTCTCGTACTCCGAGTAGCCGATGAACCGACAGCGAATCGCACGAGCGTCGAGCTTCAGTCGCTTCGGACTTGGTACGTGCACGAACGCGTGGCAGCCGAATGTCTTGAGGTTCGCGAGCAGCGGAGCCTTGCCGTTCCACACCTCGTACGGCGACATGTTGTCGATGTTCGAGCGACTTGGGCAACGGTTCCGCAAGAACGCCGCGGTCATCACGGCTTCGCCCCAGTACGGCTTGGACATCTTGGCGTGCTCGAGCATGCAGCGCGCGCACTCCACGAGTGTGCGGTTCATGCGCTCCGCGACACCGTTGAGCTGCGGCGTGTACGGCGGCGTGAACTGCTGCACGATGCCGCGATCGGCGCAGATCTCGGCCATCTTCGCCGACTTGTACTCGCCGCCGTTGTCGCAACGCAGTGTCTTGACACGTCGGCCGGTCTGGGTCTCGGCCCACTTGACAAACTGCGCGAACTTCTCGACGACCTCCGACTTGTGGTCCATCAGGAACACAACGCAGTAGCGAGACTTGTCGTCGATGAACGTCGCGAAGTATCTCTTGCCGCCGAATGTCGAAGTCTGCATCGGGCCGCACACATCGCTGTGCACCACGTCGAGGAGACCAACAGCGCGCGCAGAAGTCGAGTCTTGGAACGAAGCGCGCGTCTGCTTGCCGACCGCGCACCCGTCGCACAGCTCCCACTTGCCCGCTGCCGCGATGTCGATGCCGGTGCCGAGCTTGTTCTTCACGATCATGTCGAGTCCAGCATGGCCGATGTGGCCGAGTCGAAGGTGCCACAAGTACGACTTCGACATCGAGCTCGGTTCACTCGTAGCAAGTGCGTGCGCGTTCGCACGACTGTTGCCGCCATTGACTGGAGACATGCTGAGCTTGAACAGACCCTTGCCGAAGCTCTTGCCGATGGTCCACTTGGACCCCTTCAGCGTCGCAACGCACTTGTTGCTGGCGAACGTGATCGGGCCGACGTCCTTCGCAAACCGTGCCACCGAGAAGAGGTTGCGACTCAGTCCCGGTACGAACCACACGTTCGTGAGCACGCCCTTGCGAGGTCCTCGCGCAGTCTGCATGACCATCTCGACGTCGCCGCACCCGATTGCTTCGACCGTGCCGTCGTCCGCGAGGTGCACCTTCACAGGCTTGATCGCACGATACTTGGTAAAGCACGACTTGGAGTGCGTCATGTGCTGAGTCGCTCCCGAGTCGATCAGCCACACACCACTCGCATCTTGAGCCGCGCTTGCACTTGAGCAGACAGCACCATCTTGAGCTTGAGCCATGAACAGATAGTCGCTGTCGCTGTCGATCACACGCGTGTCGTCGCGCGCAAGGTGCGCTTGCACGTGGCGCCGACGATCACCGTTGATGTTGTTCTCTTGGTTCCGCAACGGGCACTCCGCGATCCAGTGGCCGTGCTTGCCGCAGTGGCGGCACGCGCCAGTCTTCTTCGCCGGACGTCCCTTGCGCATAGCGTTCGACACGAACGCTTGCTCGGACGCAGCACCTTCGCCGTGCTGCTCCTTGCGCTTCATGTCCTCGTGCATCAGCCGAGCCGTCACGAGCTCCCACGTCAGCGTGTCGGCACGCGACTCCAACGCCGTGATGAGGAACTGGTACGACTCGTTCAAACTGCCGAGCAGCGTGATCACGAGGTCGTCTTCACTGAGCGGAGCGCCGACTGCTTCGAGCTGCTCCGCCAGTGTCTTGAGCTTGTTGATATGCTGTTGCACATCATCGCCGTCCTCCATCATCGTCGCGAAGAAGCGACGACGCATGAAGAGCTTGTTGGCAAGCGTCTTCCTCTCGAAGTGCGCTTCCAGTCTTGACCATGCATCATGCGCACCCGAAGCCGAGCGAACCAACGGGAGCTGCGAGTCTTCCATCGCGAGGCACACCATCGCGAACGCCTTGCGCGACTTCCGCTGGTACATCGCTTGATCTTCGTCGCTCACGCACTGCTCGATCTTGATCTCGCCGGACGTGACTTCCCACAGCTCGCGCTCTTCCAGCACCATCTGCATCTTGAACTTCCACACGTGAAAGTTGGTTCCATCGAACTTGTTGATGCGGGCGGTCGTGGTCGAGGACTCCATGCTGGTGGCGAAGGCTGATGGCGCAGAGTCGAACGGGCTTGGGCTCATAACCTGAAGGCTTGGAGGCTTGAGGCGTGGTTGGCGAAGGCACTTGGGTGGTTGGATGCAAAATGCAAAGTGATTGATTGATCGAGGTCCTTAGTTCGCATGCACACCTCCCTCTGTGCTAGCTACGTCTAAGCCTGCTGTGCAGTCGCTCCACTAGATACTTGTGCAATGTATCCAGTGTGGCGTAAACACGCATCCATGAGTGTAGGTCGTCACCCACAGCCATGTCCTACCTGCGTATACACTCACCCACGCCATGGCGCAATCATGTCGGAATGATTGCCCTTGTGCGAGTGATGGTCACACCAGTCGAGGTCGTGACGCTGACTCGTCACGCGCTGGCTGTCGCTCGGCGAGGCGTCTTGAACCCACTGTCGAGAGCGTTGATAGAGCCAACACGGCGTGCGCGCCGAAGTGCACCGCGCGAATCCGCTCAGCGCGCAAGTTCGTCTCAGCGTCGACAGCCCGAATGGCGAGGCACCTGTCGTGAGCGACGTCTTTAGCTTCACACACGCGCTCACGCTCGCTCCAGACATCGACGGTGCATCGCCAGACGTCGCAGCGACGATCGCTGCGACGGATGCAGACCAGATCGTCTCTGTCACAGAGCCGCCGCGGCTCGTGACGCCTCAAGTCACAAGCGTCTTTTGCGTGTGTGTATATACATGTACATACGTGTTCATGCGTCTAACAACCTTGAGGTGCTAATAAATATGTACGTACATGGCGACTCGGTTCTTGACAGTATCGGTTGCGCTTTGCGAACTCACTGCGCGATCACCACGCGCTTGCGCCGCTTCTTCTCGTTCGCCTTCGCTTCGAGCTCCTCTTGCTCGCGCACGCTGATCTTCCGGCCCGCCTTCTCCATCCAGCCGCTCGCACGCGCTTGCCAGCTCTTCTCGCGCTGCCGCACAGTGTTCATGGCCTCTTTGCGAATGCCCAGTACGCGGTGCTGCGCGAGCGCCTTGCGGTTTTGGATCGCGCTCTCCGACAGCGCGAGCTTACGCTCAAATGCGTCGCGCTTTGTCTGCTCCTTGTCTGTAGCAGCCGTTCTGAGCTTCTGGATCTCCGCGACACGCTCGTGCTCCATGCGCGCCAAGTACGCGCGATGCTCGTTCACGAGCACAGTCGTGAGAGTCCCGTCGTCTCGCGCCTGCCTCTGCAGCGCAGCGAATTCGACCTCTTTGCGCTTATGGAGCTCAAGGAGCTCAAGCTCGCGGGTCTCAGTACGTGTGCGCACGTCGTCGCGCTCACGCTCGAGGATCTGCTCGAACGCCTCGGCTTCGGCGCGCATGGCCTCGCGCTTGTCGCGCTCGAACGCGTCAAAGTCGCGCTGCGTCTGGTTCACCGTCACGTGCATGTTCTCGTCGTGGCGCCGCTGCTCAGCGGCGAGGTCCTTGCCTTCGTCCACGAGCCGCGCGCCGTCCAAGCGCAGCTCTTTGCCGTAGAACCAGTCGTCGACTTCGAGCATCTTGTCGCTCATGGCCACGAGACTCGCGCGGAGCCGCGCAGCCGTGGCGCAAAAGGCAGCGTAGCGCGTGTCGCGCGCTTGCCAAATCCAGCGCAGTGCAATGGCCCGCGAGGATTCGTTCAGCTGGAG
Source organism: Pythium guiyangense (assembly GCA_003730235.1). Taxonomy (NCBI): domain Eukaryota; phylum Oomycota; class Peronosporomycetes; order Pythiales; family Pythiaceae; genus Pythium; species Pythium guiyangense. Next base: position 14,078 of record QXDM01000142.1, read on the forward strand.
CTTCCAGTGCTTGGACGGGTCTTCTTCGTCCGAGTCGACGTGCACGGCCTTGCCCTTGCGCGCCTTCTTTGCACGCATCTTCTTCGCGTATGTCTCCATCTCGAGGCGCGCGTGCTCGCGCGGAAAGACGCCACCGAGCTTCTTGCGTGCGGCGATGAGCCACTTGGAGAGCACGCGGCCTTCAACCGACCCACGGCCGATCACGACAGGCTCGAACGCGACGTCGTCCTCTTCGTCAGACGAGAAGTCGTCGTCACGGAGCTTGCGCGAACCGGCGATCGGCTGCTTGACAAGACGCGCGATGCGCTTCTGCTGCAGCGCCGACGTGCAGACGTTGCAGAGCGTGAGGTACGTTGCGTGCTTGCGGAAGTACGCTTTCCACAGATCGGTGTCAGTCTCGAGGTCCCCGAACTCGTCCTCAAAGCCAATGATGAGCCGATCGATCGCCCCTGGGTCCTGCGCCGTCTGCTCTGCATTCGCCAAGTCGACGTGCATCGTGTAGCCGCCGTCTTCGCTCTTCTGGCACGCAAAGCACGACGGCTGCTTGTTGTTGGCGATGATGCCGGCCACGAGCTTGGCAAACACGCGGCGCTTGCGTGCACGCGCGAGCCAGTAGAGCGCAATGTCCTTCGACGCGCCATCTACTGGGACGTTCGACCAGTTGCGCCGCATCTTCTCGAGCTCGTCCTCCGAGTCGGACGAGATGTCGGACCGATCGCCCTGCAAGCGCCGCCCTTCGCCCATGTTCATGAGCTCGTGGTAGATGTCGCGGACGTACTCAGAGTTCGAGCGTCCATCGACGCCAGCGGCTGCGAGCGTCCGCGGTGTGAAGAGCTCGACCAAGTGCTGAAGGATCCACGGTCGATTGCGCTCCATGAACCGGTGCCGAAAGCGCTCCGAGTTGAGCGCCTGGAGCTCCAAACGTTCGCGCTCGAGGTCTTTTTGTCGCCCAGGACCGAGTGCCAAGCGCGCCGCAATCTCGTCGTCGAGCGTCCCGTCGAGTTGCTTCTGCTTCCAGACACCGAGGCGATCGCCGACGCGCACGCACGCGACTTCAAGCGCGCGGGCAAACATCGTGACGACGAGGAGCACGACGAGCGTGGCGACGTCGCCAAAGAGGTTGTACTTGTAGCGCAAGAAGACGCTCGTGCCGTACATCGTGAGCTGAATGCCCATGGCGTAGAGCGTGACGAGGAAGTAGAACTGCGACGAGACGCAGAGCAGGTCGAGACTCTGGAATGCCGGGTGGATGCTCTCGTCCTTGGCGCCGTCGCGCATTTGCCAGCGGTGGTCGCGCGTTGCGAACCGGTGCTTCTGGTACGAGACGTACTCGTAGATCTTCCAGCCGTGCGCGAGCTCGAGCGTATTGAGCTGGAAGACGCCCATGACGAGGTTGCTCGGGATGATGAAGAGCGAGAAGAGCGAGTAGTAGAGCAAGTCGGTCTGCTTCACGCCGTATAGCTCGGGCATCTTGGTGTCTTCGCTGAACCAGACCTGGAACATGAGAAGCACGGGTGTGAGGAAGAGCTCCGTGAAGACGACGCAGTAGCCGGTCACGCCCTCGAGCACCGACTCGACGCCTGCGGCGTGGTTGTCGATCTTCTCGCACACGCGGCGCCACTCAGCTTCGTCCTGCGCCTTCTGTTCGCGCGTACGCCGGCGCTTCTTCCGGAGCTTGCGCTGTAAGAGAAGCTTCCACTTGGGCCACATGCTCCAGAGGTGGCGCAGCAGCGGCGCAAAGTACAGGCGCTCCATGATCAAGAAGCTCAGGTTGACGAAGTAGAAGAGCGTGAAGCCGAGGAAGTCGGCTGAGCCCATGGCGATCGTGCTCTCAGACAGCGAGAGCACGATCACGAACGGCGTGACGAGGAGCTTCTCAAAGAGGAAGTTCTCCAAGAGGATCTCCACGACGTTGCGCAGGACCTTGAACGCCACGAGGAACGCGTAGATGTTACTCGTGAAGAGCGGCGAGTACGAGAACTCCCAGATCATGAGGAGCACGCCCATGAACGAGAGCGTGAGAAGCATGAGGTTTGCCTGCTTCCAGCGCCGCGGCTCCCAGAACTCGTTCGCCTCAAGCTTGTCCTTGTCGTCGTCCTCGACGTCGAACGGGTCGTCTGGCGCTGCGGCCATCTCTTTGTACGCGTTGTCTTCGTACTGCGGGTCGAGCGTCTCGGGGACGAGGAGACGCGAGCCGAGGAGCAACAAGTAGACGCCTGCGACGACGAGACTTACGCCGACGCGGCCCTTCTTGTACTTGGTCACGCGGTCTTGTGAGAGCGATGTCTGGTCGAGCCAGTCGCCAGCGACGCCTTCAAACGTCACGGCACTCGGGTCCGTGAGCGGCGCACTGGACGAGAAGCCGTACCACCAGACGTAGATGAAGGCGCAGGCGACGAGGATCGGGAGCACGGCCAAGAGGATGCCGACGCACGGCGGGTACGCGATGTTCTTGAGCAGGATCTTCATGCGGAACCGTGGTGGCTTCTTCATCTTTGTGAAGAGCCTGTTGATGGTCCAGATGATCATCTTGTGGTCAAGAGAGCGCCGTGTCAGTCGCAGTGTCACGAGAGGAAGTGAGGGGCTCGGTCGATAGGACGTACCCCTTGGATGATGCTCAAGATGCCCACGAGCATGAAGAAGACGAGGTAGACGTCGACTGTGAACTGGAACAAGTTCATGAGCGCGAACCAGTCGAGCGCTTCCCACGACACGAGCAGCGTGTAGTCGGACGACGCGAGCTTCTTGGTCGCTCTGCTGATCGCGCACGGGTGGATGCCTTTCTTCGCCATCTTGGCGATGATGTCGGCCGACCGCGACACGGTGCAGAGCTGACCAAAGTTCACTTCGGCCTCGACGAGGCGCTTTGTCCCCGGCGCCATTTGGTAGTACGTCAGGTTCAGATACACCTCTTGCGGCACGGCGAGCTGGTGGCCGTGGCTCGCGCCAACTACAGTCACGAGGTCACGAGAGGTCAGTGAGAATGCAAGCATCTGAGCGCCACTATGCCACTTTGGCGCGTACCTTTGACAGCAATGAGGTCGTCTGTGCCGAGGGACGCCTTGAAGACGTCGGAGCGGCCCCAAAGCGTCTTGGAGCTCAGTTGGCCGACGAAGTCGTCGGGCGACGCCGGGTCTTTCGTCAAGTAGAACAGTGTCGTGCCTGTGGGCGCTTCGTACCACCGCGTCTTCTCCGCGCCGCCTTCGAGGTTCTCCTCGTACGTGCACGCAAGGCTGATGCCGCGCTGGAGCGACTCGACAACGGTCTCGCCATCAGATGTCGTGTGCTCGCGCGTGTAGTCGATGACGCACTTGTCGGCGTTTGGGACCGTCTTCTTCTTCCACGGGTACTGGTTCACTTCGACCGTCTCGTCGTACGTCAGGTACACGCAGTCGGGATGCGACTCGAGGAGCTTGGCGATCCACATGTGCGAGTCAAAGCCACGGCAGGACGAGAAGAACGGCAGGTACGGCAGTCCGATGAAGTCCATGCCCTCGAGCTTCGTCGCCCACCACGCGTCCGAGTACACGACACTCTCGCGATTGTCCACGACCGGGTACAGACCAAAGTACTCGGTCGGCGCCACAATCGGCAGCGTGGCAGACGAGTCATTGCTCTCGGAGCTGCTCGCAAGGAGCAGACCGAGCGTATTCTGGAGCTTGTTGCGCACAAAGCCGCGCTTGGCCGGCAGCGCCGGATCGCCGACCATGATGTCGGAGATGCGGTCAATGAAGATGCACTCTTCGACCACGTGCTCGTGCGTGAGCGTCCCCGCGACGCGGTGCCGCGACTCGGGCAAGTTGAGCGGCAGCATGAGGTCGTCGTACGTCGGCGCGTGGAGGACAGCGAAGAAGTTGTTGCTCGACGGCGTTGCGGGCGTGTAGTCGGCGCGCGATGGCGAGAAGATCGCGAGGTCGAAGCGGTCGTCCGTGAAGCCGTCGACAAAGTCCTGGACGTACAGGCCGTGCAGGAGTTCGAGTGCAATCGTGAGCTCCGTGCGCTCGACTGCTGCGATCGAGAACTGGAGGTACCCGTGCTTGTTGTCTGGGAAGCCCAAGTCCTGCGTCGTGTCTTCAAAGTACTGCGGCATCTCGCGTCGCTCGCACGAGCAGCAGCCTGGGAGCACAGTCTTGACGCTCTCGCCCGCGGCGTCTGTCGAGACGAAGCTCCGCTTCTCGCAGAAGAACGGCATCGCGTTGCAGATGCCGGCGTCGCCCTTCTCGCGCAGACAGCTCTCGTACAGCGCCGTCGCCGTTCGATTCTCATTGTCCGGGTACGAGCACAGCGGCGGGATCGCTGCGACGTCGCACTTGTACCGCGGCGGACACGGCTTGCAGTTGGTGTAGACCGAGATCTGGTAGTGGTCCTTGTACGTGATGTTGGTCGAGAGCTGCGTCGTGTTGATCGAGATCGTCGCGACCTCGAGCGGCTGGAGCGTGATCGAGCCGACGCCTTTGTTCATGCCCGAGAGCGCTTTGAAGTCCGAGCCGTTCATGAGACGCGGGTGCGTCAATGGGATCGGCGTGAGGCGCTGAAGGATCTCTGAGCCCGTCTTGACGCAGTTGTAGATCGAATCCGAGCCGATCGCAGACGTCGTGCCGTTCGGACACTTGAACAAGTTGGGACACGCGCACGCATCGAGGCGCAGGACGTCGGCCGTCCCAGGTACAAAACCAACGATCTCGGGCGTCTCTTCGCCAAAGTGCTCGACCATGTTGATCGCGTGGTGGAGATCGTAGAGGAACGGGTCGACTGCAGTTCGCACTGTTGGGATGCCGCTGATGTGGTCCTTGTACTTTGGTACGACCGCGTCGCGGAGTGCAGCGTACGACGTCACGCCAATAGACTCGGTCCACGAGAGCTGGAACCGCACACCTCCGCCGCTCGCGAGCTGCTGCGTGAGGTTGACATACCCGCCTGGCGCCTCAGACAATGCAAAGCGGCACTGTGTCGACGACACGTGCGTCGCTTTCCAGCCGTACAGGTTCGGGTCGTAGATCGTCGGCGTCGGGACAGACGGCGCCACGGTGCACTGCCACAGCTGATGCACGCGCTGCACGACCCGCACTTGCGCGGCGCAGTCGCACTCGTTTCGCCGGAGCGCGAGCTCGACGTGGCGCCACTTGTGGTCGCGCGCGCACTTGGTGTCGTGCTCCACTGCGCGGTTGATCACGACTGTTGCACCGTCGAAGCGCTGGACACGGTGGAAGATCGCTTCGAGGTCGTCGTCAATGCCGCCAAAGCAGCGCATGTCGTGCGCTGACACGATGCGGATATCGCCGTCGCTAATGTACTTGGTGTAGTCCATGCGCACGAACGGATTGGCGTCTTCACGCGAGAGACGCCGGCGCAAGGCGTCGTTCGCAATGTACCCGAGGTACGGGTTCATCGTGCCGGTGGGGCAAAAATACCCGGCCGGACATGTGCTCTGGTCCTTCTGCGACGCCGCAGTGCCTTCGCCGCAGTACTTTGAGGCTGGGCAGAGCTCGCGGAGCTGACCGCGCGGCGCTTGGATACTGAGATCTGGCGTCGTGCCAGGGCCACAGACGTAGCCGCCAGGGCAAAAGTGCGCAAACGCGCGCTCTGCAGACGTCTCGAGGTCGCAGACGTAGCCTTCTGGACACGGCTGCGCCTGGGCGACAAACTCTTCCGACGACGCGGACGTGGCGGAGCAGAAGATGTCGGCTTCGCACGTCCCTGGGAACCACTGCCCGCGATGGAAGAAGCCCTGCGTGCAGTTCCGCGCGACGTCGTACATCTGCGAGACTGCGAGGTCGATCACGAGCGAACCTCGGTCAAAGATGTTGGGCGGTGGGTACTGGTCCACATCACCGTAGCCTTGGTGCGGCACGCCGCTCGCGAGCTCGTACAGCGGTCCGTGAAAGTCTGCGAGGCGTTGGTAGAGCACGGACCCGCGCGGTTGGAAGTTCTCGTAGCACTTGCCGTCTCGCGACGGTAAGAAGTGCGGCCCGCGGCCGTTTGCGTCGATCCAGGGCTCGAGCAGGACGCCAAAGAAGTAGGCGTCGCCCTTCTCGAGGCACTCGGAGATCGAGAGGTTCTCCAGCAGCGGCACGAAGACGTGCGGCAAGTCGTTCGTCGTGCACGGGTGCGTGATGCCGTCGATCGGACACACAGTACCAGGCGCGCACTTGATGCACTCTTCGACGCCCCGGATCTCCCAGTTCTTGGACCACGTACCCTGCGGGCACGCGAGGCACGAGATGCCATCGGCGCTGAGGCCGCCGCGATACGACCCGGGGCCGCAGATCGTCGCGACTGCGGTACCGTCGTTCTCGCAGCTCGTGCCGGGCGGACACGGGATGCACGTCGTCGACTCGATCGTAGGCGAGTAGTAGCCTGGCGCACACTCGGCCGCTGATACAGTGCCTTCGAGCGCCGCAAACTTGCCGACATCAGTCGGAATCGGTGCGGCCGTGCCGCTTGGACAGACAAAACCTGGCGGACAGAGCCCAGAGCCTTTCGGTGACGACGAGCCGAGTTCGCAGTAGAACCCTTCGGTGCAGTTCTGCGCGTAGCGGTAGTCGCCGACGCGGATCTCATCGGCGACGACACCTTTCAGACAGTACGTCCCAGGCTTGCACGGGTACGGCCGCAGGCGCGTGTCGTTCCGAAAGCCGTCGGACGTCGCAGTGCCGTCGAGGCAGTAGAACCCCTTTGGACAGAGGCCGTTGGGCGACGACAAGCCACGCTTGCTGCAGACGTACCCAGCTGGACAGAGCACGGGCATGAGGCGATTGAAGCCGGGGCAAATGAAGCCGACAGGGCACGATGTGCAGTTCGTCTGCGCCACCATGGCGTTGAACGTCCCAGGCGGACACGCGATCGGCGCGGCGTGACCGTCGCGCGGACAGTACGTCCCTGCTGGACACGGGATGCGCGTGCCGAACGGACAGTAGAAGCCTCTGGCGCACTCGCCGTACCCGAGCGGACTGCGACTCCCTTCTGGGCAGTACATGCTCTCGAAGCAAGGCTGTGGCGTCGAGTAGTTCTTCATCGTGAGATCGTTCCCGGCTGTGCCGGGGTGGCAGTACGTCCCTTTCGGACACGGCACTGGCCGACGCAGCGCAAAGCTCGTGGACGCGTAGTCGAACGTCTCGTCCTGCACGTGGTAGTCGTTCGAATCCGCGAGGCGCACGCACGAGTCGTCGAGGCAGAAGCGGCCGCGAATCGGCGCAAAGACCGCCCCGGGTGCGAGCGGGAGCTTCCTCAGCTCCATCCAGAACCGACTCGGGTGGCTGCTCGTCTGGAGCCCAAAGTCCGCGGTCTCGTTGTTCCAGCACCCGCTTCGGCGCGCACCGACTGCGCTCTGCAACGCGTCGCGGCTCGAGCGCCGCCGCAGCGTCACCGATCCTTCGCCAGGCGTCGTCGATGCGACTTGGATCCCAGTGCGCGTGAGTGGCGAGCACGCCGTTGACGTCGTCGCAGTGCCTTCGAGGCAAAAGTGGCCTTCTGGACAGAGCTGCTCGGCGTCTTCGATCCCAGTGACGTCGCAGACAAAGCCAGCAGGGCAGATGCGCGGCACGAGCATACCGGTGTGCGGGCAATGGTACCCGACGGGGCACCGCAAGCACGAAGACTGCACAGGCTGCGGCTGGTACGTCCCGCGCGGACAGAGCGTGAAGTTGCGGTTTCCCATGCCAGGGCAGAACGCGCCGCGTGGACACTTGACCGACTTGCCTGCGAGCTCATGCGGACAGTAGTGCCCCGTCGGACACGACCCGAGGAACTCAAACACGAGGTGCGCGCTCGTGAAGTCCTGGCCGTTGTTCGAGACCTCAAACAGCGCGTGGCGACCTGCTCGGACGCGCGCGTCGCGACTCGCGTCCTCGTACGCCGCTGGGTCTGTGACGATGCAGAGCAGGAGCTGCGGCGTCACGAATGTCGCGCGGAACGTCTGGAGCCCCATGCGGCAACTCAGCGCCGTCGAGTTGATGAAGTTGCTCCCGTGCGCAAACACCGCGAGCTCGGGGATGTTGTAGGCGCGCTGCGGGTAGATCGCCGTGAGCGTCGCGTCCTGGTAGTAGAGGAAGTTGACGCCGCTGAGCGAGAAGTCCTGGCGGTTGTTCGAGACCTCGAGCGAGACGAGGCGGCTCCAGTACTGCGGGTAGTAGTGCGCGTCGGGGAACAAGTACACGCTGCCGTGGCTCGGATCCGCGTACGTGTTGCGGTGCTCCGAGAGGGGCACAGACTGCAAACCGCCACTGTGCAGCGGCAGCGGCGGCGTCACGCAGTGCATGAGCTTTGGACTGATGTACTCGCCCGGCGTGATGACGTAGCCAAAGCGGCACGCGAGCAGTGACGAGTTGACAAAGCCCGAGCCTTCGACGACGACTGTTATGCCTGCGATCGCCGATGGCCCAAAGACCGGGTAGATGCGCCGAATGGCTTGCTCAGGGTAGTAGAAGAACGAGACACCCGAGTCGATGTAGTCCTGGTCGTTCTGCGTGACGAAGAGCGCGACGACGCCCTGCGTGTGCGGAGGCGCCATGCACAGGACCTCGTCAAAGCTGATCCACTTGGCCTGGACGACCACTTCGCCAAAGCGACAGCGCGCGACGTCGTCTTTGCGGAACGGACCGCCTGTGAGCGCAACGGAGAAGTTGCCAGTCGTAGGACCGAGTGACGGCGTCACAGTCGCGATCACGAGGTCGCGGTCGTACGAGTAGATCACTTTGCTCTTCGTGAAGCTCGCGTCCTGGAGAACGCCGTAGTTGGATACTTCGACGAAGACGTCGCCGTCGTGTCGTGAAGCAGGCGAGAGGCATGTGAGACGCGTCGAGTCGATGAACATCGCTGCTTGGACGACACTGCTGTTGCTGAATCGACAGCTCAGGCTCGACGTGTTGGCAAAGTTGGCACCGATGATCGTCACTTCGGTCTCGCCGCGGCGCGGTCCGTGGTTCGGAACGAGCTTCATCACGCGCGGCGTCAGCGCGTAGCGGAACACGACGCCGCTGCTGGAGAAGTCCTGGCCGTTCGACGACACCTCGAGCGCTACTTGCACTGGTGTCGTCGGCAGTGGCGATACACCAAGCGGAGGCGCAACGCACGTTGCCGACGTCGCCGATACGACGGAAGCAGCGACGACGCGGTCGCCAAATCGGCAGAGCAAACGCTCAGCGCCGGCGCTAAAGTTGCCGCCAATGACCGTCACGAGCTGCCCGCCTTCGAGGTCGCCACCGAACGGCGAGATGCGCGTGACGTACAACGGCGTGTCGTACACGAATGAGAGGTTGAACAGCGAGTAGTTGAGTCCGTTTTCAGAGACGCGGACCACAACGTGCCGCGGCGCTGGCACTGCCGGTGCGCGACAGCCAACGTGCGTGACGTTCGCAAACTCAGAGAGGACGGTCGTGCTGTCGAACGCGCACGAGTAGCTCTTCTGGGACGAGAACACAGCGCCAAAGATGTGCACGAGCGTCCCTCCTGTCGTGAAGCCGTTCAACGGCGTCAGTGCGAGCCTGAGAGACGGGTCGATCAAGGACACGGCGCTGTCTACCGGAGCGTCGGTATCGATGCTGACGCCGGTGATCTCGGCCGCGACGCCTGCATTAACCGGCGCTGGCGCGGTGGACACCACTGCAGGCTCTTCGAAGAACTGGAAGAGCGCAGTGGTCTCGGAGAACATCGCGTGGTTCGGCCGCTCGACACTCCCGACCACGAGCTTGACAAACACAGTCGACGCCACGAGTGGTGGCGTCTGGCAACGCGCCTCTGCTGCGCTGACGAACTGCGCGGGCACTTCCACGTCGCCAAAGACGCACAAGAGGTCGTCACCGGCGACGATGTTCTGGCCGTGAACCGTCACGTCCGTGCCGCCATCGACAGAACCGTGCGCTGGTGTGACCGACAGCACGCGCGGGACGTCGACAAACGTGAACTGGAGCTGCCCCGCTGCCGTGTCTTGTCCGTTCACAAAGACACCGACAGTCACGACTGGCGCGCTTCGCACTGAGAAGCCTGGCGGCGACTTGCACTCGATCGACTGCGACGAGAGCCACGTCGCAGGGACACGATCAGTTCCAAATGCGCACTCGAACGACCCAGCGTCGCTGAAGTCGCGACCAATGACGACGACCGTCGTGCCGCCTGCGATCGTCCCAAGCGCCGGCGTCAGACGCTCGAGCGTCGGTCTCGTCTCGTAGTAGAATGGAATCGCCGAGTCACTGAAGTCGACTTCGTTCGTTGACACGTCAAGGAACACGCGACCTTGCGCTGCACGGGGCGAGACGCACGTGACATGATCGCTCTCGCTGCTGCTATTGGGTAGCTCGCTCTTGACGACCGCATCACCAAAGCGGCACCAGACGGCGGCGCTCGCGACGTCAATGTCCAGCACACGGACTCGCACTCGCGTTCCGCCAGTGGACGGACCTGTCGACGGACTGATCGAGATCACGGACGGCAGTGCGCGGTACGTAAACGTCACACTCGCGGCTGTCGTCACATCCGCGTTCACGGTCACGAAGTCGCTCGACGCCGCCAGCATGTACTTGGTCACGGAGACGCTCACGACGCGCGCCATCGCCGCGTGGTACGGAGGACTCAGACACGATGCGTTCGTCGCCGAGTGCACGAGCGCCAGGACAAAGAGCGATCCGAACTGACAGTAGAGCGGTTCGCGGTCGTTCGCAAAGCCCTCGCCCGAGAGCACGACAGTCGTGCCTCCGCGCTCGGGACCAGACGTCGGGTAGATCTTGTAGAGCACTATCGCGTCTTCAAACACCAGCGGCGTCGGGACTGGAGCGACCTGCACGCCGTTGCCAGAGACTGCGAGGCGCAGGACTGACGGCGAGGCGATTGTCGGCAAGTCGCACGTGATCCACGTGTCCGACACGACCGTCGCGTTGATCCAGTGCGACTCGCCCAAGAGGCACTGGACGTCGAGCAGCGACGAGAAGTGGACGCCAAACACCCCGACGCTTAGCGGCTGATGGATGAGTCCACGCGGTGGCTCGACGCGGAGCGGCACGAGCGATTCAAGGACCGTGAGCTCCACTTCGCTGTTGGTGAAGTCGCGTCCGTTGTTTGCGATGTCGACGCTGTGCGCATCAGTCGTGAGCGCGACGTTCCGCAAGTCGCACCGCACGACCGTCGCAGACACGAACTCTGCGCGCGTTCGGGTAGTGCCGATCGCACACGCGAGCAGCGCCGAGTCGACGAAGTCTGCGCCATCGACGCGCACAAAGTCGAGGACGCTGCCCGTGAGGAACTGTGGGTGCACGGCACGAACTGTGGGCATCGCAATGCGGTCGAGTGGATCCTCTTTCGCTTCTGTGGCGGCGTCACTCGCGTCGAGTCGGCCGAGAAGATCGTCTGCAGCGTCGTCGCTCAGACCTCCGAGCGTGAACTCTGCCTCTGTCGCGTCTTGCTGTGTGAGGGGCATAGTGCTGGCGCATCCTGGCAGTGACGAGTCAACGGCGCAGAGGTCCATCTCGACGAGCGCCGTCGCTCGCTCTTCACTCTCGCTCTCGACTTCGTCAGCGCTAATCAGCACTGCGGCGGCGTCAAAGTCGTCAGAGCTCGGTACCAGAAGTGGCACCTCGTCGTCAGTCTCGACCACGCGCTCTTGCGTCTCACCAGCGACGTGCACTCTCAGACTCAGTCGTGGGTAGATCGAGTCTTCACGCACGTCAGTCGTGACAAAGTCCGACAGTTCGAGTGCGCGTGAGCTCGCAACGAACGTCACGCTCTGCTCAGAGATCCACCGCGTCTGTCCGTTCACAAGAACGCCAATACGTGCGTCACCAGCATCCCACACAGGCGAGTAGCACTGCACAGCGGAGCGGTTGACAGCGTACGCTGGACGCGTGAGCGTGTCGCGATCGCGCACGAAGACGCACTCGTACGCCGCGCGGTCGTCCACACGAGCGAGCTGCAGCGTCACTTTCACGCCGCCAGACGCTGGGAGCGTTAGTGGCGAGACGCCCACGACGGCGTCCGCTGTGGCAAAGTAGTGCAGAACGTGGCGCGACGACGTGAAGTCAACGCCATTGAGCGACACCTCGAGCGTGACGAAGCCCGGCGCGTGTGGTGGCGCGATGCACACGACCGCAAAGTCCGACTCAACGCGCGCGTCGAGCGTCACAACGTCGCCAAAGCGACAGCCCAAAGCCTCAGGGGACGCCAAGTGCTCGCCCGTGACGATGATCTCGTCGCCGCCAGCAACTGAAGCGCTCTGGGGCGAGATGTGCGAGACGACTGGCGCTTCAAAGTGCGCAAACGTGAGACCAGCGAACGGTGGAGTGTGTTCCTCGCCCACGACGCGCACGCCGACAGCAGACACGCGCGCACGAGGGACGGCTGGTGTCACACACGTGAGCGACGACAAACTTGTCAATGTGGCTGGCACGGCGTCGCCATCGAACGTGCACCCGTACTCGAGCGCGTCGCTGAACGAGCCGCGAAGAGCGAGATGCGTGCCGCCGAGGACGCTGCCGCTCGTTGGTTCTACTGCCGTCAGTCGCGGCGGATCAGCGCTTCGCGACGCATTCAACGAGCGACTGAGTGTCGAATCTGCCTGCGTCTCTGGAACCGTCGACGTTGAGCGCTGCACCTCCAACGCGCGCTTTGCGAGCGCAATCTCTTGACTGTTCCACGCCACAGCGAGCGAGTAGTTCCCAGGCGCAAGTGGCGGCGCCTCGCACTCCAAGAGCGTCATCGTGACGAGTCGTCCTTCGACTGTCTCGCGCTCGCCAAAGCGACAGACTGGAGCTCGTCCGATCGGAAAGTGCTCGCCAACGACGCGGATCACAGCGCCGCCGCTTTCAGGAACGACAATAGGCGCGAAAAACAGGACCGATGGCGGCTCGATGGCGTGGAACGTGACGGAGTTGATGGAGTAGCGCTCGCCGTTCAGCCACACCGACACGTGAACGTCTGTCGGCGCCGGCACTGCGACTACGACGCACTCGAGCGCGGTTCTCGACGTTGCGCGAGCGATTGCAAACGACATGACGCCGCTGGTGTTGAAGCCGCACGAGTACGAAGCCGAGTCGACGACTTCGTCCATCACGACCGAGAGGAGAACGCCTCCGCGCATTGATCCGATCGCTGGATCCACCCGCACGATCGTCTGTCGTCCGACGTACGCGAACGCTGTCGGACTCGAGACAAACTCGCGACCGTTCAGTGAGAGCGCCAGCGGTACAGAGGAAGACGTGCTTGACGCCTGAGGCGGCGCGACGCACGCGACTGCACTTGGTGATTCAAACACTGCGGTCGTCAGCGTTGAGCCAAACGCACACGCTGCGAGCTTCGTTGCCATCATCGACGCATCGATCGGTTGTGACAGCGTGAGCATGACTCGAGTGCCCCCTGCCGCAGACCCGAACGTCGGTATTGCGCTCACGACACGCAGCTCAGCGATCACTTCGAATGCGAGCTTGGAGCCTTCGACCGATTCGTGCGATCCGCTGATCGAGAGCTCCGTCGTCCCAGGCACGAGCAGTGGTGTCGTGCACTCGAGCTGACTCGGAGCGATCCAATGCGCCGGAGCACGCAAGGTCCCGAACACACACGCCAAGTTGGCGGCGTCGACTGGTGCGTTCGTGACTGCGATCTTCACGCGCATGCCGCCGCTTGCAAACCCGAACGGAGGGTCCACGGCCGTCAGAACCATCGGCGCGTCAAAGCGCAGGAGCAAGGCGTTTGTCTGGACGCCGTTCACTCGCAAAGACAATGGGAGCGTCACAGCAGCGTTCACGTTCGGCACTGGACACGACACGCGCGTGGACGAGCGCGTGGCGCCAACGGTCGTGAACGTCCGGTTCCCAAACACGCACTGCAGAGCGACGCCAAGGGGGAAGCCTCGACCGAGGACGCTCACTGGCGCGCCTCCAAACGACGCACTTCGATCTGGTGAGAGTGCAACAAGGCGCATTCGCGCGGCAACCGTGACGTTTGCGGTCGATAGCGCGTAGTTGACGCCATCGCACGCGACAGAGGCGCTGTGTGTGCCTTCTGCGAGGTGCACTGGCGCACAGAGTACTTCAGTGGACGAGTGCACCGTCGCGTGCGTCACAACTGCGCCAATGCGGCACGTCGGCCCTCGCGCACGAACGGCAAAGTTCGCGCCAGTGACGAGCAAGCTCACGTTCGCAAACGCAGCCACGTGCGCTGGCTGAACCCCAGTGATGATCTCGTCGGCGATGTACATGAAGCGCTCGTGGGACTCTGTCGACAGTCCGTGCAAGAGCGCGAGGCTCAGTGAGACAGCACCGATGCGACGACTCGGCGGTGATCGACACCAGAGACTCGATGCGTTCACGCTAATGGCCGCGACGCTCTCGTTGCCAAAGACGCAGCGCATCGAAGACTCCGTCAGAGCCGAGAGCCCGCGCACGTGGATGTGCACGACCGTGCCGCCTCGCAGCGGCCCGGTGCGCGGCGAGACGTCGACGAGTTGCATCGACGGCGCGACTTGCAGGAGCATCGCGTCGTCATTCAGCACAAAGCTGCCGGATCGGAGCTCGAGGAACAAAAGCCCTGGCGTACTGACGTTCATCTTGAGCTCCAGACGGTCTCGTGATGGCGCGATCGAGACAGTCGGACGAAGCAACACAGCGCCACTTCGATCTCGCACGACGCACTCGAGCGCGTGCTGCAGTGGCATCTGGTGCTCAACGCCAGCGATCGCGACAGTGCTCAGTTCACCAGCGAAGACAATCGGAGGCTCGACGCGCAGCGCATCGAGCGCTGGGTAGTACGTCCAATCGAGCGGACGCGACGCGAGAAAGAGTTGGAGGCCGCCGCTTTGATACCCGACGCGGACATCCACGGTACCTGCCGCCAGTGCAAGCTCTGGATGGTCACTGCGACTGTCGTTGCCAATGGACCACGGAGGCACGACGCACGTGATCGCAGTTGCGTTCGCAACGGTTGCTAGAACGATGAGTGCGCCGCCAAACGCGCAGAAGAAGCGGCTGCTGTCGTCGTGGAAGAACGACCGCCCTTCGATCACAAGCACGTCGCCGCCGCGAGTCGACCCGGCACTCTGGAGCGTGCGAACGACACTTGGCTCTACGTGCAGCGTCAGTGCGAGATCCGGTGACTCGACAAAGTCAACACCGTTCGTGGAGATCGCAAGGCGCACAACGCCTGGGGCTGCGACTCTAGGGACGGCGCACACGAGCGACGTTCGCGTCACCATCCGCGCTGCGACGTCGCGCGTCTCGCCGATCCGGCACCGCAGTGCGTCGGTTGGAAGCAGCTCAGTCACGAACACGGTCACGTCATGCGGGTGGCCGACGATCGCATGGCGTGGTGTCATCCCCAACGCTGTCAGTGGCGCCGTCACGACGCTCGGTTTGAGCAGCAATGACTCGGCATGCGGAGTAGGACACGAGAGGTCCAGAGAGACGTCGGTCAGTGCTGCGCCGTCATCAAGCGCTGGCAGCTGGTCGCTCTCGATGACTGCCGAACGCGCCACGTACTCGAACGCGAGGCCAGTGTCGACAAAGTCCGCGCCGTTCATCGAGAACGCGGCAGCAACCGCTCCAAGTGAGTGCGGCGGCGCACGGCACGCGACTTCAGTCACCGACACCCACGCTGCACGTGTCGGATCAGACGCGCCGAAGCGGCACCAGAGCTCCGTCACGCGTGGGAACGCGGCACCAAGCAGACGCACGGGCTCGGTGCATGCGCCTTCGCGGCACGCGCGCGGGTTCAGCTGCATGAACTGCGGCTCCTCTATGAACCAGAACGCCGGGCCGTCCGTGAAGTGCTGGCCGTTGAGCGAGATGCGTGTGCGCGCAGGTCCTGGCTTTGCTGCCGCAGTGGCGTCACACTGGATCTGACCGGCGGCGACGAGCGTGGCGTTCGCGACGACGTCGCCGACTGAACAGCGCACGGTTCCGTTTAAGGAGTGCGCTGGTTCGCGCTGCTCGAACGTAAACGTCAAGCGCGTCCTGCCTCTGACGCTCCCGTACAATGGCGACACGGTCACGCCAGTCGGACTGTCGTAGAAGACGAACTCGAGCGTCTCGCGCGTGCGCTCCTGGCCGTTTGCCGAGAAGCCGACCGCCACAGCACCGGCAGTCGTCCACATGTTGGAGTGCACAACGCACGTCGCCTCGGTAGCGCTGTGGACGATCGCAGGCAGGGCGTGACCGCCAACGATGCACGCGCTCTGCGGACTTGCGACGAAGTTTGAGCCGTAGAGTCGGATCAGCGACGTCTCGGAGAGCGGACCAGCGGTGGGCGAGAGCGCCGTCACGCTCGTGTCCTCGATGTACGTGAACCGGAGGCTCGAGCGCTCGACGTCGACGCCATTGAGCGAGACCGAGACGTCGACAAAGCGTACCCCGTCTTGTGCAGGCGGCATCACACACGCGACTGCCGCGTCGCTGAGGAACATTGCGCGCACGACGTGAGCGTCGCCAATGACGCAGCGCAGCGCCTCGCTCGGTCGAAAGTGCGCACCGAGGATCGCCACAAGCGTCCCGCCACGTGCCGATCCGATGCTGGGGTGGAGACTCTCGAACTCGAGTTGCTCGTGGTACTGATACGGGAACGCAGCGATGACCGACACCTCCGAGTCGCGAGTGCGGACGATCTCGATCGCGCCGGCGAGTTGAGTGCCAGACCACGGCGGCGATAGGCACTCGAGTGCGTCTGCGTCCAGTCGAGCGAGTGTCGTGCTGGAGCAGACACCGCTGTCGAATGCGCAGAACCGGCACTGCATCGAGCCGCTCGCGACTGCATCAAGTGCCACGCCGTTGATCGTCAGCGGCGTTCCGCCAGCGACAGACCCGAACGTCGGATGGAGCCGCAGTCGCGCGGCAAAGTCGGTCACTTGCAGCCGCACTGGCGCAAACGCAGCGCTTGTCGCGACGTCGAGGTCCACGAAACCGACCGCGGCGCTCGCTTGCGTCGCCTGCCAACTGCTGCACCGGACTTCAGACGCAGAGACCAGCTCTGCACGCACCATCGCGTCGCCAATGATGCACCGGAGACTGCTCGTGTTGCGGAACTCGCGGCCGCGCAGCGTGATGCGCGACGCCACGGACGCGTCGACTGCCAGTGGCTCGAACGACAGCACCACAGGACGTGCGACGAACTGGAACGTCACAGCATCGTCCGTGTAGTCGACGAGGTTGTTTGTGACGTACACGCTCACGACGCCAGCTGCATGGGGCGGCGCGATGCACGAGACCTCCGTCTCGGAGACCCACTGCGCAGTCACGACGTCCTTTGCGCCAAAGCGACAGCGCAACGCCGTGCTCTTTACAAAGTCGCGGCCAGTGATGCGCACTTGGTACGTCCCAGCCTCCGAGCCAAGCGCTGGAGCGATCGCTGCGATCGCAGGCAAGTGCGTGTAGCGGAACGCGAGATCTGACGATGTCGCTGGCAGTGGCGCTCCAGCCTCGCGAAGTGAGAACCGCACTGTGCGCAGCGCACTTGGCGGCGCGACACAAAAGAGCCGCGATTCGGACACGACTTCTGCAGGCGCGACGTCGCCGCCAAAGCCACAGACGTACTGCTTTTTCGATACGAAGACGCCGCCCGTCACGAGCACGCGCGTCCCGCCTCGTACCGGACCGTTCGCCGGCACGATCGAGCTCACATGGAGACGCGGCGCGTAGCAAAAGACGAGGTCGCGCGCTGGTCGCAGGACTTGGTGGTCGACCACGACGTCGAGAGGTACGCAGCTGGAACTGCGCGCTGGTGCCACGCACTCCAGGGCAGTCTCGTTCACGAGCGCCGCGGCCACTGCCACAGTGCGATCGAACTGACAGACGAGCGACGAGGCGTTGAAGAAGCCGTCACCACGAACAGTCACGCGCGTGCGCTCGAGCTCGTAACCTGCGGTCGGTACCAAGTACGTTGCGACTGGAGCGAGCTGGAACTGGAACCACACGAACGTCGATGAGCATTGGCGGTCGCGAAGACACACGCGCAGCTGGACGCGCTCAGGACGGTGCGTTGGCGCGACGCACGTGAGTAGATTCGAGCTGACGCGCGTCGCAGGGACGCGGTACGCGCTCGATCCAAACTCGCACGAGAGGTCCGTGCTCGCGACAAAGTCTTGACCGACGACGTGGATCAGCGTGCCGTAGGTCTCGAGCACGACGTCTGGCGACACGCGCGTGATGGTCGGCAAACGAACGTACTGGAACGGAGCGGTCAGGAGCACTGCATCGCTGTTTGCTTCGCGGATCTCGACTGTGAGGCGCAATCCATGACCTTCGCGCACGACCGGCGCGGCACACGATCGAGTGGCGGACGCGCCAGAGTTCGTGGCGCTCACGCTCACGTTCAGCTCAACAAAGCGGCAAACGAGCTGCACGTCTGATGCGAACGCTCTGCTCGGGATCGCAATCGCCGTCCGTTCACCGAGGAGACTGAACGACGGCTCGAAGAACTCGACGACCGGCGCACTGACGACGCCGAGCATCACAATGTCAGTTGCAACGTCCTGGCCGTTTGGCGAGACCTGCACGCGCACAGATCCAGGTCGCTGTGGAGATACATCGCACAGAGCGCGTCCAGATGCGCGATCAAAGCGCGCTGCGACGATCTCGTTGCCGTTGAAGCGGCACCGAAGCAGCGGCGAGTCGACAAAGCCCAGGCCAGTGAGTGCGATCGTCGCGCGTTGGCCTTCGAGCAACGTCTGCGGCTCAATCGACAGGAGTCGCGGCAGCACTGCGTCCTCAAGCAAGACCAGCGCATGTGAGCGAAAGCAGTGAGCCGCCAGCACCTAGCAGACACGCATCTAGGAACAGAGAGACGCACCTGTGACGTTGTACGTGACGAAGTTGCTCGACGTCGTCTCGTGGAGCTTGATGCGAACGCGAGCAGGTCCTGGCGGTAGCGGCGGTGAGTCGCACACGATCGCGTTGTCTGCGACTCGAAGCGCTGGCATTGCGACGACATTCTTGCGCTTTGGACTGACGCTTGACGCCTCAAAGACGCACACGACGCCGCTCTGCGCAATGGCGTTCGAGCCCTTGAGCAGCAGCCTCGTGCCACCGACTTCCGACCCGAACGGCGGGAACACACTCTCGAGCGCCGGGTCCGCTGCACAAGGCGCCACACAAGCAAAACACGTTCACGACTCAGTCAGCCAGTCCACTCTGTCGGACACTGGCACAGCCATTGTCAGAGCTTAAGACCACGCGCTCATAGACGAACCGATGTACTCGAAGACGTGCGACGCAGATCCGTTGCGAGTCATTGGCTGCTCGCGATGTCGAGTGACTGAGAAGTCGACGACGCCAGGCGCGTGCGGCGGCGCCAAGCAGTGCACTTCGTCCTGCGACGTAAACTGCGCTCGTACAGTCGCGTCGCCGAGTCGACACCAGAGCTCTGCGTTGCGTTGGAACCCGCTGCCGCGCACAATGACGCGAGTCGAAGCTGACGCGAAGCCTTTCGGTGGTGCGATGTGCGTCACGCGCACGCTCGGCACGTACGTGAACTCGAGGTCTGGAGAAGGCAGCGGTGCGCCGTCGACAACGCAGCGCACAGCGACTGTCGTATCACTGGCGACAAATGGCGACACCGGAGTCACGATCGTCACTGCTGTTGCGTTCACACGCGTGACGCACACTTGAGCGTCGTCGACAAAGCACACGAGGCTGTCGTCGGCTTTGAACCCGCTCCCGTGGAGCGTGACGAGCGTACCGCCGTCGATCGGTCCGACTGACGGCGTCAAGTGCGACAGCGTGGCTTCGATCTCGCACGGCGTGCTGCTGGTGGCCCACGCGCTGTCTTGCTTTCGCGTCGACGCTTGTCCGAAGCAACGCTGGAGTCTCTCAGACGACGTGGAGGCGCACGAGACACGAGCGCTGCTCCTGTCCAGACCTAGGACGTCGCTCATGCGGCAGACAATGTCGCCCTGCCGTGCGCTCGTGCTCCAAGTTGCGGCTGCGCTGTCGAGTGCGTTAGTCACGTTGTCCTGTAGCGTCTCCGTCACATCCAGATCGTCGTCGAGCATGACGAGGTCGCTCAGACTGTCGTTGCCCATTGAGAGCGAGCAGACATCTCCTGCGCTTTGGTTCGAGAGCAGTCGACAAGTCGCGTTGCTGGCGCGTGCGTCGCTCCCGAAGTCACTGTCGCTCGTGAGCAAGCGCATTGAACGAGCCACATGCAGTCGAATACCCGTGTCTACGAACGCCGTTCCGTTCTGCGCCACGTTCACAAGTAGCAAAGTGCCGTCGACAAGGTCGTCGCGCGCGTCGAGTTCAAATGCGATGCCAGCGCCATTGAGCAGCACGCGCGCTCGGACACTCGCAGAGTCGTCGCCGACCGCCACATCGTAGGTGAACGAGCGCGACAAGCGGTAGCCCTCGAGCACGACTTGGTACGAATGTCCTGGAGCGATCGTTGCTGGGAGCGCGCGCGTGAAGACTGGCGGCGATGCGTACCGGAACGAGAGGTGCGAAGCAACGCGGTCATTGCCGACGACGAACGACAGCGATGCGTTCTGCTCGCCGAAGCTCCGTCCAAACGCCGGCGTCAGGCACCAGAGCAGCGTCGCGTTCTCGATCTGCGCTGGCACTGGACGCGCGTCGCCAAAGACGCAGGCGATCGGTTGCATCGCGCCTGACAAGTCGAATCCAGTGCCGCGGACCGCGATGCGCTCGCCGCCCGCGCTGAGGCCAAACGCCGGCGAGCTACTCGTGAACGTCGGGAGGTCGTACACTGTCAAGCGCAGAGGACTTGATGGCGGCGGCGAAAAGTGCTCGCCATTGAGGCTCACGCGGACGTCGAGGCTCCCGAGTGGAAGCACAAGGTCTGGAGGCAGACGGCAGTGCACGAGGTCGCGCGAGACAACGGAGCCAGCGACGCGCGCCGATCCAAACGAGCACACGACAGCGCTCGAGGCGACGAAGCCTGTTCCAGAGACCGAGATGACAGTCGCGTTCGCGCCTCGAGCAATTGCGAGCGGCGCTATGGCTGATAGACGCACCGGCGCGTGGACTGGGACTGCGACACCAACAGGCGAGAAGTCGTGGCCGTTCAGTGAGACGTGGAGACTGAGCGTCCCGGGCTTGGACGGCGTCTGGATCGGACCGCAGCGAATGTGCTCAGGATCAAGGTACTTGGCGCGGACGACCTGATCATCTACGCGGCACAGAGTCTCGCGAAGGTGCGATAGGTGGCGCGCCGTCACGTTCAAGTAGACCGACGTGTTGACTGGGACGATCGCTGGCGCGGCGTGCAGAGCCACAGGCGGTACGTAGTACTGGAAGCGCACCGTCTCGCGCGAGAACTGCATGCCGTTGAGCGCGACGCGGACGTCGACGCTTCGGTCGCCTGCGAGCTCGTCCCACGCTGGACTCACGCACGTGACCTGCGTGTTCGAGACAAAGACTACGCGGGCGAGCTGATCGCCAAAGCGACACGCCAAGGCCTCAGACGGCGCAAAGTGGCGGCCACGTACCATGACGCTTGAGCCTCCAGTCGACGGTCCAGCGGATGGCTCTGCGCTGTCCAGCATGAGCTCGTCGTGGGCGACAAACTGCGAGCTGCTGCTGTTTGTGTCTGGGACGGAGTAGTCTTGACTGTTGAGCGAGACGCGCACCACGTAGCGTCCACTCGCGAGTTGCGCTGGCGCAGCGCACTGGATGAGCGTCGAGTCCACTCGCAGCGCACTCATGCGCCACTGCTGCGGCTCACCGTCGTTCGCTTGGCGCTCAAACAGACACGTGAGCGCGCCGATGTCGTCAAAGTCTCTCCCAGCGACCACGAGCGAGGTCTCGAGACCGACTTGGCCCATGGAAGGGACGACGCGGTTGACGACTGGCAAGCGGCTGAACGCGAACGGCGCCGTCATCTCAAGCAGCGAGGTGCCGTTCACCAGGACTGCGAGCTCCACGCGGCTACTGGGAGTCGAGACGCTCGGCGTCGTGCACTCGAGTGCAGCCTCACTCACGAACTTTGCGTCGCTGCCGCTGATTCCACCAAAGCTGCACGTGTAGAGCGTGGATCTCGAGAAGTGCTCGCCGCTGATGCGCACGGTCGTACCGCCTCGGATCGGCCCGTTCGCAGGCGAGACACGTGTGATTCGAGGCGTCACGAGCAGCGGCGACTCCGTGACAGAGACGATCTGGTCTGCATCCGTCGCAGCGATCGTCGCTGCGACGTCTGGCGATGCACCGTCGATGTCTGGAGCGAGCGTGAGCGCGTGTGTGAAGCTAAAGACGTCGCTCACGACAGGTGCCTCGCCATTCGGGCTGTCGACGCTGAGACGAACTTGCGCGCTGAGCGGATTCGCGCGGTGCACTTCGGCGCGCACGCCGCTCGCCATGAGCTCGATGCCAATCGCTTCGCCGCTGCCGCGCACGATGTTTGAGACTTTGCCGACGATGTCCGGGTCTTCGCTCGCAGAGATTGACGCCAGCACGCCGTCAGCAGGCGGCGGCAACCGGAGCATTGGGGCGCGTCCGCCTTCGATCTCGAGCTCGAACGACGGCAGTGCGCCGAACTCGTGTTCGTCGCGATCCGATACGCGCATCGCCGACAGTCTGTACTCGATGCGGCTCGATAGTCTGAAGCTCGGAGCGGCTGCAGCTGCGAGCGCTGGGATCGTTATCGTCGCGGAGCCTTCCGTCTTGGCGTCGTCGCATGCGACAACGTACGCGAACTTTGTTGTGCGCACATGGTCAGCGACGTCGGTGACTTCAAATGAGACCCATCCAGAGGCGAGCGGCGCGTTCACTTGGACTTGTTCGCGCTTCAGCGGCGTTGCACTTTCGCGCTCGAGTGGGTTCGAGGCGAGAAAGAGCGCACCGACAGCAGGAAGCGATGTGACTGCAAATGTGCGCGATCGACACGACTCGGCTCGCCACGCATCGAGTTGCGCCAGCGTCGTCTCTGTGGCATCATCTGCATCGCTGGATCCAGACACGCCGAGATGCAGCAGCACGCGCTGCACTGCATTATCCTCTGCGTTCACTGACGCAGCGATCACAAGCGCAAGGAGCAGTGCGACGAGCAGCACGGAGCGCATTGCGCACATCGTCGTTGTGTCTTGATACGATCGACTCGAATGCGGCTTTTCGTGCACATGGCTTGCAAAATACTTGGATATAGATACCGATGTTTGAAACTATTTTGAGCTACAAACCGCAAGTGATTAGAGGAACACGAAATAAACATCTATGTGGTCAACACAAACGATTTCAAATATTGCGTGTCGAAAGTGAACGTGTTTGTTTGTACCGATTTCAATGCGTGGGTGTGTTGTGTGATACCCTTTCATAGTCGATCAAATCGTATTTGAAAAGTTGACTGTGTATACCATAAAATTGCACTGTACCATTGCATACCCTTGCGTAGATGCTCATTGTAAACTCGATCGAATCTACAATTCCTCAGTTATTTCGCACACATAAAAATCGCGCCTTCCAAACAACAGGAAAGACACAATTTTGTGTACTGTGACGTGGTGTCAAACTACGCAATTTCTCGCTAAAGTCCCAAAAATTGCTCGATTAATGACTCAAATATCTGAAAGTCTCATTTATATTTGCAGACTCGACAAACTAAATTAGCATATTTAGAGAGTTGGAAGACAAACGCAAGGTTGAACTTCGAGTGCGCATCTCCTGCCTCTCTTGCATTGCTTGAATCCTCTTTGTTTGCACTCTCGCATACAGTTTCAAGATAGTAGTTGGATCGCACCAAAAACCCTTGTACAAGTTGCTAGCACCGCTCGACGACGCAATTGGATCTCATCGAGTCACTTTCGGAAACGCAACAGCTCGCTCACAGTCGTCGTCTCCGCCTTCCCGATGTCGCTCCTCATGCGCATGGCGCGCTTGCCGCGCACCTCCACGGTGCGGCGTTGTCTTTGTCATGACTACGATCGCGTGCTGCTCGTCGTTGTCTTTGCTCTGTAACAGCAGCTCGTGGAGTAGCAGCAGCAGCATGCGATCGCTTTCCTCCAACAGCCTCGTGTTGAAGCCGTTGCTTGACTGACTGATTCACGCTCCCTCTCTCTCTCTCTCTCTCTCTCTCTGCAATCTCTCCAGCTCACGCATGCGCGATGGATGAGCGCTGGCGCAACGACGTCGCCGCTCGTGACCCCTGCGGCGCGCAAGCTCGCGTTCAAGCAGGAGCTCGAAGACGCGCGGCTGCAGGCGCTGCAGGGCGGTGGCGAGAAGCGCCAGGCCAAGCAGCACGAAAAGGGCAAGCTCACGGCGCGCGAGCGCATTGAGCTTCTGCTCGACCAGGGCACGTTCCGGGAGTACGACATGCTCAAGTCGCACCGGTGCTCGGACTTTGGCATGGACAAGCAGCAGATCCCTGGCGACGGCGTGATCACGGGCCGCGGCCTCATCAACGGCCGCCTCACGTTCGTCTTCAGCCAGGACTTCACAGTCTTTGGCGGCAGTCTCTCGGAGACGTACGCCGAAAAGATCGTGAAGATCATGAAGGAAGCCATGCAGCTCGGCGCGCCAGTCATCGGTCTCAACGACTCGGGCGGCGCGCGTATCCAAGAGGGCGTCGCGTCGCTCGCAGGCTACGCCGACATTTTCCAGCTCAACGTGCTTGCGTCTGGTGTGATCCCGCAGCTCACGATGGTCATGGGCCCGTGCGCCGGTGGCGCCGTGTACTCGCCTGCGATGACCGACTACATCTTCATGTCGCGCGACTCGTCGTACATGTTCGTGACGGGTCCGGACGTCGTGAAGACCGTGACGAACGAAGAGGTGACGCAGGAGGAGCTCGGTGGCGCAGGGACGCACACCAAGACGTCTGGCGTTGCGCACTGCGCGTTTGACAACGACGTCGAAGCGATTCGCGAGATGCGCCGCTTCTTTGACTTCCTCCCGCTCAACAACAAAGGTGCGTGCGTGTGTATGCGTAGCTCTATGGAGCTCTATGGAGGTTTGTGTAGACTGACGGACGACTCGCGTGTGTGTGTCTCTATAGAGAAACCGCCTGTGCGCAAGTCGGATGATGACCGGTACCGCCCAGTGCCGACGCTCGAGAGCATCGTGCCGCCAGACCCGAACGTGCCGTACAACATGAAGGACATCATCCACCAGCTCGTCGACTCGTTCGACTTCTTTGAGCTCATGCCGGACTACGCGAAGAACATGCTCATTGGCTTTGGACGCATGGAGGGCCGCGTCGTGGGCATCGTCGCGAACCAGCCGATGGAGCTCGCTGGCTGCTTGGACATCAACTCGTCGATCAAGGCCGCGCGCTTCGTGCGCTTCTGCGACGCATTCAACATCCCGATCGTCACGCTCGTGGACGTCCCTGGCTTCTTGCCTGGCACGGACCAGGAGTACGGCGGCATCATTCGCCACGGCGCGAAGCTCCTGTACGCGTACGCCGAGGCGACGGTGCCAAAGATCACGATCATCACGCGCAAGGCGTACGGTGGCGCGTACGACGTCATGAGCTCCAAGCACCTCCGTGGCGACATCAACTACGCGTACGTCTGCGTGTGCCTCTGTCGATGATAGATGGATGGTTGAGTAGCTCACACTGTCTGTGTCTCTGTGCTTGAACGATTGACTGGTGGTGCAGGTGGCCGTCGGCGGAGATCGCTGTCATGGGCGCGAAGGGCGCCGTGGAGATCATCTTCCGCGGCCAGAACGTTGAGGAGAACACAGCCGACTACGAGCGCAAGTTTGCGAACCCGATGGTGCGTCTCACTGCTGCTGCTGATTGCCATGCGTATGAGCACGAGCAGGTGACTGACAGCCGCCGCGGTGTCTTTGGTACATCAGGTCGCGGCGCAGCGTGGCTTTGTGGACGACATCATTGAGCCAACGAACACGCGTCGCCACATTTGCGAGGACCTCGACGTGCTCGAGACGAAGAAGCTCGAGAACCCGTGGAAGAAGCACGGCAACATCCCGCTGTAAGTGCGCGCTCATGTGGCTCGAACCGAGTCGGTCGTGCGTACGAACGCAGCAGCAGCGCGTGTCCGTGCGTGCACACACGCTTGCGCACGCGTGTCTTCGTGGACACTGCGCGTGCGTAAGCGCCTGCTGCTGTGTGCATCCACTCGATGCGCGCTCGCGCTGCGTCTGCAGACGTCTCTGTGTAGAAAGCATCAACAACCAAGTGAACGAGTGAACACGACACCGCTTGCCGTGTTCCTATTGCTCCTGCTTGCTCCTGCTCGTGTTGCCACGCACTTGCTCTTGCAACACAAAGCAAGTCGTTGCTGGACCAGCCAACGAGCCTCAGCGCCATATATGGAGACGAAAAGTTCGGGAGCCTCTAAAGAGGGCCACGCTTGGGAGGTCTATGCACATAAAACAAACATCAAACGTCGCAAGTATCCCAAACCTCGACCTCAGCAGCGGCCCTCCTTAGGGTTTCCCAAAGAGTACAAAAAAATGACTGGCTGCAATCGATTCGTCTACGATTGAAGTTGCGTATCTGCTCGAATAGTAGCCCTATTTTGATCAACTCTCGATTTTATCAGTAAGTTTGTATGCTCACGCAACAATCCGGGGGTTTTCTCGCGCGATTGATGAGTGTGAGGCGATCACTTTGCAATTCCCCTCAAGCGACCGAAGACCACCTCGACCTCCTCCTTCCCCACGCTCGTCACGATGGTCAAGCTCGCGCTCTCCAAGACGACGCCGCAGACCGTCTCGTGTACGTCTGCGCCGCGTATTTGCGCTCTCTTGTACGTGTACTTACAGGTGCATTCTTTATGTATTTGCAGCGTTCCTGAGCTTCATCAACAAGAGCCCGTCGCCGTTCCATGCTGTGGCCGAGACGATCCAGCAACTCAGCGCCGCGGGCTTCACGCCGCTGCGCGAGGAGGAGTCGTGGAAGGACGCTGTGCAGCCGGGCGGCAAGTACTACGTCACGCGCAACCAGTCGGCGATCGTACGTCTGAATGCGCTGCTTGCTGTCTCGCATCAATGTCCACTCGCTCACATGCTCGCTCGCTCTTCTCTCATTACGCGGTGATCGCCTGTGCAGATTGCGTTTGCTGTTGGCGGCAAGTACGAGCGCGGCAATGGCTTCCACATCATTGGCGCGCACACGGACAGCCCGTGCCTCAAGGTCAAGCCGATCTCGAACCTCGAGTCGCAGTGCTGGCTCCAAGTCGGCGTCGAGTGCTACGGCGGCGGGCTCTTCCACACGTGGTTTGACCGCGACCTCGGTCTCGCTGGCCGCGTGATCGTACGCGAGAGCGACTCGAGCTTCCGCTCGCGCTTGCTGCTCGTGAACAAGCCGATCATGCGCATCCCAACGCTCGCGATCCACCTCGACCGCGAGGTGAGCCAGGGCTTCTCGTTCAACAAGGAGACGCACCTGCGCCCAGTGATTGCGACCGCCGCGCGCGCGCAGCTCGAAGCCACGAGCGAGAACAAGGACACGCCAAAGTCCAAGCACACGTCGGTGCTGCTGCAGCTCATTGCGAAGGAGCTCGCTATCACCGTGGACCAGATCTGCGACTTTGAGCTCTGCCTCTTTGACACGCAAGGCGGGAACGTCGGCGGCGCGCTTGACGAGTTCATCTTTGCGCCGCGCCTCGACAACCTCTGCTGCTCGTGGCTCTCGACGCAGGCGCTCGTGCGCTCGCTCCCGACGCTCGACGACGACGAGAACGTCCGCGTCGTCGCGCTCTTTGACAATGAAGAAGTTGGTTCGGACTCGCTCATGGGCGCCGGCTCCAACTTCCTCCAGTCGGTCAGCGAGCGCATTGCGCAGGGCGAGCTCTGCGCCGCCGCGGCGCGCAAGAGCTTCCTCGTGTCGGCCGACATGGCGCACGGCGTGCACCCGAACTACTCGGAGAAGCACGAGCTGAACCACCGCCCTGCGCTCCACGCCGGTCCAGTGATCAAGTACAACGCGAACGAGCGGTACGCGACGACTGGCGAGTCGGCGTTCCTGCTCAAGGAGCTCGCGCGGCGCCACGACATCCCGATCCAGGAGTTCGTCGTGCGCCAGGACACGGGCTGCGGCTCGACGATCGGCCCGATCCTCGCCACGAGCACGGGTATCCGCACGATCGACGTCGGTCTCGCGCAGCTGAGCATGCACAGCATCCGCGAGATGTGCGGCACGGAGGACCTCGAGAAGGCCATGGACTGGTTCACGGCCTTCTTCTCCGAGTTCTCGGCGCTCGACAAGTGCCTCAAGACCAACTGAGCGCGCACAAGAAGAGCGCGAGTGTGTGTGTATGAGCGCGTCGAGCAGCATCGCGCGCGTCTGCTGTGAATGAATCAACGCTCGAAGTGTCGCGGTTGATGCGTCTCCTATCTCTCTGACCCACTCGATCGCTTAGCTCTTGGGCTTTGGAAGCCGCGCCGGTGAGCGCGGGAGCCAGATCTTGACCGAGAAGTCGGCCGACGCAGACGCGAGGATCGGCTCCGTGGGGTGGAAGTCGACGCAGTAGACGCGGTCCGAGTGCGCGTCGATCTTCTGGACCAAGTACGGCGCGGGGCGGGCGTTCGGGTGCTTGAGACTCACGTCGTGGAGGTAGATCTTGTTGTCGGCGCTGCCGGTCGCGAGCAGGAGCGTCTCTTGCGTCGCGTCCGCGCGGTCCCTAGTCATGATCAAGAGCGAGCGGGTCAGTCAGTCAGCTCCATGCCCCCTACACATCAATCAGCGCAGGTGCGAGACGTACGTGTCCTGAAAGTCCTCGCCGTCGCCGTCCGTGAGCTTGCGCTGCGCGTGGCGATTGCTCGGGAGCATGAGCTTGTACCGGTCGCCCTCGCCGCGGAAGAACGCGCTTTTGATCGGCCAGTTCTTGTTCTTGTGGCCCGTGACGAAGAACGAGAGCTGCATCTGCTCCTGTCCGTGGGAGCTGCTGATGAGCTTGGAGCGCCGGTCGTACACGCGCAGGATGTTGTCGTAGCTGTTCGCAGCGAGGAAGCGACCGTCTTCGTCGCCGCGGCGGCCGTCAACTGGCGGCGATGCGTGGATGTGCGAGATCGCGTGGCGCCCCGAGTCGTTGAGCTGCGAGATGTCGTCGATGCACGCGTCCATGCGCACGTCCCACGTCTTGATCATGCCCTAGCGAACCACCACACAAGGTGTTAGTACAGAGACAACCACAAGAGCTGGACGACGGACGACGCACTTTGCTGTCGCCCGTGATGATGAACTGGCCGTCGGGCGAGACGTAGAGCGAGTTGACCATCGCGTCGTTCTGCCACGCGCTGCAGCAGAGCATGTCGTGCGAGTGAGCCACTGTGTCTATAGGCACTCGATAGAGAGAAGGACGCACCGCACAACGTCCGAGCGCGTGTCGACTTGGTGGATGCAGCTCTTGCTCGTGCCAAAGATGAATTGGTTGCTGTCTGCAGACACGCGCACGTACGTTCGTTAGTAGTCGAACAGATGAGAGAGCGAGCGAGAGACACCTCGAGTGCGATGGCCGCAACAGATCGACAGACGCACCGGCCATGTTGAACGAGACGCACTGGACGAGGCCAGGGACCTCGGAGCTGTGCACGAGCTGGCTCTTCTCGACGTCCCAGAGCTTCACGGTGTGGTCGTACGACGCCGAGACGAGCGACGCACTGTCGTCCGACCAGCTCACGTCGATCACGAGCTGTGAGTGCTGCGCCAGCGACGCGAGCTGCTGCTGATTGAACTTGGTCGTGACGTCCCAGAGCAGCACCTTCGTGTCGAGCGACCCGGACGCGAGCAGCCGCCCGCACGGCGAGAACTTGGCAGTGTACACTGCGCCTGTGTGCGCACGAAGCTCCGACTTCTGGAAGAGTACGCGGCCGTCATCGTCGTACTCGTCGGCTTTTGCGCCGTGGAGCGCAGTCGCATGACGATCATAGTCAGCTGCATCGTCACCGCTCGCGGGCTTCGGCGTCGAGAGCAAGTCGTTAATCTGGAACGGCTCAGACGCTCCTGTACCAGCGCCAGATGCGCCAGGTGTCGTCGCGGACGAGGACGGAGCGCCATGGCCCGAGCGACTCGATGACGATGAGCTCTGCACCGAGTCGAGTCTGGCACAGCAGCAAAGCACAAGACAAGTGAGCTGTGAGCCACGAGCTCACCACATGCCTGGCGCAATGTATTGCTATGGAGCGCATTGTAAGATGTTGGAGCGTACTTGAGCGTGAGTTCGTAGACTGAGCGCTTGAGATCGTGGTTCTCGCGCTCGAGCTTCTCGACACTGTGCTTGAGCAGCCGGTTCTCCTTCACGACCGCCTGTGTACGCACCGCAGCACCGCCAAGAGCACAGTGACAACAGAGGTGAGTGAGTTGAGCAAAGCACTCTGGAAAGCAGGAGCAAGTGTAAGAGCTGCGGACCTCGTACTGCGCGCGCAGATGCGCTTCCGACGCCATGCTCGATCGCTTGAGTGCGCAATGATGGTCTTGTGCTTGAGGCTGGTTGTGTGTTTATAGTGACAAAATCCAGTATCTACAATTTACAGTACTAGATATGATGTTTATGTAATTACATAAGTAGCAAATACCTTTTATTCAAGCGTACTCGAACTGCAAAGGTGGTCCAATATTCCAAACTCACCTTTTTAATAGGTTCACTCATCAAAACGTTCCTTTTATCCATTCTATATACATACTTTAACACATAGTTAAGTACACTGCATTGTTGCGATCAGACAGGTGGCCCAATGTGCATGGGCCACTGCAACTTGCCTTCCTTGCTTGCTTGTTGCTGTCGCTGTTGCGCGCCAGCGAGATTGGACGAAGGACACGAAGCACTTGAGCTCCTGCGTGTGTCAATCACGACGACGCATTCCTCCATCGACTCGCTCCAACGCACGCACATCACGCCACTACAATGGCCAAGACAGAGATCCGCGTCGGCGTCCTGGCGCTCCAAGGCGCGTTCGAAGAGCACATCGACATGCTCCACTCGGTGCAGCTCGTCAACGCAGACGGCAGCGCTGTGAAGGTGCGCGCGTTTGCAGTGCGTCTGCCGGCGCAACTCGCCGACGCCGACGCGCTCGTGCTGCCGGGCGGCGAGAGCACGACGATCGGCAAAGTCGCTGTGCGCTGGGGACTCATTGAGCCGCTCAAGGAGTGGGTCGCCGCTGGCAAGCCGATCTGGGGCACATGCGCCGGCATGATCATGCTCGCGCAGTCGGCCAAGCACGCCGAGGCGGTACGTCCACGTGTCTCTGTATGTTGTCTTCTATCAGTGTATGGTGGTACTCACATGCCATGTCCGTTTGCCTATGCGCACGAACAGGGCGGCCAGACGCTGATCGGCGGCATCGATGTCGAAGTGTCGCGCAACTTCTTTGGCGCGCAGGTGCGGTCGTTCGAGCTCGCAGTCGACGGACCGCCGGGCTTCAACGACAAGCCGTACAACGCCGTGTTCATCCGCGCGCCGGCGATCATCTCGGTCGGCGAGTCGATCGAAGAGCTCTCGCGCATCCAAGCCGCGAAGCCTGCCGACGGCTCGGACCCGACCGACGTCATCATCGCAGCACGCAAGGTACGACGAGAGCACTCTGCATCGCTCGACGTGAGACCTATGAACGACACTCGCAGCTACTGATCCCTTTGCTCTCGTGTGCAGAACCACATCCTCGTGACGGCGTTCCACCCAGAGCTGACGATCGACAACCGCTGGCACCGCTACTTCCTCCAGACCATCGCACTCCCGCGTCTGTAGACACGGGCAAACGACTCTGGACAATAGACCATCTTCATACATACGCACTACTGTCCTCATGGAGCCCACAGAGCACAACGAAGAGCACGACAGACGGTCGATCTAATGCAGAGATGACAGAGAAAGACGATGAAGCAGACGCAGAGTGCGCACGTGTAGATGGCGCGTGGGTGTGTATAGCGATGGAGTGAGTGAGTGAGTGAGAGCGTGTTCATAGAGATCGATCGAGTGGGTCGTCTGTCGCGCGAGGGGCTCGTGCGCGTGCTCATCCCTGCACTGCGTCCATTGCGAGGCTCGAGTAGTACTTGACGTCCGCGTCCGTGTCGTTCACTAAGTCCGCGAGGCAAGGTCTAGTGCGCAATACAACATACAATACGTGAGTCGCGCATGTCCGCACTATCGCATACATGTGCACCACCACCACCATCATCAAGCCGACGCACCTCACTTGCGACGACACGATCGAGGCGTCCGAGTGCTTGCAGAGCTGCTCGAGCGTCATCGACGCCACGAATCTAACGTTTGGGATCTTGTCGCGCGCGCCGCGCACTGCGAGCGCGAGCATCGCAGCGAGGAGCTCGCTCGACGCCTTGTCGGTCGCGAGCTGCTTGAGGCCGTGGAGCACGTTCACGCGCTCTTGGTAGATCACGGAGCGGTCGAACGTCTGCGTGAGGCGCGGGAGGATGTTGTGCAGGATGTACTCGCTCCCGACCGTCTCGAGCAGCTGCGGCAGGATCTTCGTCGCGCTCAGACGCACTTCGCCGACCATGTCCGTGAACGAGCTCATGTAGATCTCGAGCAAGTGCTCCTGGAAGTACTGGCTCCCCTGCAGTTACGTCCGTACACAGCACGACAGTGTCAGTACTCAGGCGCTAGGCATGAGGTAGAGGACGTCTGCAGGACGCACGAGGCTGCCAGCGAGCGCTGGGATCGACAGGATCACGGCTTCGCGCACGCGCCACTGGAGGTCGCGCGCCAAGTCGGCGATCGCAGGAAGTAAGATGCCTTCGAACGACGCCATCCACTGCGCGAGGTACTCCATGCGCTTGAGGATGTTGAGGCGTACGTCGACGATCTCGTCGCGCAAGAAGAGCAGCAGCAGCGGCGCGAGCGTTGTCTTGGACGTCGCCTCTCCGAGCTTTGGCGCGAGCTCCATGATCGCAATCGACACGGCAGCTACAGAGATAGATAGAGAGAGAGAGGTGTGTGTGAGGACAGCGCTTGATAGATCGACACATTCGACAGTGAGAGAGCGACGTACTGCGGACGTTCGGCGCCGTGTCCTGCGAGAGCGTCGAGAGCAGCGGGAGGATCTCGCTCGAGAACAGCTCGCTCTTGACGATCGTGATGTAGCCCGAGAGGTTCTTGGCCGACGCTGCGCGCACTTCGGCCTCGGCGTCCTGGAGCAAGTTCGTGAAGCACGCGAGCAGCTCCGACTCTGTGATGTGCGACCCCATGGCGCGCGAGAGCTGCACGACACACACACATTCGTCCATCCGTCAGTCCTGCTGCTGTGTGCGATACACACACAAGACAGAGACAACGCACTGGGAAGAAGTCCTTGGCGACGCTAAAGCGCACGCGCCAGGAGCGGTCCTCGACCGACGCGCGCACGATCGGGAGCACGTGTTGCGCGTTCTCTTCTGGCGACAGCAGCTGCGCAATCGCCGCGCAGCTCTCGATCGCCAAGAGCCGCACGCTGTCCTGGTCGTCGGTCGTCAGCGCGCGGAAGAGCGGGAGCACGAGCGCGCTCATGTGCTCCTTCTCGAGCGTCGCAGCGAATTTCTACAGACGCACAGCGAGCGTCAGTCGCAGGCGCTCTCTCAGACCCACGCAGTGGCGACAGAAGAGACGTACGCCAATGTTGGTCGCTGCGGCGCGACGGACCATCGGCGTGTCGTCATTGCAGAGCACCTGGAAGAAGCTACAGCCCAGCCGCGTGAGCCATGGGATCTCTCCACTGCCACTGCTACTTAAGAGACAGAAGCAGTACGTACTCGCGGAGCTCCTTCTTGCGGCCGGCGTCCGTGAGCTTTGGGTACACGGACGCAAAGAGCGAGCACGCAGACACGCGCGACGTGAACCAGTCGCCCTCCGTGAGCTTCTTCATCAGCGGCACGAACACGTCGCCGGCATTCGGCACGACCGCTGCGACCTTCTGCAGCGACTCGACTGCGCGGTCGCGCACGACAGTCTCTTCCACGCTCGCGAGCACTTCGAGCGGCTCGACGAGGCCGTGCGCGTGCGCTGCGCCGCCCACGAGCTCCACGAAGCCGCCGAGCTCCTCTGCGAGCGCCACGAGCACTTCGTCTTCGTCCTCCGTCGCCTCTGCGCATGATACGCACGTGTGAGTCGATATACTGAGCTGTAGTGAGCGATGAAGCACTTGAAGCAGGAGTGTACGTACCCTGGAGGAACGGCAGCAGCTCCGAGCGCGTGCGGTCGGCGCCAAGCGCCTGCGCGACGGTTCTCAGGCGGCGCATCGCCTTGATGCGCGTCTCCACTTCATCGCTCTTGAGCTCCTCGGTTAGGAGCGCAATCGGGTACACGTCGTCTTCCGCTACACCCACGTCCATAGGCATCAGTGTCAGTCAGTCTGCTGTATCATGATGATAAAGGCGGTGGTGGTGCTTGGAACGCGAGGTGCTAGCTGCGTTCGCGCTGTCGCGTCTTGCCAAGCACTGACAGCTGCGGAGATCGAGATGACACTACAGCACAACACGCACTGCGCGCGCATATTCACCGTGCACACGGCCAGGCAGCACACACGGACGACGCACCCATGGCTCGCGTTCTCGCACGTCGTCTTGCGTCGTCTTCGCCTTTGTCTCCCTTTTGTCTCGCTCGTTCGTCGTGGCTTCGAGGTCCCCCTCGCCGCTCGCACTTTTACCTTCGAGTTTGTATGCTCGACTGAACGATGCTCACATACAATCGCCAAGAGAACTGTGTGTGAAGAAAAAAAGACAGTTCCTCAACCTACATCACTGTGTGTAGCACAACCTGAAAATGTAGCACAACCTGAAAGTGCAGGACAACTTCGACTCGATACAAACACAATGTTCAAATCTATTCCAGCTTTGAGTAAGGTTATCCTACATTCACACATTGATAATACAGCAACCTTGAAGGGCAGCCTCCTAGACCTGGACGCCGTTCACAGCTTGCATGTTTTTGACCTCGCCACAAGACACGCCCAAAGCTGTGACGCGTCGAGACGTTAAGCGCTTCGATCTCGTCGCTGGTCGGCGGCTTGGCCTTTAACACGATAAACGGCGAGAACTTGTTGCTGTCCGAGTCGGCCAGCAACATCCCTGTGGTACGTTGCTCGTGCGCCCGCACTTGGCCCATAGTGTCTGCTCACCATGTGCGGAGATCGTCCTCTTCGGCAGCATATCAAAGAAAACTGCGGACTGGTCGGCGTTGTAGACAGTCGTGACGCCGTGCTGCTGCATCCACTCGCAGACTTCTCGAGCGTACGCCATGCCAAGCTCGTTGTCGTCTCCAGGTGACGCTTGACCAGTGTTATTCTTGGTTCGGAACGACAGGAGGGGGCGACGAAGGAACTACTGCTTCCACTGGCTCGAGGCAGCGAACAGACCGTGCGAGATGCCACTTGCAGACGCCATCTCGACCGCCTTGACATGTAGCATTCCGGACGACACAGGAACGCCGTCACGACGCAACTCGTTGATCCACCTGACGAGCTGGGCGTCCGTGTCAGCTGAGAGAACAGTGGACAGGCCTTGACGGCGAACACGCTCGTGATACGCAGTGCAGACGTTACTTGCTTGAGACGAAAACGTCTCGCGTTCGTGTTCCATTTGCTTATGCGCTTTTGCGCCGCTTCTCTCTCCTCGTTTGCGAAGAAGCGTGCCACCGTAGAGTCCACATCAAACTCACGAACTGCGTTTTTGAACTCGTACTTGTACTGCTTCCTCTTGTACGTCTAGACTTGCGCGCGCACACTCTTGACGTTTGCGCGGCCTTGGTGTCGTGCCATCCTGGCGAGTAGGTAGTCTCCACAAGTCAAACAAATCAAATGCTGTGGTGTGTGCTTGTGTAGCACGATTTGAAAATACAGGACAACTTCGACTCGATACAAACACAATGTTCAAATCTATTCCAGCTTTGAGTAAGGTTATCCTACATTCACACATTGATAATACAGCAACCTTGAAGGGCAGCCTCCTAGACCTGGACGCCGTTCACAGCTTGCATGTTTTTGACCTCGCCACAAGACACGCCCAAAGCTGTGACGCGTCGAGACGTTAAGCGCTTCGATCTCGTCGCTGGTCGGCGGCTTGGCCTTTAACACGATAAACGGCGAGAACTTGTTGCTGTCCGAGTCGGCCAGCAACATCCCTGTGGTACGTTGCTCGTGCGCCCGCACTTGGCCCATAGTGTCTGCTCACCATGTGCGGAGATCGTCCTCTTCGGCAGCATATCAAAGAAAACTGCGGACTGGTCGGCGTTGTAGACAGTCGTGACGCCGTGCTGCTGCATCCACTCGCAGACTTCTCGAGCGTACGCCATGCCAAGCTCGTTGTCGTCTCCAGGTGACGCTTGACCAGTGTTATTCTTGGTTCGGAACGACAGGAGGGGGCGACGAAGGAACTACTGCTTCCACTGGCTCGAGGCAGCGAACAGACCGTGCGAGATGCCACTTGCAGACGCCATCTCGACCGCCTTGACATGTAGCATTCCGGACGACACAGGAACGCCGTCACGACGCAACTCGTTGATCCACCTGACGAGCTGGGCGTCCGTGTCAGCTGAGAGAACAGTGGACAGGCCTTGACGGCGAACACGCTCGTGATACGCAGTGCAGACGTTACTTGCTTGAGACGAAAACGTCTCGCGTTCGTGTTCCATTTGCTTATGCGCTTTTGCGCCGCTTCTCTCTCCTCGTTTGCGAAGAAGCGTGCCACCGTAGAGTCCACATCAAACTCACGAACTGCGTTTTTGAACTCGTACTTGTACTGCTTCCTCTTGTACGTCTAGACTTGCGCGCGCACACTCTTGACGTTTGCGCGGCCTTGGTGTCGTGCCATCCTGGCGAGTAGGTAGTCTCCACAAGTCAAACAAATCAAATGCTGTGGTGTGTGCTTGTGTAGCACGATTTGAAAATACAGGACAACTTCGACTCGATACAAACACAATGTTCAAATCTATTCCAGCTTTGAGTAAGGTTATCCTACATTCACACATTGATAATACAGCAACCTTGAAGGGCAGCCTCCTAGACCTGGACGCCGTTCACAGCTTGCATGTTTTTGACCTCGCCACAAGACACGCCCAAAGCTGTGACGCGTCGAGACGTTAAGCGCTTCGATCTCGTCGCTGGTCGGCGGCTTGGCCTTTAACACGATAAACGGCGAGAACTTGTTGCTGTCCGAGTCGGCCAGCAACATCCCTGTGGTACGTTGCTCGTGCGCCCGCACTTGGCCCATAGTGTCTGCTCACCATGTGCGGAGATCGTCCTCTTCGGCAGCATATCAAAGAAAACTGCGGACTGGTCGGCGTTGTAGACAGTCGT
Source organism: Pythium guiyangense (assembly GCA_003730235.1). Lineage (NCBI taxonomy): Eukaryota > Oomycota > Peronosporomycetes > Pythiales > Pythiaceae > Pythium > Pythium guiyangense. The sequence continues at coordinate 51,178 of QXDM01000142.1, forward strand.
GACGCCGTGCTGCTGCATCCACTCGCAGACTTCTCGAGCGTACGCCATGCCAAGCTCGTTGTCGTCTCCAGGTGACGCTTGACCAGTGTTATTCTTGGTTCGGAACGACAGGAGGGGGCGACGAAGGAACTACTGCTTCCACTGGCTCGAGGCAGCGAACAGACCGTGCGAGATGCCACTTGCAGACGCCATCTCGACCGCCTTGACATGTAGCATTCCGGACGACACAGGAACGCCGTCACGACGCAACTCGTTGATCCACCTGACGAGCTGGGCGTCCGTGTCAGCTGAGAGAACAGTGGACAGGCCTTGACGGCGAACACGCTCGTGATACGCAGTGCAGACGTTACTTGCTTGAGACGAAAACGTCTCGCGTTCGTGTTCCATTTGCTTATGCGCTTTTGCGCCGCTTCTCTCTCCTCGTTTGCGAAGAAGCGTGCCACCGTAGAGTCCACATCAAACTCACGAACTGCGTTTTTGAACTCGTACTTGTACTGCTTCCTCTTGTACGTCTAGACTTGCGCGCGCACACTCTTGACGTTTGCGCGGCCTTGGTGTCGTGCCATCCTGGCGAGTAGGTAGTCTCCACAAGTCAAACAAATCAAATGCTGTGGTGTGTGCTTGTGTAGCACGATTTGAAAATACAGGACAACTTCGACTCGATACAAACACAATGTTCAAATCTATTCCAGCTTTGAGTAAGGTTATCCTACATTCACACATTGATAATACAGCAACCTTGAAGGGCAGCCTCCTAGACCTGGACGCCGTTCACAGCTTGCATGTTTTTGACCTCGCCACAAGACACGCCCAAAGCTGTGACGCGTCGAGACGTTAAGCGCTTCGATCTCGTCGCTGGTCGGCGGCTTGGCCTTTAACACGATAAACGGCGAGAACTTGTTGCTGTCCGAGTCGGCCAGCAACATCCCTGTGGTACGTTGCTCGTGCGCCCGCACTTGGCCCATAGTGTCTGCTCACCATGTGCGGAGATCGTCCTCTTCGGCAGCATATCAAAGAAAACTGCGGACTGGTCGGCGTTGTAGACAGTCGTGACGCCGTGCTGCTGCATCCACTCGCAGACTTCTCGAGCGTACGCCATGCCAAGCTCGTTGTCGTCTCCAGGTGACGCTTGACCAGTGTTATTCTTGGTTCGGAACGACAGGAGGGGGCGACGAAGGAACTACTGCTTCCACTGGCTCGAGGCAGCGAACAGACCGTGCGAGATGCCACTTGCAGACGCCATCTCGACCGCCTTGACATGTAGCATTCCGGACGACACAGGAACGCCGTCACGACGCAACTCGTTGATCCACCTGACGAGCTGGGCGTCCGTGTCAGCTGAGAGAACAGTGGACAGGCCTTGACGGCGAACACGCTCGTGATACGCAGTGCAGACGTTACTTGCTTGAGACGAAAACGTCTCGCGTTCGTGTTCCATTTGCTTATGCGCTTTTGCGCCGCTTCTCTCTCCTCGTTTGCGAAGAAGCGTGCCACCGTAGAGTCCACATCAAATTCACGAACTGCGTTTTTGAACTCGTACTTGTACTGCTTCCTCTTGTACGTCTAGACTTGCGCGCGCACACTCTTGACGTTTGCGCGGCCTTGGTGTCGTGCCATCCTGGCGAGTAGGTAGTCTCCACAAGTCAAACAAATCAAATGCTGTGGTGTGTGCTTGTGTAGCACGATTTGAAAATACAGGACAACTTCGACTCGATACAAACACAATGTTCAAATCTATTCCAGCTTTGAGTAAGGTTATCCTACATTCACACATTGATAATACAGCAACCTTGAAGGGCAGCCTCCTAGACCTGGACGCCGTTCACAGCTTGCATGTTTTTGACCTCGCCACAAGACACGCCCAAAGCTGTGACGCGTCGAGACGTTAAGCGCTTCGATCTCGTCGCTGGTCGGCGGCTTGGCCTTTAACACGATAAACGGCGAGAACTTGTTGCTGTCCGAGTCGGCCAGCAACATCCCTGTGGTACGTTGCTCGTGCGCCCGCACTTGGCCCATAGTGTCTGCTCACCATGTGCGGAGATCGTCCTCTTCGGCAGCATATCAAAGAAAACTGCGGACTGGTCGGCGTTGTAGACAGTCGTGACGCCGTGCTGCTGCATCCACTCGCAGACTTCTCGAGCGTACGCCATGCCAAGCTCGTTGTCGTCTCCAGGTGACGCTTGACCAGTGTTATTCTTGGTTCGGAACGACAGGAGGGGGCGACGAAGGAACTACTGCTTCCACTGGCTCGAGGCAGCGAACAGACCGTGCGAGATGCCACTTGCAGACGCCATCTCGACCGCCTTGACATGTAGCATTCCGGACGACACAGGAACGCCGTCACGACGCAACTCGTTGATCCACCTGACGAGCTGGGCGTCCGTGTCAGCTGAGAGAACAGTGGACAGGCCTTGACGGCGAACACGCTCGTGATACGCAGTGCAGACGTTACTTGCTTGAGACGAAAACGTCTCGCGTTCGTGTTCCATTTGCTTATGCGCTTTTGCGCCGCTTCTCTCTCCTCGTTTGCGAAGAAGCGTGCCACCGTAGAGTCCACATCAAACTCACGAACTGCGTTTTTGAACTCGTACTTGTACTGCTTCCTCTTGTACGTCTAGACTTGCGCGCGCACACTCTTGACGTTTGCGCGGCCTTGGTGTCGTGCCATCCTGGCGAGTAGGTAGTCTCCACAAGTCAAACAAATCAAATGCTGTGGTGTGTGCTTGTGTAGCACGATTTGAAAATACAGGACAACTTCGACTCGATACAAACACAATGTTCAAATCTATTCCAGCTTTGAGTAAGGTTATCCTACATTCACACATTGATAATACAGCAACCTTGAAGGGCAGCCTCCTAGACCTGGACGCCGTTCACAGCTTGCATGTTTTTGACCTCGCCACAAGACACGCCCAAAGCTGTGACGCGTCGAGACGTTAAGCGCTTCGATCTCGTCGCTGGTCGGCGGCTTGGCCTTTAACACGATAAACGGCGAGAACTTGTTGCTGTCCGAGTCGGCCAGCAACATCCCTGTGGTACGTTGCTCGTGCGCCCGCACTTGGCCCATAGTGTCTGCTCACCATGTGCGGAGATCGTCCTCTTCGGCAGCATATCAAAGAAAACTGCGGACTGGTCGGCGTTGTAGACAGTCGTGACGCCGTGCTGCTGCATCCACTCGCAGACTTCTCGAGCGTACGCCATGCCAAGCTCGTTGTCGTCTCCAGGTGACGCTTGACCAGTGTTATTCTTGGTTCGGAACGACAGGAGGGGGCGACGAAGGAACTACTGCTTCCACTGGCTCGAGGCAGCGAACAGACCGTGCGAGATGCCACTTGCAGACGCCATCTCGACCGCCTTGACATGTAGCATTCCGGACGACACAGGAACGCCGTCACGACGCAACTCGTTGATCCACCTGACGAGCTGGGCGTCCGTGTCAGCTGAGAGAACAGTGGACAGGCCTTGACGGCGAACACGCTCGTGATACGCAGTGCAGACGTTACTTGCTTGAGACGAAAACGTCTCGCGTTCGTGTTCCATTTGCTTATGCGCTTTTGCGCCGCTTCTCTCTCCTCGTTTGCGAAGAAGCGTGCCACCGTAGAGTCCACATCAAACTCACGAACTGCGTTTTTGAACTCGTACTTGTACTGCTTCCTCTTGTACGTCTAGACTTGCGCGCGCACACTCTTGACGTTTGCGCGGCCTTGGTGTCGTGCCATCCTGGCGAGTAGGTAGTCTCCACAAGTCAAACAAATCAAATGCTGTGGTGTGTGCTTGTGTAGCACGATTTGAAAATACAGGACAACTTCGACTCGATACAAACACAATGTTCAAATCTATTCCAGCTTTGAGTAAGGTTATCCTACATTCACACATTGATAATACAGCAACCTTGAAGGGCAGCCTCCTAGACCTGGACGCCGTTCACAGCTTGCATGTTTTTGACCTCGCCACAAGACACGCCCAAAGCTGTGACGCGTCGAGACGTTAAGCGCTTCGATCTCGTCGCTGGTCGGCGGCTTGGCCTTTAACACGATAAACGGCGAGAACTTGTTGCTGTCCGAGTCGGCCAGCAACATCCCTGTGGTACGTTGCTCGTGCGCCCGCACTTGGCCCATAGTGTCTGCTCACCATGTGCGGAGATCGTCCTCTTCGGCAGCATATCAAAGAAAACTGCGGACTGGTCGGCGTTGTAGACAGTCGTGACGCCGTGCTGCTGCATCCACTCGCAGACTTCTCGAGCGTACGCCATGCCAAGCTCGTTGTCGTCTCCAGGTGACGCTTGACCAGTGTTATTCTTGGTTCGGAACGACAGGAGGGGGCGACGAAGGAACTACTGCTTCCACTGGCTCGAGGCAGCGAACAGACCGTGCGAGATGCCACTTGCAGACGCCATCTCGACCGCCTTGACATGTAGCATTCCGGACGACACAGGAACGCCGTCACGACGCAACTCGTTGATCCACCTGACGAGCTGGGCGTCCGTGTCAGCTGAGAGAACAGTGGACAGGCCTTGACGGCGAACACGCTCGTGATACGCAGTGCAGACGTTACTTGCTTGAGACGAAAACGTCTCGCGTTCGTGTTCCATTTGCTTATGCGCTTTTGCGCCGCTTCTCTCTCCTCGTTTGCGAAGAAGCGTGCCACCGTAGAGTCCACATCAAACTCACGAACTGCGTTTTTGAACTCGTACTTGTACTGCTTCCTCTTGTACGTCTAGACTTGCGCGCGCACACTCTTGACGTTTGCGCGGCCTTGGTGTCGTGCCATCCTGGCGAGTAGGTAGTCTCCACAAGTCAAACAAATCAAATGCTGTGGTGTGTGCTTGTGTAGCACGATTTGAAAATACAGGACAACTTCGACTCGATACAAACACAATGTTCAAATCTATTCCAGCTTTGAGTAAGGTTATCCTACATTCACACATTGATAATACAGCAACCTTGAAGGGCAGCCTCCTAGACCTGGACGCCGTTCACAGCTTGCATGTTTTTGACCTCGCCACAAGACACGCCCAAAGCTGTGACGCGTCGAGACGTTAAGCGCTTCGATCTCGTCGCTGGTCGGCGGCTTGGCCTTTAACACGATAAACGGCGAGAACTTGTTGCTGTCCGAGTCGGCCAGCAACATCCCTGTGGTACGTTGCTCGTGCGCCCGCACTTGGCCCATAGTGTCTGCTCACCATGTGCGGAGATCGTCCTCTTCGGCAGCATATCAAAGAAAACTGCGGACTGGTCGGCGTTGTAGACAGTCGTGACGCCGTGCTGCTGCATCCACTCGCAGACTTCTCGAGCGTACGCCATGCCAAGCTCGTTGTCGTCTCCAGGTGACGCTTGACCAGTGTTATTCTTGGTTCGGAACGACAGGAGGGGGCGACGAAGGAACTACTGCTTCCACTGGCTCGAGGCAGCGAACAGACCGTGCGAGATGCCACTTGCAGACGCCATCTCGACCGCCTTGACATGTAGCATTCCGGACGACACAGGAACGCCGTCACGACGCAACTCGTTGATCCACCTGACGAGCTGGGCGTCCGTGTCAGCTGAGAGAACAGTGGACAGGCCTTGACGGCGAACACGCTCGTGATACGCAGTGCAGACGTTACTTGCTTGAGACGAAAACGTCTCGCGTTCGTGTTCCATTTGCTTATGCGCTTTTGCGCCGCTTCTCTCTCCTCGTTTGCGAAGAAGCGTGCCACCGTAGAGTCCACATCAAACTCACGAACTGCGTTTTTGAACTCGTACTTGTACTGCTTCCTCTTGTACGTCTAGACTTGCGCGCGCACACTCTTGACGTTTGCGCGACCTTGGTGTCGTGCCATCCTGGCGAGTAGGTAGTCTCCACAAGTCAAACAAATCAAATGCTGTGGTGTGTGCTTGTGTAGCACGATTTGAAAATACAGGACAACTTCGACTCGATACAAACACAATGTTCAAATCTATTCCAGCTTTGAGTAAGGTTATCCTACATTCACACATTGATAATACAGCAACCTTGAAGGGCAGCCTCCTAGACCTGGACGCCGTTCACAGCTTGCATGTTTTTGACCTCGCCACAAGACACGCCCAAAGCTGTGACGCGTCGAGACGTTAAGCGCTTCGATCTCGTCGCTGGTCGGCGGCTTGGCCTTTAACACGATAAACGGCGAGAACTTGTTGCTGTCCGAGTCGGCCAGCAACATCCCTGTGGTACGTTGCTCGTGCGCCCGCACTTGGCCCATAGTGTCTGCTCACCATGTGCGGAGATCGTCCTCTTCGGCAGCATATCAAAGAAAACTGCGGACTGGTCGGCGTTGTAGACAGTCGTGACGCCGTGCTGCTGCATCCACTCGCAGACTTCTCGAGCGTACGCCATGCCAAGCTCGTTGTCGTCTCCAGGTGACGCTTGACCAGTGTTATTCTTGGTTCGGAACGACAGGAGGGGGCGACGAAGGAACTACTGCTTCCACTGGCTCGAGGCAGCGAACAGACCGTGCGAGATGCCACTTGCAGACGCCATCTCGACCGCCTTGACATGTAGCATTCCGGACGACACAGGAACGCCGTCACGACGCAACTCGTTGATCCACCTGACGAGCTGGGCGTCCGTGTCAGCTGAGAGAACAGTGGACAGGCCTTGACGGCGAACACGCTCGTGATACGCAGTGCAGACGTTACTTGCTTGAGACGAAAACGTCTCGCGTTCGTGTTCCATTTGCTTATGCGCTTTTGCGCCGCTTCTCTCTCCTCGTTTGCGAAGAAGCGTGCCACCGTAGAGTCCACATCAAACTCACGAACTGCGTTTTTGAACTCGTACTTGTACTGCTTCCTCTTGTACGTCTAGACTTGCGCGCGCACACTCTTGACGTTTGCGCGGCCTTGGTGTCGTGCCATCCTGGCGAGTAGGTAGTCTCCACAAGTCAAACAAATCAAATGCTGTGGTGTGTGCTTGTGTAGCACGATTTGAAAATACAGGACAACTTCGACTCGATACAAACACAATGTTCAAATCTATTCCAGCTTTGAGTAAGGTTATCCTACATTCACACATTGATAATACAGCAACCTTGAAGGGCAGCCTCCTAGACCTGGACGCCGTTCACAGCTTGCATGTTTTTGACCTCGCCACAAGACACGCCCAAAGCTGTGACGCGTCGAGACGTTAAGCGCTTCGATCTCGTCGCTGGTCGGCGGCTTGGCCTTTAACACGATAAACGGCGAGAACTTGTTGCTGTCCGAGTCGGCCAGCAACATCCCTGTGGTACGTTGCTCGCGCGCCCGCACTTGGCCCATAGTGTCTGCTCACCATGTGCGGAGATCGTCCTCTTCGGCAGCATATCAAAGAAAACTGCGGACTGGTCGGCGTTGTAGACAGTCGTGACGCCGTGCTGCTGCATCCACTCGCAGACTTCTCGAGCGTACGCCATGCCAAGCTCGTTGTCGTCTCCAGGTGACGCTTGACCAGTGTTATTCTTGGTTCGGAACGACAGGAGGGGGCGACGAAGGAACTACTGCTTCCACTGGCTCGAGGCAGCGAACAGACCGTGCGAGATGCCACTTGCAGACGCCATCTCGACCGCCTTGACATGTAGCATTCCGGACGACACAGGAACGCCGTCACGACGCAACTCGTTGATCCACCTGACGAGCTGGGCGTCCGTGTCAGCTGAGAGAACAGTGGACAGGCCTTGACGGCGAACACGCTCGTGATACGCAGTGCAGACGTTACTTGCTTGAGACGAAAACGTCTCGCGTTCGTGTTCCATTTGCTTATGCGCTTTTGCGCCGCTTCTCTCTCCTCGTTTGCGAAGAAGCGTGCCACCGTAGAGTCCACATCAAACTCACGAACTGCGTTTTTGAACTCGTACTTGTACTGCTTCCTCTTGTACGTCTAGACTTGCGCGCGCACACTCTTGACGTTTGCGCGGCCTTGGTGTCGTGCCATCCTGGCGAGTAGGTAGTCTCCACAAGTCAAACAAATCAAATGCTGTGGTGTGTGCTTGTGTAGCACGAACTGAAAATGTTGCACAAACTGAAAATACAGGACAACCTCAAAGTTTGTATCGCGTTAGCAATACAACCTTAATACAAACACATTTTTCTAACATTTTTCAAATAGTTTTATTTATATAGGTCAGATTCCCTCGATTTCAGAACTATCATTGTCTATACAGTTGGTCACAAGCCTCACATGCTCACAAGCGATCGATCTCCGTAATAACGACAAGAGCAATGGCAGCAACGATGGCGGTGCTCGCGATGTGCGTCGAGTGCGAAGACACCGAGGCGGGCGTGCGCTGCACGGACTGCGACGACTTTTACTGCGTCCTCTGCTTCGACGCGCAGCACCGCGCCGGCTCGCGCCTCAAACACGCAAAGACGCTGCTTCAGAACTCGGCTGTGAACGCGAGCACACTCGCGTCGATCCAGTCTGCAGTCGCGCCGTCGCCACCACCAGCACCGACTTCTGCGAGTGCTGCGAGCACTGCAAACGCATCGAGCGATATGGCGCGGTCTACTACTGCTCCTACTCCTACTCCTGCAACAGCAGAGAGCGTGACGCGTGTAGCAACAGCGACGCTCGACCATGACGACACAGGCGTGAGTACGGACGGCGCAAAGAGCGAGAGCGACGGCAGCGACAGTGACAGCGACGACGAAGACATGCCGCAGATTGACGACGAGTCGGCGCTCATGCGCGACGCCGCGTACATTCCACTGCGACTCACGGACGACGAGCGCTCGCTGTTCAATCTGCTCGACGCGTCGCTGAACGTGAGCGAGTACACGGACAAAGTGGACGTGCTGTCGTACCAGTCGCAAGCGAAGCGCGTGGTGCGCGAGCTGAGCGAGACGTTCAGCATCATCTCTGGCATGATGGTCGCGAACGACTTCCGCAAGGGCAAGCGCCTCGTGCAGGACCGCAAGTTCGACGAGAACGAGGACTTCTTCCGCCAGGTCTTTGAGATCGGTCGGCGGTACAAGATCATGAACCCGGGTGCGTACTTATATGAAGGGTCCACTTGTGCTGCACTATCTTAGAAACATTTGCACTCACGCACGTATGTCCGCAATCTAGAGCGCATGCGCAACAACTACGGCAAGATGATCTACTTGCTCCAGGACGCCAACTTGCGCGAGATCCGCAACTACCTCGGCTTCTCATGCGTCAAGCCGATCGAGACCGTCGCGACGTTCTTGAAAGCGCGCCATGCGCTCGCGCTCTTGAAAGACTCGCGGTGCTACGTCGCGACGTCCGTGGCGTCGGGTCTCGCAGACGAGTCGCCGGCTGCGCGCGAGAGCTTTGGGCGCGACAAGCAGCGTGCGATCGACGACCTCGTGCGCGACTACGCGTCTGCGTCGCTCTCGTCCGACGACATTCGCTTGAGCCTCGCGTCGATCGCCGATGCGCAGAGCTACCCTCGTGTCGAATCGCTCGCCGATCGTGCGCATGATCGAGTACCTCCACGAGTTCTTCGCGCCCGACAAGATCGAGCCGGGCTTTAGCCTCGAGATCCGCGCGGGGAAGAACGGCGCGCGGCTGAGCCACTCGCACGCGAGTCAGTTCGAGTACGTGCTGCAGTCGCTGCTGCTCTGGAAGAACCTCACGACTGCGATGCTGCGGCTGTGGTGGGCGGTCGAAGAGGACCTCTTGAGCGGCAGCATGTACCGCCTGCGCGACACGGGCCAGGGCCTGAACCGCGTGCAGCACGCGCCCAAGACGTCGCACCTCGTGCACGCGATCTTGCACCAGACGCAGAAGCTCCGCGACCGCTGGGTCGGCTCGTCGGTCGTCCACCTCGGGGACCACAATGTCCCGAACGCGCTCATGTTCATCGACAAGTACACGCAGATCTCGCGCATCTTGAGCCCGATCGTGAACACAGTGAAAGAGATCCCGTCGCTCGCGACGCACCCGGACACGCGCGCGTACATTGACGACACGTTTGGCGGCGCGCGGGCGCTCCAGCGCGTCGTGCTCTGCGACTTTTTCAAGCACGGCTTTGACGGCAGCGGCGCCGACAACTTCTTTGACGCCGGCTCGTGCATCGACGGTCGCCTCACGAGCGCCTGGAACTGGTGCTCCAAGATCGAGAAGAAGGCGTACTTCCACGTCTTCCTCATGGCCGGCTTCGTGGGCTTTGACGGCCACTTTGAGAAGTAGGCGGCGATGTAGAGAGAACGAGCGCTAGCAGCAGAGCGAACACGTAGCAGCAGGCAGTCGCAGTGGTCTATTCGTCCGGTGGCGAGTGGTAGATGATGATGCGCGAGAGGCGCTCGGTCTCGTCACTTGAGCAGCTTGGGGAACGCATGAAACGAGCGCGAGTTGTCGATGCGCGCACCGATGAACGCGTCTGTCGTGTCGCTGTGCGGCAGCATCATCGTCGCTTCGGCCATCGACCGGCGCGTCGCGGGCACGCGCAGGTAGTCGAGGATCTTGGTCGCGGACTCGGGCACCGCAGGCTGGAGCAGAATGGCTGGCAAGAAGAGAGAGAAGAGCTCCGTCAAGTGGATGGACAGATCGATGACAGCTGTAGGCGCGTGTTCTGGACGCACCGCTCATGCGCACAGCGTCGATCGTGACGTAGAGCACCGTGTCGAGACGCATCTGGAGCGGCGCGTACGCGTCGTCGTCTGGCGAGAGACTGCGGAGCTCCTTTGCGAGGACCCACGGCTCGTTCGACGAGAAGTACCTGATCATGGAGAGCGTCAGCGCATGCGATCGCGTCTGCTAGACACACTCACTTGAGACGCACCGGTTGACGTCGTGGAGGAAGAAGACGATGTCTTTGAGCCCAAAGCTGAAGTCTGGCGCTTCAAAGTGCGCCGCGACCTTCGCTGCGAGCGCTTGACCTTGCGCAATGAGCGCGCTGTCGTCGTCGCGCAAGCCCGTCGGCTGCGTCGGCACGGCGCCGTCGCGCAGGAACGACTTGCCGGTGCTGCGCGACACGAGGTTCCCGAGCGTGTCGGCGAGCTCGCTGTTCACGCGGTCCTCGAGCAAGCTCGCGTTGAAGTCGCCGTCGTCGTTCAGCACGCCTTCGCGCAAGAGGAAGTAGCGCACAAAGTCCGCGCCGTACTTGCGCAGCATCGCGTGCGGGTCCACGACGTTCCCGAGGCTCTTGGACATCTTGACGTTGTCGACGGTCCAGTGCGCGTGGGCGACGACGCGCTTCGGCAGCGGCAAGCCGGCCGCGAGGAGGAACGCGGGCCAGTAGATCGCGTGGAACTTGAGAATGTCCTTGCCGACGATGTGGTAGTCCGCTGGCCACGTCGCGCTCACGTCGCTCGGGTAGCCGGCGACCGTGAGGTAGTTCGCGAGCGCGTCGAGCCAGACGTAGACACAGTGGCTCGCGTCGTCCGGCACTGGGATCGCCCACTGGATCTTCTCGCTCAGGCGCGAGACCGAGACGTCGCGAAGGCCGGCGGCGACAGCGGCGCGCACTTCGTTGTGCCGACTCTTGGGCACGACGACGTCGCCGCTGTCGAGCCACGCGAGCAAGTCGTCCTGGAACGCCGAGAGGCGGAACTTGTAGTTCTCCTCGCGCACCTTCTCGACCACGTGGCCGCTCTCTTTCGACACCTTCACGGTCTGTCCGAGCGCGTTCACGCGGTTCTCGACTTGCGTCTCGGTCAGGAACGACTCGTCCGACTTGCAGTACCACGCCTCGTGCTCGCCCAAGTAGATGTGGCCGTTGCGCGCGATGCGGCGCCAGAGCGCTGCGACCGCGTCGTGGTGGTCGTCGTCGCTCGTGCGGATGAAGCGGCTGTAGTCGACGTTGCAGTCCTGGAAGATCGCGTCGAAGCGGCTCGAGACGTCGTCGCAGAAGCGCTTGTAGTCGGTCGTGCCCGACTGCTCGGCGGCTTCTTGCACCTAATGACAGGAGATGAATGGTGGCGTCACGCTGCTGTTGGTTTGGCACTTGCACGTACACGCGCATTCCGCATAGAGAGAGAGATGCACACGTACCTTGAGTCCGTGCTCGTCTGTGCCGGTAGAGAACACGACTGCGCGGTTCTTGACTTTGAACCAGCGCGAGAGCGCGTCCGCGAGCACCGCCGAGTGGACGTGACCAATGTGTGGCGACGCGTTCACGTAGAAGATCGGCGTCGTGATGTACACATTCTTCTTGCTGCTCTCGTCCACAGCGCTCGATGCACTCGTCGATGCAAACGCAGCAGCCACGCAGCTCGACTGAGCAGCAGCAGCAGCAGACGCAGATGCAGACACAGCACTGCGCCGAGCGCGCACGACCGCACGCAGTCGATGCAGCCCAAGCATGTCAAGTTCGATTGATTGAGTGTTAGTGTTGCTTAGTGTTGCTTTCGGTAGTGAAATACACGAGGGGTTTATGCTTGCTTTAAACCCTTATGCACACGAACCCATTAAACATTCATTTACATACTGGGTTTTCAAAAATACGAATTTTAGATTTGCATACAACGAAAAAGCTATTCAAAGATGATTATGAAAACAATTTTTGTTGACAACCTAACATCAATACCGGTAGAATCATGAGTAATCGATGAATCGATTTCCTTACCGAAACTACCGAAACAAAGGAGCTACCAGTCTAGCTCGTCAGTGAAGCTGTGTACTTCGCTCGAGCACACACATACTTGCACAGACACACACACACGACACATGCACGCACGCATTGTCTCTATTCAAACACTCTAGCTCTAGCACTAGCGACTGTTGATCGGCGAGCTGGAGGAGGAGCCGAAGCCCGAACAGCTCCGCGGTGCAGTGCGTCGCAGACACTTTGTTCTCGACGTCCCGGAGCGCTGCTGGTTCTCAAAGTTCTGCGCCATCTGCGTGTACAGCGCAAACTTGTACAGGTGCAGCGGGTAGAACGACAGCTCGAGCGGCAGCGCGGCGACCGACCGGTTCACGGGGAGCAAATGCTCCTCCAAGACCCAAAAGTCGTTCAGGTACAGCACGGGCGTGTACAGCTCGGCGTCGTGGTCCACGCGCATCTCGGTCGCGACGAACGGCGGTGGCTTGAGCCGCGACGAGTACACGGTCGAGTCGTGCACGACGTTGATCGTGAGCGCTGGCTTCCAGTACGCGACGTACGTCGTGGGGTCTGCAACTGGTTCAGATCCCTCCGGTTCGGATTCTGGTTCGGATTCCTGTTCGGATTCTTTCAAACCGTCGAGCAAGTTGCGCTTCTTCGTGATGAGGTCGCGCGGGCGGAACGTCGTGAGCTCTATACACCGTTTGTATGTGATACTGCACGCCGTCGTGCGCACTTGCGCCAACGAATCGCTTGCTCTCGGTTCTTCTGCGCATTCTCGTGGAGACAACCGAGTCTACTCAATGCGGGAGCCAGAGGCTGCGTGGGTCTCGGAGGCTGCTACACAACTAAGCGAGCACTTGACTAAAGCCGAGGCACTACGAACGCGCGAGGCTCCAAGACCTTGTGCTAAGGCATACAAGCTCTCACGCCATGGCTTCAAATGACAATGTTTCAGGTCGTCCGTCCGTAGCTCAAAGGAGGTAGCACGAGCGAAGACCTAGAGTAGTCAATCGTGTCGAAGCTCACAGCGCTAGCGAACTATTGTAGATAAGGGTCATCGCAGCTCCAGCGCCAACTGGCTTCGCTTTACTCGCTCGCGTCAACGTGAGCTGGCGCTTGGACGAATGAAGGCCACGCGAGCCGATCAGCCGCGTGCATTCACGCATGCGTGTGAAGGGAGTGCTTGCTCTCGGTTCTTCTGGAGTTTCTCGCGCATGGGCGGAGACAGCACGAACAGGCAGTCAACATGGAGCCATTGGAGTGTCGTGCTTCTCGAGACTCGTCTCTTACATGAACAAGTGTCGTTGTCCCTTGAGAACTGACGTGCCAGTGGGTACAAACGAGCGTTAAGGTTCGTTGATACTCACGAAGGACAGTGGATGAGGAGAAGCAGCCTCGAACGGCTGGCGCAGACGATCGATTGATTGCTCTCTTGGCATTCACGATCTTGCGAGGAACAGCTCAAGACTCAAGGCTCAAGACACAAGCAGTGACAGACTCATGGAGTGGGCAACGTGGGCCGTCAAGACGATCGGAGAGAGAACGTACGCGAACGCTGCGATCGAAGTGGTGAACAGCTGCACATCGGACATCCAAGTGCTGGTCGCGATTGAGTCACCGGCCCGGGCGCCAGGGACGAGCCAAGGCGTCTACACGATCCAGGAGTTCCAGTCCGAGACGTGGCACCGCATCGGGTGCTCTCCCATGGGCATCTACTCGCGCCACTACAACCGCACCGTCATTGTGAACGTCAACGGTCCCGCAAAGGTGATCGTCGACGACCGGTGGTTCTCCGAGAACAGCCGCAACACGCAGGTCCGCGAGGGTAACACGTTGGAGGACCTGGTCGTCGACACTGAGGAGTACTGGAAGTACGTCAACGACGACATCCTGAGTCTGAGTGGCTTTGATCCGTGAAGTGTCACTGCGGAAGGAGCGGCAGCGCGACAACGACGACGATGAGATGGCGCTCCGCGACTCCATCTCTTGTGCGAACTCTGTACTACTCAGCCGTGTTGAAGCGCCATCGTAGTGCCTTTCGTAGCGATAGCGATGAACCCCATAAACAAGTGCTGGTGTGTGTCGACGCTCTGCGTTGAGCTCCATGTTTGCAGTGTCGCTCAGAGGCGGACGGATACTTGGTCGTCAAGCACACTTCCTCGCTCTGCGTCCACCTACTTGGCCTTCTTCTTCTTCCCGCCGCCTCCTTTCTTCTTCTTCTTCTTCTTCTTCTCGAGCTCAGCGCGCGCCGCAAACTCGGCGGCTTTGCGCGCTGCGAGCTGCCGCAGCCGGTCTTCGTCCATCTTGGCGCGGCGCTGGCGCTCAGCTTCCTGCTCTTCGCGCTCGCGCTGGCGCTCCAACTTGCGCTCGTCGATCCATTGCTCCTACACACACACGACACCAATCGATGCGTGAGCGACACACACATCACCACACCAACATAGCGACAGCGAGAGACAGAGAGACGCACGTAGTCGGCTTGTTTGCGCGCTGCGTCCTGCCGCGCACGCTCGTGGTCTGCGGCCGTGAGCTGCGCCGCTCGGAGCGCGAGCTTCTTGGTCTCAGCAGCTTCGAGCACGCGGCAGTTCTTGCGCAGGCGCTGGTCGATCTTGGCGCCGTCAAGCGTCCCGATGCGGTTGTTCCCGACGTCGAGGCACACGAGCGTCGAGTTGCGCTCGAGTCCGAGCGCGAGGTGCTTGCCGCCCTCGGTCCCGAGGCGCGTGCGCCAGAGGTTGAGCGTCGTGAGTGTCGTGTTGCGCGCGAGCATGGCGCCGAGCGCGGTGATGCCCGAGAAGTCCTTCTCGTCGTCCGTGAGCGGGTTGCTCTCGAGACTCAAGTACGCGAGGCTAGCGTTGACCGTGAGCGCGTCTGCAAGGTCGCGCGCCGACGCCGGGCCGAGGCCGTTGCTCTCGAGCTCGAGGCGCACGAGGCTCGTGTTGCGCCGGAGCATCTGCGCTAGGCACTTGCCGGCCATGTCGTCGAGGTTGTTGCGGCTGAGCGTGAGCGACCGGAGCGAGTGATTCAGCGCCAGGCTCTTGCACAGCGCGCGCGTGCCGATCGAGCTGAGCCGGAGCGTGGCTTGGCACCGCCGCGGCGTCGCGTTGTGCTTGACGAGGTCGAGCCAGACTTCGAGCTGCGGCGACTGCGCGATCTCGTCGACCTCTTCGCGCAGCTCGCGCTCGCGCTCCATGCGGCGCCGGTGCACCGTCTCGCGCAAGTAGCTCTTGGCTGCGAGCTGCACGTGCTGCTGCATGCGCGACTCCTTCTCGGCCACGTGCTCGCGATTGAACTCTTCTTGGAGCCGCGCGGCGTCGTCGTTGTAGAAGCCCTTGGGCTGGATCCCGCGGTCGATCATCTACAGAGAGTAGTGTAGCAACGTGAGCGAACGAGTGTGCTCACAACTACGCAGCGCAGAGAGAGAGAGACGCGCGTACTTCGCGTCGGATCTCGTTCTGCGCGAGAGCGAACGCATCTGGCGGCGCACTGTCGTCTGGCGTCACGCGCGCCATGATCGCATCGCGGTCTTTCGCCGAGAGCCGCGCAATGTCCACATCGGCGTCATCGTCGAACGTCGGCTCCTTGCCGCCGAGCACTGCGTCGAGGTCGAGCATCGTCGACGTCGTCGTCCGGACGACGCGAGTCTCTGATGTGGCGACCTTTGAAGTGGTGTCGGAAGGGCTGAGCCCCGCAGAGGTCGTCGCGGTCCTATGCGAACAGAAGAGGCTGGTCTGCTCGAGCACGGTCTACAACCACGATTGTGCGAGACGATCGATCGGTCAGGATCCCCCTTGCAATGCTTCACACAACGACGACGACACACACACGACACATGCACGCATCGTCTCTATTCAAACGCTCGTTGCTCTAGCACGCGCAGCAGCTGTCGCTAGTCGACGTTGTGGATGCTCGTCGCCAGTGTCTTGGAGCGCTTGGTCAAGAGGTACTCGGTCGACGCGTCATCGTCCTTCTCATCTGTTGTCGCAACCGCTTCGGTCGCATCGACTGCTGCAGCAATAGCGTCGCCACTAGCAGCATCGCCACTTGCAATCGCAGGCGCCTCGTCGACGCCGCCCTGGCCAAACTCGTTCGTGCGCGTGGCGTCGACTGGGTACTTCCAGCGCTGGTAGAGGTAGATGAAGAAGATGAGGTCGTCGCGGAAGCAGCTCAGGCGGTGCATCCACGGCATCTTGATCACGAACGCGAAGAGGTCGTCGATGAACGTGTTGAGCGACTTGTAGACCATCGCGCGCCACGGCAAGTGCGCCACGGACTTGAGCTTGTAGTTGATGTAGAGCTGCGGCGTCATCATGATGAACCCGAACGCGTACACAAAGCTCGTGAGGCTCGAGACGATCCACGAGTACCAGCCCTTGTGCACGCCGTACGCGAGCGTGTACACGGCGTGTCCGACAATGAGCGGGTACAGCACGAACGACAGGTGCGCGACGGCGACGCGGTCGTGCTCGGCCGTCGGCGAGTCGTTGTACGAGTCTTCGCCCGTGATCACGAGCTTGTTGTCGGCGTCGCGCGTGATCTTGACCGCCTTCTTGATTTTCCAGCACTCAATCAGGAGCGAAATCAGAGAGCTCATGAGGATCATCCACGACGTGTCGTTGTCGAGCAGGTACAGGAAAATCACGAGCTGGAAGAACGTGTTGAGCACGACTGTGCGGAGCGAGAGGCCGACGAGCGACTTCTGATTCTTCCAAAAGCTCACGTCGTTCTTGAACGCCAAGAAGTCAAAGAGCGAGTGGAGCAGCGAGACGGCGACTGTGAGCGCAAGCAAGTACGGGTTCGTGTCCATGACCATGGCCTTCATCTTATCCGTGTCGCGCTTCGTCGACGTCCCGGAGCGCTGCTGGTTCTCAAAGTTCTGCGCCATCTGCGTGTACAGCGCAAACTTGTACAGGTGCAGCGGGTAGAACGACAGCTCGAGCGGCAGCGCGGCGACCGACCGGTTCACGGGGAGCAAATGCTCCTCCAAGACCCAAAAGTCGTTCAGGTACAGCACGGGCGTGTACAGCTCGGCGTCGTGGTCCACGCGCATCTCGGTCGCGACGAACGGCGGTGGCTTGAGCCGCGACGAGTACACGGTCGAGTCGTGCACGACGTTGATCGTGAGCGCTGGCTTCCAGTACGCGACGTACGTCGTGGGGTCTGCAACTGGTTCAGATCCCTCCGGTTCGGATTCTGGTTCGGATTCCTGTTCGGATTCTTTCAAACCGTCGAGCAAGTTGCGCTTCTTCGTGATGAGGTCGCGCGGGCGGAACGTCGTGAGCTCGATCGCACGGTAGAGCGCGCCCATGTGGTCGTACGCGGCGTCGAGCGGATTGGGCGAGAAGCCCTCTTTCGTCACGAACACGTGCGCAAAGAGCGAGCCGTTTGCGAGCAAGTGGCTGTCGACCGAGACGTTCACGCGCTGCGTCCAGAGCCCATCGGCGTGCGCGGGGTTCCCCGCAGGGTCGTACCGGATGTCTGGGAGCGACCAGCGCAGCTGCTCCTGCTCGCGCGTCGCGTCGAACTGGAACTGCGCGTCCGGCGAGACGTACACGCGGAGACTGATCGAGTCGCCGACCTGGAACGCGTTGCGGAACGTCTTGATCGGCTGCTGCTGCTGCTGCACGGGCGCGTCGTCCGTCGTGCGCACGTCGCCGAGTGCGCGTGTATGCGACGGCGCGGCGGCGCCAATCGGGTCGGCCGTTGGCGGATTCATCGCCTCTTTGATGCGCGTGAGCGGCCCTGTGCCACCTGTGGCCATCTGGATGAGGTACCAGAAGAGCAGCATGCGCACGACTGGGAAAATGCGATCAAAGAACGACTGCGGCGCCGCCGCAGCAGCAGGCGCATCGCCATTGCTTTGCGTGTTTTGCACTGGAGCAGGAGGTGCCATCTCGTTGCACGTGCGTGTCGAGCAGCGAGCGAGCGAGCAACGACCGTGAGCTCTCGATGCCGCTTGATGAGAAAATGGCGAGTGTATGTATGTTGAGGGAGGGAACGACGACGAGAGCATACAATATTTGTTTGATAGTGAAAAAATAAAGTGACAGCTGACACAGTGAGCGTTTGATAGTGAAAAAACAAAGTGACAAGCGAAACGGTGTGGCTTTGACTGGCACACAATACGAGCAGCAGCAGCACGAAGACGATGGCAGGAGCGCGTAACGAGAGCACGATGGCAGCAGATATGGAGCACGTGCAGCAACAACAGCATGAAGACACGGCGCAGACAACGCCAAGCGCTGCAGACGCCGCGTTAGCAAAAAAGAGCAAGCGCGCAAAGCTCGATCTCGCCAAGATGGAGGAATTCAAGAAGCGCGCCGAGAAGCGCGGCGTCGTACGTGTGTCGCTCACATTTGCTCTCTCTCTCTCTCTCATGTGCACACACATACACACGCACCGTGCGCTTACAACGACATGCTCGCATGCTTGTGCTTGCAGGTGTACATTAGCCGCGTGCCGCCGTTCATGAAGCCCGAGAAAGTGAAGCACCTCTTGGGGCAGTACGGCGACATCAACCGCATCTACCTCGTGCCAGAGGACAAGACGAACCACAAGAAGCGCGTCGCCGCTGGTGGGAACCGCAAGCAGAGCTACACCGAGGGCTGGATCGAGTTTGAGCGCAAGAAAGTGGCCAAGCAGGTCGCTGCGATGCTCAACACGCGGCAGATCGGCGGCCGCAAGCGCGACTACTACCACGACGACATCTGGAACCTCAAGTACCTCAAAGGCTTCAAGTGGGACCACTTGACTGAGAAGATCGGTACGTACGTACGTACGTACGTGGCTCTCTCTCTCTCTGTATTGCGTGGATGAGAGAGCGACGCACGCCTCACGCTTGGACGTCGCATGACAGCGTACGAGAACCGCATTCGCGACCAGAGGCTCCGGATGGAGATCGCGCAGGCGAAGAAAGAGAACGACTTGTACTTGGAGAAGGTCGAGCAGTCGAAGACGATCGACAAGATGGAGCAGCGCAAGCAGAGCAGCAGCAATGGCAGTCGCGACGCGCAGCACCAGCAGATGCGCCGCTCGTTTGTGCAGAAAGCGCCTGCGAGCAGCAAGCAGCACAGCTCCCTCGGCGACGACGCGCTCCTCGAGAAAGTCTTTGCCAAGAAGCGCAAGGTCGAGTAGGACGTCTAATCTTTTAAAGAACGCCCATGCGTCTCACATACATACGCACGCTCTTAGAGCTCGTCCTTGGACCCGTCGGCTGCGTCGTCGAGCGGGACGATGACCGTCTGCGACGCGCCGTCTGCGGCTTTGCCGGCGAACTCGAGCAGCACGCGGTCGCCGCGCTTGAGCGTCCACTTGTGGCCGTCGAACGTGTTGTAGAGCGCCTTGCCGCGCGGCGCGATGCTCGCCATGCGCGTGCTGGACCAGTACAGGTCGACAACAGTGTCCGTCGGGTTCTGGAACGTCACGCTGAACTCCGTGCTCGCGGTCTCGTCGAGACCGTAGCGGCGCTTGTTCCAGACCCAGAGGTTCGCGCCCCACTTGGTGCCTTCGAGTACCGGACAGCCGCCGTGGAGCGACATCGGGTCGAGCTCGCCGTTCGGCTTCTGGCTGTAGAAGAGCACGGCGTGGCCCTTGCGCGGGTACGACGCGAGCTTCGTGGCGCACTTCTCGACCATGTCGAGCTCCCAGGACCCTTTGTCAAAGAGCGCGGCGCCGAGTGCGCGCGTCTCGTGGACGTTTGGCGGGTGGTCGTACTCGCTCGGGAGGCCCTCGGGCATTGACGCCTTTGGGAAGACCGTCTGACCGCCGCGCGTGACGTTCGAGAGGTAGAGAAAGACCGTCGCGAAGCGGTTCGAGCCACCGCGCGACGGGTCCCAGTTCCACTCCTTGGTCGTATGCGGGTCAAAGTAGTCGTTGTGCGCAATGTACGCCTGCTTCTGCTTGTAGCGCAGGAGCTGGAGGCCGTCGCACATGTCCTCCTGGAACGCACCGAGGCTCAGGATGTCGAACACGCGCTTGCGGATCGCCACGGCCGTGTCCGAGACCTGGTCGAACGCGTTCTCGCTCGTGCGGTGCTTCGACACGACCTTCTTCCCGTTCTCGTGCCCGACGTGCGACTGCTGCAGCCGATTCGCGTCGTCGTCGATCTCCGAGATGCGCTCGATGAGCCGATCGGCCTCGTCGTGCGTGAAGAAGTTGTGCACGTGGAACGTCCGCGGCGACTCACTTAAGGACTCGAGCACCACGGGCTTGGCCGTCGGACTCGCCTTGGACGACAGCACCACGCGGTGCCCGAGCTTCACGAACGGAAACACAAAGAGCAGCTCCGGCGCGACCAAGTAGAGCCGATCGCCGCTCCGAATGTCCTCGTACGACGCCAGGAGCTCGCCGACGCCGTTGTAGACGCGGTCTGCGACGGCGCGCGCGGCGCTCGTTGTCGCGTCCGACTGGATCGTCTCGACTGTGATGAACTGCGAAAAGTACTCGGCGAGCTCGCGCCCGGTCTTGCCCTGGAGCAAGTCCGCGCTCACCTGGAGCTGCACGCCGCCGGTCGAGTAGCCGTTCTTGTAGAGCGTGACGTCTTTGAGCGCTGCGGCCGCGCCGTCGACGTCGCTCAGCGACCGGTGCGCGACCGTGAGCTCGAGCGTGTCGCTCAGCTGGCCCCAGTAGACGTACGCGAGCGCCAGGAGCGCGCAGAGCAGCACATACGTGCTCACTGTGCGGCCTTTGCCCATGCTAGTGCGCCAAGACGCCAACGTGCGGTGGAGGTGGTGATGCCGACGTGGGGCACACGTGCCTGCGAGCGAGCGAGCCGATCTGGAAGTGTCGAGTCAGTCAGTGTGAGCTGAAAGGATCGATCGATTCCAAACGTTCGAATCTTGTTATTGTAATGTATCGACCGATTCGAATATGGAAAGATAGGAGAGCGTTTGTATGCTTCATGTTTCTGCACCCAAACTACTACAGCCACGTCAGTGAACAAGAGCAGAGCACTCGGCGACTCTGGCGACTTGGGACTTGGTCGTCGCGAGCGTCTTTGGACAGCGACTTGCTTCGCTTAGTAGAGCGATGGCAATCGTGCCCACCTTCGCATCGAGATCTGGCGGCTTGAGAGGCTGGCTAGCTCCAGTCGAGTGCACGGTGTAGCTCGGCGCTTGGTGCGTCTTCGGGACTCGAGATGCACACGACGAGGACACACCAACGTGCTGCACGAAAGATGTTCTCGACTTGGTCCGATACTCGCGATGGTCCGAGGACTATCGAGATGCTTGGTATCGCAGCGTCGCCAACTCTGATCCGCTCGCACTCGACATGAGGACGAATGAGCAGTCGCCTCCGAACGCAAGTCGCGCCATCGTGAGCATCGAGCGTCCTGCGAGGATCCATGACTTCCGCTTCACGTTGCCATCCTTCGCTGTTCGCTTATCGCCTGGGTGAGTACTGTCATGAAGATCGTCGCTTGAATCGTTTTGCCGATCTCGACTGACGGACACGCGCCACTCGACGTCGAGGTGGCTTGCGTCGTGCCCGAGACGCCTCCATGTTGATGGTCGAGTTACACGTCCTGCCGTTCACTATCGTCACCTAGAAACGCGAGTGAGAACGCGATGCGAGTGTCAACCACGAGCTCAGTGCCGGCAGATCCTCTGGTTCGATCGGACATGTGAGCCGAGCGACACCTGCGGAGGCGCAAGCTGGAGCGTCTGGATGAAGCGGACGAGGTTGAGCCCGCGCTGCTTGCGCCACCGCTCGTCGTTCTCGACCACGCGGAGCTTGTCCAGCTGGTTGCTCTGGTCTTCGTCGGTGCGAGCTCGATGCACGCGAGCTCGCGCTGCTCCGTCGCAATCGCATCATCGAGCGCAAACTGCTCGCTGTCGTAGCATGTGAGGAGCTCGAGAAGGTCGATGTCGACGTGCTGCTTGCGCTCGCGCTCGTCAGCTCCAGACCGATCAAATGGATCAATGGATGAACAAGGCAGAGAGACACCTCAAGCCAGTGCACGAGCGTCTCATATGCATCGTGAAGACGCCTGTCGATCGTGTCTACTGCTGCTATCACTATCGCTACTACTGCTACTGCTACTGCTGCTGGTTCGCCACGCACCGCCGTCGCTCTCGTCGCCTTCGATCTCCAGCTCGCTCGCGTCGATCCCGAGCGCCAGTTCGTCCTGCGCCTGCGCGATGATCCGGTCGACTGCGCTCGCGTGCGACTCGCTCGTCGCTGCTGCAACTGCTGACGCGTCACGTGCGTCGCCACCACGCCCTCGCAGACGCTGGAGCCGCGTCTCCAAGCTCCTGCTGTCGCTCGTCCTCGTGTCGCGTGCGTCCGGGCGCAGTGCGTCGAGCCGCAGTCGCAAGTCATCGGTCGACGGCCTGTGCTCTCGCTGCGCGCGCCGCACGCCCTGATCCGCAGCAAAGCGCGCGAGTCGCTCGTCCAGCGCTGCAGCGACTTCGTAGGCTTCTGTGGCGTCGGGTACGAGATCCGAGCTCTCAGTGCTACTGACAGCCTGAGGTAACGAGGTCGCTGCCTCTCGCGGCGGGTCTGGGAGCTGCTCGACTGCTGGCGCTGGCTCGGTCCTCGACGCCTCTGCGTCCGCTGGAGACGCGAGCGACTCGATCACGCGCTGCAGCTCTGCTCGTTGTACGCGGAAGAGCTCGCGCGTGCGGGTGTCCGGTACGCGGGTCTCGGCTGCTGCGAAGCCGCGCTCGGCGCGGCGGGTAGAGCTCCAGCGCCGTCGGGACGCGCTGCAGGTCGTCGCTCGGACGCCTCTCGAGCGCCGCTTGCGCTGCAGCGAGCGCTTCGAACGACGCGTCAATGAGCTGCGCGAGGTTGACAGACGCTGCCGACTCGCTGTGCTCGCTCACACGCGCTGGCACTGGCACTGGGACAGCGAACGGCACGGCGTTGTCGTCCTCAACGTCGTACTCGTCGCGGACTGGGAGCGCCGCCACTGGGAGCTCGACGCGAATGAACGCGAGGACTTGCTCGCGCAGCGCCGCGGTGCCGACGTAGAGCTCGAGGCGCGTGGTCTTCGCTGCGGTCTGGTACACCCACGCCTTGCGCACGTCGTCCATGGACCGGACGTCGAGCAGCAGCTCTGCGATTGTGCGTGCAATGATAAGCAGATCATTAGACTGGCGCCTGTATGTGTACGAGTGGCTGTAGCTACAAGACACTATAAGCAAGGAGCGCACGTGCACATGCACGTACTGTGCTTGGCAGCGCTGTGACTCGCGTCGTCGTCATCCGAGGACGAGGCACTGCCGCGCACGACGACGTAGCGCGTGTTGTCAAAGTGCAGCACGACCTGCGGCTTGGGCGAGAACTCGAGCAGCTCGCGTGTGAGCTCGGCGCGGTGCGTCTGCCACTTGGCGCCGTAGAAGAGCGTCTTGCGGCCGAACAGCACGCTCACGTCGAGCGCGAGCGGCAGCGGCGCTGGCGACTGCACGACTGCCATGCTTGTCATGCTTGTCATCTTTGCGAGTGGATTGTGGCTGTAAATCACGATAGTGACAAATACAAGGGAATGGATGATCTGAGATGCGAGTTCCTGTAAATTGCAAAAATGGGCGGTACCAGTTTGGGTGCAACGAGCTGCATGGACATTCGACTGTGCTCGAGACCATCGCACTCGCACTTGCTGCTATTGTGAAGACTTGGAGTGGCAGTGGGTGCAAACGAGTCTACGAAACACATACTGTACAAACCAGTCAGCGACCATTCCGACAGACACGAGACACTGGCGTCGATAGAGCTCATTGCAAGTCCTAGTCCTGTTGTGGCTGCGAGTGCGGTTGAGACTGATGAACACCGCGACACATCGATCTGTTGGATAGCGATACGATAGTTCAATTCATAGACATGCACACAAAGGTGCTCCTTACGCTCGAGCTCGAGAAGCGCAGACTTGCCACACAGACAGAGAGGCACACCGTTGGCAGCAATACGCACACAGCAATGCAAAGCATTGCTCGCCCCAGTGCCTCACACGACTCGCGCTTCGTGCATCTGTGTGACGGCCGCCACCTCCTCTTCCGCCAAGTTGAGCTCGAGCATGAACGACTCGAACTCGAGCTCTGGGATCGCGCCGGACGCAAAGTCGAGGTCGGAGGCAGCAGCGCTGTCGAGCTCAAACTCGGGCTCGGATGTGCTGGCAAAGAGCGCTTGGAGCTGCTGGTCGTGGTAGCTCGTGCTGAGCTGCTCATGAGCTAGCGCATACTGATATGGCTGCTGTTGGTTGTGCGGCTGGTGCAGCAGAGGGTAGTGGTAGACAGGCATATGCATGTGCAGTGCTGCGTCGTGTTGCGGCAGCGACTGCGGCCATGACCGGAGCGGCACGAGGTCTGGAAGCGGCGAGACGCCCGTGCTCCACTCGTGGTGCGCTTGCTCGGCGTACTGGATCCGGTCGTTGACGGTGATGAGGAGCCCTCGCTTGCGCCGCGCGATCTTCTGACGGTACTTTTGCGCGTGCGTGATCGTCTGGCGCGTGGTCTTGGATCCGACGTATGCCGCGACGAGCTTCCATGGTCCTGCCGGAAAGAGCTCGAGGCCCTCGAGGAAGCGCTCGTGCTCGTGCGGCGTCCACGTCGCTCCTCGCTGTGACCGTCGACTCGCGCTTGCAGAGCGCTCGTGCGGCGATGCTGCTGCTGCTGTCGACTTTGACTGTGGCCGTGCGAGTCGCGTCGGCGGGATGCGGATCAAGAGCTCAGCGCAGTTGGGGTCTGGGTGCGACGTCGGTCGCTGGAAGAGCTCACTCTGGACTTTCTTGGAGATCGGCATCGTGTTGTGTGCTGTGTGCGAGAGCGAGTGGTCTGGTGTCTTGATCTCTTGGTGAGTGAGAGAGGATCGACCGATCGATTGCGGAGATCGATGGTGGCGTGGCTCGCTTGAGAACGCGAGAGATCTACGTATGTGTTTGACGGCGGTGGTAGCGCTGGTGCGCTGGACCTCGCAAGTTGCAAACTGCTGTGATGCAAGTGCCGTTCAAGCAGAGCCGCCACTGCTGCTGCTGGTGGCGATGGTGTGCGAGACCTTGCTGCTGCGGCTGTTTGTCGCGGCTCCGTGCCTGTTTTCTGCAAGTGAGCACGCGAACATCCCTCGGTTCCAGGACGCCTACTGCTCCCGGCAGCTGGCGCACGCGTCGCACTAGCGAGAGCGAGCAAACAAACATGCAGCGACCGACAGTCACCTTCGTCAGTGCTCGAAGCAAACGCGAGCCGCTCAAGATCACCGGTGTTTGTGGAGCACCCAGTTCGCAGCACGCGCTCCAGCTCCTGATCATTCGATGAGCGTCTCTTTGGCCGAGTCCGTCGAGACCACCGATCCGTCAGTGAGCTCACTATCGCCGCTACCGTTCACCACCTCGAAAGCGTGTGTGCTCACTCATACGTGCTCATGCGTGCGAGTGCTGAGTGAGTGAGCGCAGTGACTAAGGCCAGTGAGGCTGAGGTGCGCGTGTAGCTTCCTGTCTCGTTGGAGCCGAGTCCTGGTCTGTTGCGACGGCAACGCACCAATGCGAGAGAACACGATCGCCACTGCCACCACGACCACAACGACCAAACGCCTGCGGACGTGCAAGGCGCGCTTCCAGTGGCTTAACACGCGTAGTCGCCGTTGAGCTAACGAGCGCAGCGCCGACGACGCCGACGAACAGGACGGCGCGGACACCCCACGTACCGTATACGCGTGACACAGATGGCTACACGCGCTTCAACAGCAGCAGAGCCCATGCAGCACACACAACAGCAAAGGACGATCCGACTAACCGATCGACCAGTTGCTTTGGATCACGTGCGCAGACGCACTCGTGCGCGCGAGCAAGCAAACCCACAAAGCGGCTTCAGCAGCGCCGGCGCCACACAAAGTGGCCAATGGCTACACCTGCACTCTCGCCAGATGCGAGGCCCTGGAGACCTGAGATCGAAGCGCGTCCGACGAGCGGTCGCGAGTGGCGAGCAACGAGCTGCGAGTGGTGTGTGTCGTGTGCTGATTTCGCGGAAAGCGAGCAGCGTCTGTCGCGTGGTCTTAGTTGCGCGTGCTGCCTCTTGCCTCTTGCTGCTGCTCGTGTGGATCCGAGCCATTGCTGTGCAAACACTCGCGACCGCTTCGACATGCCTGACCTGCTCGACGCACCATCCATTACTTCTCTCGCTCTCTTGTCGCTCTACTCCACTGCTACTACTGCTGCTGCGCGATCGTCTCACACGCGGAAGAAGAGCTTGCGCTGGTGCAGCCACGCCGCGACGACGACCCAACTACTCGCAAGCACACAGAAAGACGCCACAAACGCGTCACCTACGACGAGCGACCGACCGTGGACGACTAGCAACACACGCAAGAGAGAGCAAGCGAAAGCGTAGCCACTGTCCACCACGACGCGACCGCACAGGCGTCGGCGCGATCGTCTGTGCAAGGCACTGCATACGACCACCACGCACTCGCACTCGACAGCGCCAGTGCTCATACACACGCACAGACACGCACACTCTATGGCACGTACATGAGCACCCCGACTGCGTTGAAGAGCAGACGCGCAGCGTGGCTCAGCTCGTCGCCTGCGTGCACAGGTCGCGGCGCGAACGGCGGCCAGCTCTGACACACTTCGTGCTGCTCGCGTGCATGCGGTCGAGCGTTGTACGAGCACGAGCGCGCGGATGTGGCAGAGAGGAGGAGGAAGAGAGGGACAACCACCACCACAGGCGTCCAGATATCATCAGCGCCAACCCGAAACAGTAGGCGCCGCTCCGCCACACACACCGGCACTCGCTCGGCTGCACGCGCTCCGAGCCACAGACGCACGCGCACGCACCAGGACGTAGACCGCGATCGAGTTCCTGCCGACTGCGAGCAGCGGCCAGCCCGACCAGCGCCAGCGCCGCGGACTCGAGCTGCTGTATGCTGCGCCCGTGTCCACGACGGCGACGCACGCCGCTTGGCTCCAGCACGCGAGTCCGGCGCTCAGGAGCACGAACGAGAGCGACCAGAGGTTCTTGTTGAGCGGGATCCACGGCGACGGCGCCACGAACACGCCGCCGCAGACGACGCTCAACACCACGAGCACTGCGCCGCAGAGTACGAGCGGCTCAGTTTCAGCTCTCGGTCGCCACGCCACGACGAGCGCCGCGGCGATGTACCCGAGGTAGGTCGTCGCGGCGACCATGAGCCAGTTGAGCGCGCCTTCTGGATCGAATGCGCCAGTGGCGAACGCCGCGTGGCATGTCGGCGTCTGCAAGAGGTGGTCGCGACCAAAGAGCAGCGCGTCGACGTACAGGTGCGCGCCGCCCGTGCAGTTGCAGAACGCGCCGCCGTCGGCCGTGCCGCCAGGACCGACGTAGCCGGTCGGACAGCCGGGGACGCGCAGCCAGTACACGACTGCGAGGTTCACGAGCACGAGCGGCGCGAGGCCACCGAGTGCATGGCGGAGCACGAAGCGCATCCAGACGCGTCGTGGGGTCTCGACAGGCGCTAGCAAAGGCGATTGAGGCGGCGGCGGTGGCGGTGGTGGGAAGAGTGCGCTGAGCGTCGCGACGATGAAGAACGCCACGCCGAGCGCCTGGAGGACGCCTGTGGAGGCAGCGAGTGAGAGAGCAAGAGACAGTGAGAGACAGCAGTGGAGTGTGCCTGTGTGTCGGTGGTGAGGCGTCGGTCCTCGATCCGTCTCCTGGCCATTCGACCGCTCGGTCTCGATGCGCTCGCGTTGCTCCGACGGACGCGTGGCACAAGCGCCGCGTTCTCTCTCTTTCGCTCTCTTGTCGTACCTGGGAGGCGCCAGTGGCTCCAGTCCGCACTGTTGCTCAGGAACAGACCGAGCGCGCTGAGCTTGAGCGCGCGCGTGAGAATCGACAGTAGAGCACCGCTGGTCGCTCTGGTCGAACTGCTGCGTCTGCTGCTGTTGTGCGCGGCCAAGAAGACGCCAAAGCCCATGAGCCACGCGAACCTACCGCAGCAGCAGCAGCAGAAGGAGGAGGAGGCACCGCAGCGGTCGCGTCAGTGCGAGCGACTACGAGCGAGAGTGTATGAGAGAGAGAGCGAGAGCGACGCGCCAGGGGAACACGACGTCTGCGGCCGTCATGCCGTCCCACGCGCTGTGCGTGAGCAGCGCGTATCCTCCGCCTGCGAGTGTGCGCAGTCGGCGAGTGCAGAGCGTCAGCGCACGCGAAGGAGCGTCTCTCAGTCACTCTCTCAGTCAGTCAGTCTGTCTGTTGCGCACCGCCGTAGTTGACAAAGACCATGAGGCAGAGCGTGGCGCCGCGAAAGACGTCGACGCTCTCGAGGCGCGCGGGCGAACGGAGCGCTCGCGCATCGGTTCGAGACGCCGTTGGCAGCAGCGGCTCGGTCTTCGCGTCGCCACCATCGCCCTTATCACCGACTGCTGCTGCTTGGGAGGCGCGTTGTCGCGATGGCGAGAGCTTCGACAGCACGAGCAGCAGCAGCGCCAGCGCGGCGGTCAACGCGGCAACGAGCGCCGTGTCAGACGACGAAGGCGGCGACGATGAGGTCGTCATCGATGAAGGCGCTAATGGAGATGCGCGTGGCAGAGCGTGCGCTTGGAGCAGCACGCTAGGAGTCGCTTGACTAGCG
Source organism: Pythium guiyangense (assembly GCA_003730235.1). Taxonomy (NCBI): domain Eukaryota; phylum Oomycota; class Peronosporomycetes; order Pythiales; family Pythiaceae; genus Pythium; species Pythium guiyangense. The sequence continues at coordinate 80,213 of QXDM01000142.1, forward strand.
ACGCCACTGCTGCTGCTGCTGCTGAGGCGAGGGAGCTGCACATGAGCCACCAACGCGTGCGCTGGGTCGACGTCCACGCCGCGCTGGCTCCACAGCGTCACGACTGCTGCTGTCTCTGTCTCTGCGTCACTACTACTACTGCTGCTGCACTCGACCAGTGCGACTTCGAATGCGGACGACGGCCGCGTGCGGTGGCGCGCGAGACGCTGCAGGTCGAGCTCGTACGTCCAGCCGAGCAGCACCGGGTCGCACGCGCTGCTGCTACCACTGCCACGTGCATTAGCATCGCTAGTAGTAGCAGACGCAGAAGCAGCAGTCGAGTGATGCGTGCTGTCGTAGCGAGTGTAGGCGACTTGAGGTGGAGCGTCGATGCGCTACTGCTGCTGTTGGTGATGCTCAACGCAGCGCGTGATCGGGAGCTTTGCAAAGCCGCACTCCTGACACCAAGAGAGAGAGAGAGACGCACACATAGAGAGAGAGCGCGTAGCGTATACGTCAGACGTCATCGCAAACGAGCGCCGAGAGAGAGAGCGAGCGAGCGCAGAAGCACCTGCTTGTCGCGGCGCTCGTCGCAGCGCTCGCGCCGTCCACGCAGCTCCAGCCAGCGCTCCATGTGTGTGGGATCGGGTATCTTGCCAAGTCGAACCTGAGCCCATACTGAAATCAAGTCATTTGATGTGTCGCTTGTCATGCGGATTTTCTGAGTTGTGCGAATAATAGGAATCGATTGTTTAATTTTAAGTTATTGGGCACTCCACACCGAAATTTCACGAATCACACCACACTCACGCGATCTACTCGTCTGTTGTCTCCTAGCTCCTCTTCTTGCTCTCCTAGCTCTTCTCTTGCTCATACTGTCCGAGCGTCTCGACCTGCGCGCGTGGCGCACTCGGTGTTACCTCACTGGCCATTCATATCAATCGGTTCGTTGGCTCTCGAGGTCGTTCGGGTTGGGTCGGTTGTCGCGCACACACACACGCTCGTGTGAGTGAGTGTGTCAGTAATCCCAGAGCACGTCTGCGAGGTCGTCGACCATGTGCTGCGGCAGGACGTAGTGCTCGTCGTCCGCGTAGTATAGCGGAGCCGCAAAAGCCTCGGTGGCTGCAGCAGGCGTCGTAGTCGTGCGCACGGGCTGGGGCCGTCGAAAGTGAGGCGCGTGGTGGTGCCGGTGCTCGTGCTCGTGGTGGAAGCTGTGGTAGTCGGCCGCATGTCTTTCCATTGAGACAAACGACGGCGGCAACGAGGGCATCGTCGCCATGGTCGAGACCATGGACATCGCCATGGCGTCAAACGCACTCGATGTGCTCATCGTGGCGCTCGGCATGCTCGTGAACGACGAGATGGCAGTCGAGCCGAACGGGAGCGACGCCATGAGGAGATCGGTGTAGTTGATGTCTGCAGCCGTGAGCTCGGACGAGGCTGTCGGTGTGGCGTTCAAACTGTAGCCGCTGGTGCTCGCTGGCAGCTTGCCGCTCGCGCGTGGGTTGTAGTAATGCGGCACCGGTGCGAGGTCGTCGACGTACAGCGTGCGCTGAGAGCTTGCGCTTGCACTTGCGCTCGAGGTAGAAGTCGAGGACGGGAGCGTCGGCGTCGGTGTAGTCGTCACCGGGCCAGCTGCTGCTGCTGCAATCGGCGATGTGTTGCGCGGCGTTGGCGTGACCGCGGAAGTCATCGCAGCCGAAGTCATCATGACGGAGCTGAGTGCAATCGACGCCTTGACGTCGTCGTCGAGCAGCTCCGGGTCCTCTGCGAGCGCGAGTGCAGCGGCTGGCGTGCGGCGCAGACGCTTGCGCCAGCGGTTGAGCTTCTGCCGCAGCTTCTGTCCGTGTGTCATGGCCTGGCGCGTCGACTTGGTGCCGATGAACTCGGCGATCGTCGTCCATGGTCCCTGCGGGAACTTGGCAAGCGCGTCCCAAAAGAGCTTTTGCTCTTGCGGCGTCCAGCCCTTCTCGGTCTTGGGCGATGCCGGGAGGTAGTGCAACACCTGCCGCACTGTGAGCAGCTCTTGGATGACCTGTGGCGAGATCATCCGGCTGCGGTTGCTTGTTGTTGTTCCTGTTGTTTGCTGCTGCTGCTCGCAAGTCGCGCCTGTGTGTGTGTTTGTGCTGTGCAGTGCGAGGCGAGTGCGATTATGGAGCCATGTGTAGCGCACATTGGATCGGATCGCCGATGCCCATCCGTGTGTGCGTTTCGAGTCGGAAACAACAAGTCGGAAGCAACGAGCGGATCGCAATTTTTTGCTGGTCCACCGTCATGTCAACTGGAAAGGGATGGATTTTCGCGTTTCACTTGAAGTGAGTATAGTTGAGAGGGATACATTACTACACGAGACATATTAAAATGTTTAGTTGAAAACTGTACAACACATACTCACTTGAAATGAGTATGCGCAAATGAGGTGGCTACAGCGAAGTCGTAGCAGACCATCACTCAGAACGAGGCTAGAGCAATCAGGAGCGACAACGAGTGGCCGTCCGCGATCGCCTGCTCGTGTGTTCGTGTCGCCGCGAAGATCGCGCGTGTAGACTCGCGAGTGGCATGGCCAGTGTCTACTAGAGCGCGTTGCTGCTGCTGCTGCGCGCGCTCCGAGCGCGTTCCGCAGTGTCGAGACCACACAAGTCGGAACCAGAAGCGAGTCGCTTCATGATGTTGGCAGCATGAGCGTGATTGCACAAGTACACGCGAGCAGCGAGAGAGATAGAGATAGAGATAGACATCATGGTAAACCAGGTCTACGTCATACACCAAGCAGCGCGTTGCTGCTGTCGAGCTCGGAGACACAGCGATCGCGTGAAGCTCGACTCGTCCTCGATCGATTCGACCGGTCCCACGTACAAGTGCAGGTTGCGCTTGCGTCGACGACGAACGGGTGCACGTGTCCATTTGACTCGACCGATCGTCAGACCAAGCACTCTCTCACACGCACGCACACACAGAGGCGTGCTACTACATACGTAGCATCATTAAGTCGTCGCTGTCCGAGCCATTCGCGGCATCCGTGACTGACTGACTCAGTCCGCTCGCATCTCGATGGATATCGGCAGCCAGTCGGTTCAGCGTATCAGAAATTTCCGTGATGGGGCTTGACCGAACGTGTGGCTCACAGGCGCGCGCGAACGAGTACTGTTCCGCCCTCTGCGCGATCTTTTGCGTCACGGATCTGCTCGTGGCCACGAATGCTGGCGGCACTTGCCTTCGCTGCTGCTTGACTTGCGGCCAGTCCGCGCTCTGCTCTAGTAGGATCCTTGAAGCTCGCACAGACATCCACGACGCAGTGTCAACCAGCTCCTTTGCTCGTACTCTCCTGGTTGTGCTTGCCATGCACGTCACGCTTGCGCTTCGCATCGACGCACTACCGCCAATGTGTGCGCACGTGTGTTGATGGCACCGATCGCTCGCGCTTCACATTGCAGCTCAAGTGTACGGCTCGGATACATAAACAGTGAGTGCACTGCGATGGCAACTTGGTGCTCAAGCCTCTAGAAGCACAAAGAAGCACACACACACAAACATCTACGACTCGTACTCACAGAAGCACTGACTGACAAGCAACTGCGTGTGTATTTGCTTTCGCTCGGAGTTGTCAAGCAAGTCTGACGGACAGTCTGGCTCTAACTCAGCGCTACGAGCGCCACTGCTCCTGACAGCACCACTGCTCCGGTCGGAAGCAGTGGAGCAGCGCTGGACGCGGTCATCGTTGCTGCTCCTGCTCCTGCTGGCGCTGCTGCAGGCGAAGACGCAGCGGCCGAGGCGCTCTGATGCACGGCCGCGCAGTCCACGCTCGTCCACAGACTCGGGTCCGTTGTGCTCGATCGGTTCCCTGGGTTCGAGATCCCAGTTGTCCGCAGCGCACCGTCATTGCCAGGCGTCCAGACACAGCACGGATCGCCGAGTTCTTGGCCATTCGTCTGGCCGTCGCCGTCCGAGTCGACTTCACACGGCGTCTTGGTCCAGTTGCGCGGGACGTTGAACGCGAGCCCAAACCTGTTGCACAGCATGTTGCCTTCTGCGTGACCGAGGTCGATGCCATTGAACGGCAAGTTGCGGCCGTTCGGGACGCTCGACTGGTACGCTGGCCACGCGTGGACGCTACTGGGCGGAGCGAGTGTCGCGAGAGCAAAGACCGAAGCGAGTACGACGCGTAACATCTGAGGCGTGATCAACACTGGAGATGGCGAAGAGCGAGAGTGTCTGATGGAGCACTTGGAGTCCGTCGCGCAGTACCGAGTTCCAGTGGCGAGGCGAATCGAAGAATGACGACTTCGGACGGGAGCTGCGCGCTTGCACGGGCAGCAGTAGCGTACGCTAAGTGCGTGCTCACTCGAGTGTTTGTCCGAGCGCAGAGCATCGCCAGAGGCTACTTCTGCTGCTCTCGCAAGAGCGAGCGAGCGAGCCACCTACTCACCCATCCGCTAGGACGCTGCTGTCCAGCCGCCAGTCGCGTCGAAGGAACGACTCGAGTGCCAACAATTGCGCGTCACGCTGACCACTCCGACCGAGCGGCGACGCAAGCTGTTGCCGCCATCTGCACCACCGCAATGTCGAGGACTCGAGTGCAAAGAGCCGCCGACTAGCGACACCAGCTGCTTGGTCGTGTCGTTTGCAAGTTGAAGTCATATTACCAAGCAAGCAACTAGACTACGGGCTCGACCGTGTGAGCTGGTCAGTGACCGAGTCGTGTGACCCAGCACCCCATCACGCGCATCTTCAAGCTCCTACTGCTGCTGTCTCGACAAGTACGCTGGACGAGGACTGCCGTTCAGGATGCACTGCGTCAGGAGCATGATGTTCTTGGCGGCGTTGACGTCGCGGTCGTGCACAGCCATGCAAGAGCTGTTGGTGTAGCGCAAGACTGTGTACGACGCGCGACCGCCGAGGAACACGCCGTTCACTACATGGGGAAACAGCACGCCCCTGGTTCGTCGGCGAGCGGCACGACGAGCACCGACGACTCGTGTATTGCTCGTTCACGGTCATCACGCGAGCGCGCGCATTGAACGCAGCACGTAGCGAGTGGACTGGCACACGTGGATGACCGCGCACGACTCGCTGGTTTGGCCAGTTGTCATAGCCGATCTCGACGGCGAGCGATCGGTCTCGAGGCAGAACTCTCTTGACAACGTGACGGAGCGCCTTCGGGCGCATGCGATACAAGAAGAAGCGCCACTTGCGCAACGGGAGCTCAGCCGACATGGCGAGGAGCTCGCTCATGAAGTCAAAGACGACATGGAGTGCGTCAACGTACACGGTTGACGACGCTGTCTTGAACGACGGCAGCGACGTGAGCAGCGCATTGTAGCGCGCATTGTGACGGCGCACGTTCACGTGCCACGCTTCGACCTTGTTCTGACCCGAGAGGTGTCTAAACTCGCCTCGCGAGACCTGGATCGTCGATCGTTGCTGCTGCTGTTGTGCGCGTGGACGTGCTGGTTGCAGTTGTTGTTGCCGTGCGCATGAAGCGGAAGTGCGCGCGCCGAGCTCTCTTGGCTCGCCGCTGCTCTCGTTTGCGCCGCCATCTCGATCCACGTGGAGCGAGGCGCTGCTGCGAGACGTGACGATCGCGCATCGACTGAGCGACAAAGAATGTGTCTGCTGCAGTGCGAGCGGGCACGTACGCGCGAGTCGACGCCGTCGAGACCAGCGCACGCACTCCAGGATCCACGCCAATCACGGCGAGCGGCTGAGCGAGAGCAGGAGGTGGTGGGACGCTTAACGATGGATCGAACACGCCGTTGACACTCGGCATCAGGTTGACGAGCTTTGGGTTAGCAAGCAAGTCGTCGTTCATAGGGAGCTCGTGGTCGGTAGGAAGAGGTGGTGCTGCTGCTGGAGCTCGTCGTGGTCGGCGCTTCAGCACCGACACCGCAACACCGTCGGTGCTGATGTGCTCAGCAAACTCCCAGCCCCTCATGCGGCGCTCGACGGCTTCGACGGCGCTTCGTGCAGCGCAGGTCTCTGTGTCTCTGGCTGCGCTTGGGCTGGCACTCGTTCAGTAGCGAGTCATGAACGCGAGCGAGCGATCACCATGCGAATCAACGTGTCTGTTCACGTCGTCTGGACACTCGCGTCCTCGCTGTCTGTCTGGCTGTCTGTGCGTCCTACTCACTCACTCACGCCACTTCGGAGAGCTCGGCGCTGCGCAGCGCTGGTCTGCACGTCGAGTCGCTCACGTCCTTCACGACGACGCCAGCCGCCGCTGCGACTTGGCGCGAGAAGCACCCGCGCGCAGGCGACTTGGCATAGTACGTCGCCTGCGTGCTGCCGTTCCCGCCGACGAGCGAGTTCATGTGCGCCGTGCCGTTGAGTGCGATCGCCACGGCGTTTGGCTCGTACCCAAAACGCAGGCTCGTGGGGAGGACGAGCTCCAGGAGCGACGCCTTCACGCGCACGCTGCGCTCGAACGCCTGCTGCAAGTCGGCGTCGAGGACAAAGGAGCCGTTCGCGCCAGTCTTGTAGACCGTGCGGCCGCGGATCGGGTAGTCCTCTATCTGCGTCACGACGGTATCGGCCAAGCCAAAGAGTGAGCTCACGCTCTGCGTCGTCGTGACGCGCGTGCGGGCGTCGAACGCGCCGACGTCGCCGCTCTCCGTGTACGCCTGGCGGTTCGTGTACGCCATGCGCTGGCTCAGCGTGTAGATCTTCGTCCCCTGCGACGTCGTCACGCTCGTCTGGACGAACACGTCGCGCGTGGCCTCGAGCGTAAAGTTGGCGTCGAGGCCGCTCACGGCGCTCGTCGTCACTGGAACAACGCGCCGCGCCATGCGCTTCGTGAGCACGCGCGCGCGCGTGGCGGTTCCGGCTTTGTCAACGTAGGCGAGCAAGTTGCCGTCGATCGGCCAGACATCGACGCCGTAGTCGACTGCGAACGTCACGTTGTGCGGCGCGCCGTCGAGGAACGCGCTGAGGAACGGCGTGAGGTTCAGGACGTACGTCGGGGCGTTGAACGCGCCGATCGCAACGACCGGACGCCACAGATACGGGTTCAAGCCGCCGGTGAAGAGCAGCGGGAACGGCCAGATGACGCCGACGAGCTCGTCGTCCACGAGCACTTGGACTTCGCGGAATGGCCCGCCGCCGCACCAGCCGAGCGGCTTTGCGTACGCGTCCGGCGGGTTCGCGTAGTGGAACTCGTCGCACTGGTGGTGCGACACAAAGAGCTCGAGGTACAGCTCTGCGGTGTTGCGCGGAAGCGTCACGAGCTTGTAGTTCGTCCCGACGCTGCTGGGCTCGACGCGGAACCAGCCGTAGGTCGTCGCGCTCTTGGACACCGGCACGACGGCGTCGGGCTTTGCGCTCCGTGCGGGGCGAGGGAGGAAGACACTGCCGGCGCTCGAGGCTTTCGGGCGGTAGAACTCGGCCGCGAGCGTGATCGTGAAGCTGCTGTTGTACTTGCCTTCGATGACGTTGTCGAGCGCAACGACGACGTCGCCGCCGCGCTTCACGACGTCGACGTACGCGCTCACGTCTTTCGCGACGTCCCACGTCACGCCGGATCTGCGGTCCGGCTCCTCAGTCGACGTGCGCAGGAGCTCGACGCCGTTGATCCAGACCGCGGCGATGCGGTCGAACTGCGTGCCGAGCGGACACGACGCGGACCACTTGAGGTAGAGCACCGAGTGCGCGTCGCTGCAGTGCGTCGGCGCGGCGAACGTCGTCGTCCACGGCATGTCGTACGACGCGCCGAACACGTGCGTCCCGAACGGCACGACGCACGGCTCGCCCTCGACGTTGCGGTACGGCGGCGCGCCGATCTCGAGCGTCGGTTTGAATGGGTCGCCAAACGGTGCGACAGTCGTCGACTCGATGCCGACTGGCGGCGGCGCGCTCGGGTCGCGGAGCTGCCCTTGCGACGCGAGCAGCGTGACTGCAGCCTTCACGGCTGCGCTCAAGTGGGCGGCCATCGCTCTCTCTCTCTCTCTCTCTCTCTTCTGTCGCTTGCTTGCGTGTGATCACTGGCTGGTAGAATCGAGACTGACGCGCGCACACACAAACACAGAGAGAGAGAGCAAGGCGAGCAATCTCGCTGCTGCGCTTGAGCAACACACGGCGCGCGCGCTCTGTCGGTCACGGGAACGCGCGAGACCAGACAACCATCGCCCTTCCAGTCATATTACCAAGCAAGCAACTAGACTACGTCTGTCGTTGTCGTTATCAGATGCGCGCTGGGCTCAGCGAAAGTGACTTGATTTCAGTATGGGCTCAGGTTCGACTTGGCAAGATACCCGATCCCACACACATGGAGCGCTGGCTGGAGCTGCGTGGACGGCGCGAGCGCTGCGACGAGCGCCGCGACAAGCAGGTGCTTCTGCGCTCGCTCGCTCTCTCTCTCGGCGCTCGTTTGCGATGACGTCTGACGTATACGCTACGCGCTCTCTCTCTATGTGTGCGTCTCTCTCTCTCTCTTGGTGTCAGGAGTGCGGCTTTGCAAAGCTCCCGATCACGCGCTGCGTTGAGCATCACCAACAGCAGCAGCAGCGCATCGACGCTCCACCTCAAGTCGCCTACACTCGCTACGACAGCACGCATCACTCGACTGCTGCTTCTGCGTCTGCTACTACTAGCGATGCTAATGCACGTGGCAGTGGTAGCAGCAGCGCGTGCGACCCGGTGCTGCTCGGCTGGACGTACGAGCTCGACCTGCAGCGTCTCGCGCGCCACCGCACGCGGCCGTCGTCCGCATTCGAAGTCGCACTGGTCGAGTGCAGCAGCAGTAGTAGTAGTGACGCAGAGACAGAGACAGCAGCAGTCGTGACGCTGTGGAGCCAGCGCGGCGTGGACGTCGACCCAGCGCACGCGTTGGTGGCTCATGTGCAGCTCCCTCGCCTCAGCAGCAGCAGCAGCAGTGGCGTCGCTAGTCAAGCGACTCCTAGCGTGCTGCTCCAAGCGCACGCTCTGCCACGCGCATCTCCATTAGCGCCTTCATCGATGACGACCTCATCGTCGCCGCCTTCGTCGTCTGACACGGCGCTCGTTGCCGCGTTGACCGCCGCGCTGGCGCTGCTGCTGCTCGTGCTGTCGAAGCTCTCGCCATCGCGACAACGCGCCTCCCAAGCAGCAGCAGTCGGTGATAAGGGCGATGGTGGCGACGCGAAGACCGAGCCGCTGCTGCCAACGGCGTCTCGAACCGATGCGCGAGCGCTCCGTTCGCCCGCGCGCCTCGAGAGCGTCGACGTCTTTCGCGGCGCCACGCTCTGCCTCATGGTCTTTGTCAACTACGGCGGTGCGCAACAGACAGACTGACTGACTGAGAGAGTGACTGAGAGACGCTCCTTCGCGTGCGCTGACGCTCTGCACTCGCCGACTGCGCACACTCGCAGGCGGAGGATACGCGCTGCTCACGCACAGCGCGTGGGACGGCATGACGGCCGCAGACGTCGTGTTCCCCTGGCGCGTCGCTCTCGCTCTCTCTCTCATACACTCTCGCTCGTAGTCGCTCGCACTGACGCGACCGCTGCGGTGCCTCCTCCTCCTTCTGCTGCTGCTGCTGCGGTAGGTTCGCGTGGCTCATGGGCTTTGGCGTCTTCTTGGCCGCGCACAACAGCAGCAGACGCAGCAGTTCGACCAGAGCGACCAGCGGTGCTCTACTGTCGATTCTCACGCGCGCGCTCAAGCTCAGCGCGCTCGGTCTGTTCCTGAGCAACAGTGCGGACTGGAGCCACTGGCGCCTCCCAGGTACGACAAGAGAGCGAAAGAGAGAGAACGCGGCGCTTGTGCCACGCGTCCGTCGGAGCAACGCGAGCGCATCGAGACCGAGCGGTCGAATGGCCAGGAGACGGATCGAGGACCGACGCCTCACCACCGACACACAGGCACACTCCACTGCTGTCTCTCACTGTCTCTTGCTCTCTCACTCGCTGCCTCCACAGGCGTCCTCCAGGCGCTCGGCGTGGCGTTCTTCATCGTCGCGACGCTCAGCGCACTCTTCCCACCACCGCCACCGCCGCCGCCTCAATCGCCTTTGCTAGCGCCTGTCGAGACCCCACGACGCGTCTGGATGCGCTTCGTGCTCCGCCATGCACTCGGTGGCCTCGCGCCGCTCGTGCTCGTGAACCTCGCAGTCGTGTACTGGCTGCGCGTCCCCGGCTGTCCGACCGGCTACGTCGGTCCTGGCGGCACGGCCGACGGCGGCGCGTTCTGCAACTGCACGGGCGGCGCGCACCTGTACGTCGACGCGCTGCTCTTTGGTCGCGACCACCTCTTGCAGACGCCGACATGCCACGCGGCGTTCGCCACTGGCGCATTCGATCCAGAAGGCGCGCTCAACTGGCTCATGGTCGCCGCGACGACCTACCTCGGGTACATCGCCGCGGCGCTCGTCGTGGCGTGGCGACCGAGAGCTGAAACTGAGCCGCTCGTACTCTGCGGCGCAGTGCTCGTGGTGTTGAGCGTCGTCTGCGGCGGCGTGTTCGTGGCGCCGTCGCCGTGGATCCCGCTCAACAAGAACCTCTGGTCGCTCTCGTTCGTGCTCCTGAGCGCCGGACTCGCGTGCTGGAGCCAAGCGGCGTGCGTCGCCGTCGTGGACACGGGCGCAGCATACAGCAGCTCGAGTCCGCGGCGCTGGCGCTGGTCGGGCTGGCCGCTGCTCGCAGTCGGCAGGAACTCGATCGCGGTCTACGTCCTGGTGCGTGCGCGTGCGTCTGTGGCTCGGAGCGCGTGCAGCCGAGCGAGTGCCGGTGTGTGTGGCGGAGCGGCGCCTACTGTTTCGGGTTGGCGCTGATGATATCTGGACGCCTGTGGTGGTGGTTGTCCCTCTCTTCCTCCTCCTCTCTGCCACATCCGCGCGCTCGTGCTCGTACAACGCTCGACCGCATGCACGCGAGCAGCACGAAGTGTGTCAGAGCTGGCCGCCGTTCGCGCCGCGACCTGTGCACGCAGGCGACGAGCTGAGCCACGCTGCGCGTCTGCTCTTCAACGCAGTCGGGGTGCTCATGTACGTGCCATAGAGTGTGCGTGTCTGTGCGTGTGTATGAGCACTGGCGCTGTCGAGTGCGAGTGCGTGGTGGTCGTATGCAGTGCCTTGCACAGACGATCGCGCCGACGCCTGTGCGGTCGCGTCGTGGTGGACAGTGGCTACGCTTTCGCTTGCTCTCTCTTGCGTGTGTTGCTAGTCGTCCACGGTCGGTCGCTCGTCGTAGGTGACGCGTTTGTGGCGTCTTTCTGTGTGCTTGCGAGTAGTTGGGTCGTCGTCGCGGCGTGGCTGCACCAGCGCAAGCTCTTCTTCCGCGTGTGAGACGATCGCGCAGCAGCAGTAGTAGCAGTGGAGTAGAGCGACAAGAGAGCGAGAGAAGTAATGGATGGTGCGTCGAGCAGGTCAGGCATGTCGAAGCGGTCGCGAGTGTTTGCACAGCAATGGCTCGGATCCACACGAGCAGCAGCAAGAGGCAAGAGGCAGCACGCGCAACTAAGACCACGCGACAGACGCTGCTCGCTTTCCGCGAAATCAGCACACGACACACACCACTCGCAGCTCGTTGCTCGCCACTCGCGACCGCTCGTCGCACGCGCTTCGATCTCAGGTCTCCAGGGCCTCGCATCTGGCGAGAGTGCAGGTGTAGCCATTGGCCACTTTGTGTGGCGCCGGCGCTGCTGAAGCCGCTTTGTGGGTTTGCTTGCTCGCGCGCACGAGTGCGTCTGCGCACGTGATCCAAAGCAACTGGTCGATCGGTTAGTCGGATCGTCCTTTGCTGTTGTGTGTGCTGCATGGGCTCTGCTGCTGTTGAAGCGCGTGTAGCCATCTGTGTCACGCGTATACGGTACGTGGGGTGTCCGCGCCGTCCTGTTCGTCGGCGTCGTCGGCGCTGCGCTCGTTAGCTCAACGGCGACTACGCGTGTTAAGCCACTGGAAGCGCGCCTTGCACGTCCGCAGGCGTTTGGTCGTTGTGGTCGTGGTGGCAGTGGCGATCGTGTTCTCTCGCATTGGTGCGTTGCCGTCGCAACAGACCAGGACTCGGCTCCAACGAGACAGGAAGCTACACGCGCACCTCAGCCTCACTGGCCTTAGTCACTGCGCTCACTCACTCAGCACTCGCACGCATGAGCACGTATGAGTGAGCACACACGCTTTCGAGGTGGTGAACGGTAGCGGCGATAGTGAGCTCACTGACGGATCGGTGGTCTCGACGGACTCGGCCAAAGAGACGCTCATCGAATGATCAGGAGCTGGAGCGCGTGCTGCGAACTGGGTGCTCCACAAACACCGGTGATCTTGAGCGGCTCGCGTTTGCTTCGAGCACTGACGAAGGTGACTGTCGGTCGCTGCATGTTTGTTTGCTCGCTCTCGCTAGTGCGACGCGTGCGCCAGCTGCCGGGAGCAGTAGGCGTCCTGGAACCGAGGGATGTTCGCGTGCTCACTTGCAGAAAACAGGCACGGAGCCGCGACAAACAGCCGCAGCAGCAAGGTCTCGCACACCATCGCCACCAGCAGCAGCAGTGGCGGCTCTGCTTGAACGGCACTTGCATCACAGCAGTTTGCAACTTGCGAGGTCCAGCGCACCAGCGCTACCACCGCCGTCAAACACATACGTAGATCTCTCGCGTTCTCAAGCGAGCCACGCCACCATCGATCTCCGCAATCGATCGGTCGATCCTCTCTCACTCACCAAGAGATCAAGACACCAGACCACTCGCTCTCGCACACAGCACACAACACGATGCCGATCTCCAAGAAAGTCCAGAGTGAGCTCTTCCAGCGACCGACGTCGCACCCAGACCCCAACTGCGCTGAGCTCTTGATCCGCATCCCGCCGACGCGACTCGCACGGCCACAGTCAAAGTCGACAGCAGCAGCATCGCCGCACGAGCGCTCTGCAAGCGCGAGTCGACGGTCACAGCGAGGAGCGACGTGGACGCCGCACGAGCACGAGCGCTTCCTCGAGGGCCTCGAGCTCTTTCCGGCAGGACCATGGAAGCTCGTCGCGGCATACGTCGGATCCAAGACCACGCGCCAGACGATCACGCACGCGCAAAAGTACCGTCAGAAGATCGCGCGGCGCAAGCGAGGGCTCCTCATCACCGTCAACGACCGGATCCAGTACGCCGAGCAAGCGCACCACGAGTGGAGCACGGGCGTCTCGCCGCTTCCAGACCTCGTGCCGCTCCGGTCATGGCCGCAGTCGCTGCCGCAACACGACGCAGCACTGCACATGCATATGCCTGTCTACCACTACCCTCTGCTGCACCAGCCGCACAACCAACAGCAGCCATATCAGTATGCGCTAGCTCATGAGCAGCTCAGCACGAGCTACCACGACCAGCAGCTCCAAGCGCTCTTTGCCAGCACATCCGAGCCCGAGTTTGAGCTCGACAGCGCTGCTGCCTCCGACCTCGACTTTGCGTCCGGCGCGATCCCAGAGCTCGAGTTCGAGTCGTTCATGCTCGAGCTCAACTTGGCGGAAGAGGAGGTGGCGGCCGTCACACAGATGCACGAAGCGCGAGTCGTGTGAGGCACTGGGGCGAGCAATGCTTTGCATTGCTGTGTGCGTATTGCTGCCAACGGTGTGCCTCTCTGTCTGTGTGGCAAGTCTGCGCTTCTCGAGCTCGAGCGTAAGGAGCACCTTTGTGTGCATGTCTATGAATTGAACTATCGTATCGCTATCCAACAGATCGATGTGTCGCGGTGTTCATCAGTCTCAACCGCACTCGCAGTCACAACAGGACTAGGACTTGCAATGAGCTCTATCGACGCCAGTGTCTCGTGTCTGTCGGAATGGTCGCTGACTGGTTTGTACAGTATGTGTTTCGTAGACTCGTTTGCACCCACTGCCACTCCAAGTCTTCACAATAGCAGCAAGTGCGAGTGCGATGGTCTCGAGCACAGTCGAATGTCCATGCAGCTCGTTGCACCCAAACTGGTACCGCCCATTTTTGCAATTTACAGGAACTCGCATCTCAGATCATCCATTCCCTTGTATTTGTCACTATCGTGATTTACAGCCACAATCCACTCGCAAAGATGACAAGCATGACAAGCATGGCAGTCGTGCAGTCGCCAGCGCCGCTGCCGCTCGCGCTCGACGTGAGCGTGCTGTTCGGCCGCAAGACGCTCTTCTACGGCGCCAAGTGGCAGACGCACCGCGCCGAGCTCACGCGCGAGCTGCTCGAGTTCTCGCCCAAGCCGCAGGTCGTGCTGCACTTTGACAACACGCGCTACGTCGTCGTGCGCGGCAGTGCCTCGTCCTCGGATGACGACGACGCGAGTCACAGCGCTGCCAAGCACAGTACGTGCATGTGCACGTGCGCTCCTTGCTTATAGTGTCTTGTAGCTACAGCCACTCGTACACATACAGGCGCCAGTCTAATGATCTGCTTATCATTGCACGCACAATCGCAGAGCTGCTGCTCGACGTCCGGTCCATGGACGACGTGCGCAAGGCGTGGGTGTACCAGACCGCAGCGAAGACCACGCGCCTCGAGCTCTACGTCGGCACCGCGGCGCTGCGCGAGCAAGTCCTCGCGTTCATTCGCGTCGAGCTCCCAGTGGCGGCGCTCCCAGTCCGCGACGAGTACGACGTTGAGGACGACAACGCCGTGCCGTTCGCTGTCCCAGTGCCAGTGCCAGCGCGTGTGAGCGAGCACAGCGAGTCGGCAGCGTCTGTCAACCTCGCGCAGCTCATTGACGCGTCGTTCGAAGCGCTCGCTGCAGCGCAAGCGGCGCTCGAGAGGCGTCCGAGCGACGACCTGCAGCGCGTCCCGACGGCGCTGGAGCTCTACCGCCGCGCCGAGCGCGGCTTCGCAGCAGCCGAGACCCGCGTACCGGACACCCGCACGCGCGAGCTCTTCCGCGTACAACGAGCAGAGCTGCAGCGCGTGATCGAGTCGCTCGCGTCTCCAGCGGACGCAGAGGCGTCGAGGACCGAGCCAGCGCCAGCAGTCGAGCAGCTCCCAGACCCGCCGCGAGAGGCAGCGACCTCGTTACCTCAGGCTGTCAGTAGCACTGAGAGCTCGGATCTCGTACCCGACGCCACAGAAGCCTACGAAGTCGCTGCAGCGCTGGACGAGCGACTCGCGCGCTTTGCTGCGGATCAGGGCGTGCGGCGCGCGCAGCGAGAGCACAGGCCGTCGACCGATGACTTGCGACTGCGGCTCGACGCACTGCGCCCGGACGCACGCGACACGAGGACGAGCGACAGCAGGAGCTTGGAGACGCGGCTCCAGCGTCTGCGAGGGCGTGGTGGCGACGCACGTGACGCGTCAGCAGTTGCAGCAGCGACGAGCGAGTCGCACGCGAGCGCAGTCGACCGGATCATCGCGCAGGCGCAGGACGAACTGGCGCTCGGGATCGACGCGAGCGAGCTGGAGATCGAAGGCGACGAGAGCGACGGCGGTGCGTGGCGAACCAGCAGCAGTAGCAGTAGCAGTAGTAGCGATAGTGATAGCAGCAGTAGACACGATCGACAGGCGTCTTCACGATGCATATGAGACGCTCGAGAACACGCTTGGCTGAAAGTTGAGTGCCTCGACTCGAGTGCGTGAGCTCGACTAGGACGCGGACTTGCGACGAACTCTCGAACGTGGCGAGCTTGGTCGATCGTCGTCGTCGGTGCTATCGTTGCTGCTGTCAAGCGTGTGACTGGCGAGATCGAGCGAGACCGTCGCTTCGAACAGCGCAACGCTCGAGTCTGTGAGCCTGAGCCTGTGCGAGCGCAGTGCAGTGCGCTTCTCGACTGCGCTGCCCACTGCTCTCTGACAAACAGCGAGCGCCGCCGCTTGCTCCGTCTCCTAGCGCACTGAATGGACACAGACCCGAGCGGTGCAGGAAGTACACGCTCACTCATGTGCTCTCACGTACTAGTACTCACTGACGGACTGACGCACGCGAGCAGTGAAGATAGTAGGAGGCGCGACGCGAATGCGCACCGGCTCGTTCATTGCCGTACGTCCGTCCTTGACTAAGCGCCGTGCTCGAGCGACACACACACAACCAGACACAGACTGACTGACAACGCGCTGGCGACTGCTGCGCTCGCGCATTCGTTCCGCTGGACACAGCAGTCCGAGCGCTCGCACTCATAGCGCGACTGCTGCTGAGTCGCTCCATCCACATTGCACAACACGCACACACACACAGATCAGGCAACTCAGCGCAGCGTGTTACGCCTGACTCGATCGACAGAGCAAGTCGCGCAACGTGCTGCTGCTTGCTTGCTCGATCTGACACCTGACACATCGCCACACCACCACCATCGCCACCAGCGCTTCGTGCACGACACACTCGATGGACGAACCTCGCTTGTTGGTGTAAATCAAGCACAGGCGTGGGTGTCTCGTGCGAGAGCTCTCGCTCTTGCTGGTGCTAGCGCTCGCTGGTGCGCTGGATAGATACTTGATAGACAGATACACACGCATCCACTGCTTTGCAGCACAGCGGTCAGCGGTAGTAGATGGAGTTGGCATGTGAGCTGCAGACGCTCGCATGCCTTCGTACACATGTTGCCTGCATGCAATCCCTGCGTCCTCGTCCAGGACGACGCGCACGAGAGAGAGAGAGAGCGATAACGCCATCCATCCATCCATTCATGCATGCATGCATCGCTTCCACACTTGCGTCGCCACCAGGATGCACACGCACACATTGCAAACAAACAAACAAACAAGCAAGCGAGCCACACATTGCGAACTTGACGGATCTCTGCGCTGCGACCTTTCGAGCCTTCGTCATGTCTGTGAGACAAGGCAAGACACGCGCGCTGGCTCTCGCGCACAGAAACGGGCAAATTTTGGTTTGACACGCATGCAGCCATGTCTGTCGGTTTGGCTGGTGGCTGGTTGGTTGATTGATTGACTGGTTTGTTTTGCGTGTGTGGCGACGACGAAGCACACAGATCGCTGCAGTCGCTCACTTGCTCTGCATACATAGCGAGCACACACACACACGCACAAGATCGCACAGACGTTCGCTCAGAGGCATTGGAGTACAAGTGAGAGAGAGAAAGCGTGAGGACTCCTTCGCGCTTTGCATCGACCGGAGCTCGAGTGCAAGGCGATCCCATCCTCGACACACTGCTGCTGCTCCTGCAAACGCATTGCTCGAGAGAGCGAGTACCAGGCAAGCGCCATTACTCCACGTAACTGAACTGAATGCGTGGAGAGGACGCCACTCGACTCTGCTCGAGTGACAAGCGCATGGAGCGCCACCGCACACGTCGGCAAGCGCACGCAGACTGTCAATTCATTGCCACGTGCTACAATACTTGGACAGTGATCACTCGCACCCGCACTCGCTCACAAGACTCACAAGAGACGTAGCAGCAGCAGCAGCAGCCACTTGGCTTGACGAGCTGCTGACACATGGCTGATCTCAGGTCTCAAAGACTCGAGTCTCGCCAGTCGGCATCCCAGTCAGACGGCTGGTCAAGCCAACCAACCAACCTCATGCACAGCCACAAGCGTCTCGCAGACGTAGCAGCGCGAGCAGAGCACAGTCACAACACTCTTCCATCGTGTGTGTGTGTGTTCATGGCACAAGCAACAGAAGCCTCGATCTCGACCGCGACACACAGATCCTGAGGCTCGCCACTTCGTATGGATGCAGCACGACACATCCGCGCTGCCACCTGACAGCACTGCAAGACAAGCATGCTCAGTACTCCTACCCAGTGACAGAGCCAAGTCTAGTCTTGGTCTTGGTCTTGGTCTTGGTCTCGGTCTTGATCCTGGTCCTAATGGACAGACCGTACGTGCTCGAGGAGCAGCCTTGTAGCTGCTGCTTTCGTGCGTCTCACGCACTCAACTCTCTCACGCACTCACGCACGTCGCCGTCGTAGTGTTCCTATTCGTTGTTTGTCCTATCCTTTCGCTATCTGATCGACGACGACGTGGCGTCCATCCGCCGCAGCCGCAGTCACAGTCGCAGCGAGACTGTGGCTTGTGAGGAGCTCCGTCGACGCCCGCGTCTTGAGCGTACGTTCGTGTCTGTCTGTGTTGGTTTGTATCTTGCGTCTTGTGTCGTGTATTTTGACTTGGATGTGCAGTGGCAGCGCTTCGCGCGATGCGACCTTGTCGGTTGGTTGCTGTGAGCTGTGAGCTTGACGCCGGACAATGGACCAACCGAGCGCGCTGCCGCCGCGTGCACTGCGCTTGACTTGACTGGATGCATATGCATACATGAACGAGAGAGATCGCACGATCGACATCGAGAGAGAGAGAGAGAGAGAGAGAGAGCGTCGCAGGTCGAGCCGTGCGTGCTCGCGCGTCTCACTCGATGAGCCACAGCGCAGCGTCGCTGCCACTGCCCACGCCCGTCAGCTCGTCGAGCGTCAAGTCTGCGAGACGACTGTAGTTGCTGCTGCTGTCGTCGCTGTCGCTGAAGACAGACTGCGCGAGCGAGAGTGTCGCGTCGAGCGTCGCGTCGAGTGGTGCTGAGAGAAGCGTGTGGCCGCTCGCACCGTCACTCCCACGATCATGATCATCCGCAGCGGCACCGACAGTGACAGCGACGCCATCCAGCACAGTGACAAACGCATCGAAGAGCGCACTCTCGAGCGGCGCGAGCGACGATGACGACGACGCTGATAGCGCAATGGACGGAGCGGAGCAGTCGCTGCGCCCGTGCGTCGGCATCGAGAGTCTAGTCGACGTGCTCAGCTGCAGCTGCTGCAGCTCGGTGTCGACGACGGAGCTGTCCTCGACGTCGCGCATGAGCGCATCGACGAGCGCGCGCACGTCTTCGTCGTTGTCGCAGACCGCCATCATT
Organism: Pythium guiyangense; assembly: GCA_003730235.1. Classification (NCBI taxonomy): domain Eukaryota; phylum Oomycota; class Peronosporomycetes; order Pythiales; family Pythiaceae; genus Pythium; species Pythium guiyangense. The sequence goes on from QXDM01000142.1 coordinate 98,904, forward strand.
GTTGTCAAGAGATCCTCATCCGCACCTCCACCATCAGCGCTGTCACTGTCACGGCCAAAGACGCTACTAGCGCAGAGCGACGAGTACGCGCTGCTGTCGGTGCTGCTCGTGCTGCCACACGCGTCATCCGCGAGCGCGGCGTCCAGCAGGAGCAGCTCCTCCAGCACGACGTCCTCTAGTGAATCGAAAGCGAAAGGCGACAGCGACATCGGCGCTTGCGGCCGCGCAGCAGCCAGCGGTCCGCAGTCGCTGTCGAGATGGTCACTGACTGCCCGCGTGGGCATCGAGCGGGTCTCGCAGACGCTACTGCAGCTGCCGTTGCGAGCGAGGCGACAGTCGGTGCGCATCGATTGCTGCAGCTGCGGCTGTGATGGCAATGGTGACGGCGATAACGGTTTGTACCGCACGCCTGCTCGTGTGCTCACGGCAGCTAGGACTTTGCGCGCAGGCGACGCCTTGAGACCGCGCTGGCGCCGCGCGATCTTCTGCCGGTACTTCTGCGCGTGCGTCATGGTCTGGCGCGCGTTCTTCGAGCCCACGTGCTCGGCGATGCGGCGCCAGGGACCGAGTGGAAAGAGCTCGAGGCCCTCGAGGAAGCGCTCGTGCTCGGCAGGCGTCCACGCCGGACCGCTCGTGGCCGCCGACTGCGGCGACGACACCCGCTGCAGCTGTTGCTGCGACTTCTGTGGCGGAGACAGCGGCTCAGCCGTCGTCGACCGCGTCGGCGGGATGCGAATCAGCTCGTGCGCATCCGCGCTCGCGCTCGCGTTCGACGGGACCGCCCGAAAGAACTGCTTGCGGACGCGCGCGGTGATCGCCATGGCGTGATACGAGCACGCCACCGGATGTGTGATGGCCAGTCGCGATGCGCTACTGCTACTGCTATGACTCGCGACGCTGCTGTGGGCGTCGCGCGTGTGAGGCAATAGCGAGAGCGAACGAGCGACGTACCGAAGCGAGCCGAAGCTGTTAGTTGGTCTAGCGGTCTGCGCGTCGTGCGAGGCGGCGGCTGCTCTGGCTCCCGGCTTCTGGATCCGGCGGTCGCTGCTGGCTGCTAGCTGGAGGTGGTGCGAGCTCGAGCGCGCAGATTTGCGAATGGTGCGCCTTGAGCCTTGCGTCCTGCGCCTTGGATCTCTCGAGCCAAGCAACAGCGAAGTGCGTGCGCGCGAGGCGGCACATATTGTACCCACGTGAATCCACTGGCCATCTGACGACATTCGATCAACATGCACTGCGATTCCCACGGCATCGCGACAGTTTGGTCGACGAGCGGGAATCGCTCCAGTGCGCGTAAACGGAGCTCGTGTTGGTAGACTGGGTTTTAGTCTGCCAGGGTTTTGCGAGGGCAATCTAAGGAGGGCCATGCTTCGGGGTCATGAACATAAAACGTTCATGCGCACCAAGCCAACCCTCTGACTGTCGCAAACAACGACTGAATTGCACAGGAATTGCTAAAACGGCTGCTCGGAGTTGAGAAGCGAGTGCATAGGAAGACTGAGTCGAGAATCTGACACTGTTGTCGCTGAACGCCGAGCAGATCTTAGTCGTAGACCTACGGGCATTGGCTGCGCGAGCGTGCTCCCAGTTTCTCGCCGAGTACAAGCAACTTGTTGTGACCTGCAAGTACTGTAACCTTGACCGAGCACGTTGATGAACTTGTTATTCAATGAGTGTGCACGGGAGTTCGACCTGGATCACTAGCGGGTTGTGACTGACACGTGTCGCTGTGAGCGAGTGCGCTGATGTGTTTGTGCTCGGTCAAGGTTACAGTACTTGCAGGTCACAACAAGTTGCTTGTACTCGGCGAGAAACTGGGAGCACGCTCGCGCAGCCAATGCCCGTAGGTCTACGACTAAGATCTGCTCGGCGTTCAGCGACAACAGTGTCAGATTCTCGACTCAGTCTTCCTATGCACTCGCTTCTCAACTCCGAGCAGCCGTTTTAGCAATTCCTGTGCAATTCAGTCGTTGTTTGCGACAGTCAGAGGGTTGGCTTGGTGCGCATGAACGTTTTATGTTCATGACCCCGAAGCATGGCCCTCCTTAGATTGCCCTCGCAAAACCCTGGCAGACTAAAACCCAGTCTACCAACACGAGCTCCGTTTACGCGCACTGGAGCGATTCCCGCTCGTCGACCAAACTGTCGCGATGCCGTGGGAATCGCAGTGCATGTTGATCGAATGTCGTCAGATGGCCAGTGGATTCACGTGGGTACAATATGTGCCGCCTCGCGCGCACGCACTTCGCTGTTGCTTGGCTCGAGAGATCCAAGGCGCAGGACGCAAGGCTCAAGGCGCACCATTCGCAAATCTGCGCGCTCGAGCTCGCACCACCTCCAGCTAGCAGCCAGCAGCGACCGCCGGATCCAGAAGCCGGGAGCCAGAGCAGCCGCCGCCTCGCACGACGCGCAGACCGCTAGACCAACTAACAGCTTCGGCTCGCTTCGGTACGTCGCTCGTTCGCTCTCGCTATTGCCTCACACGCGCGACGCCCACAGCAGCGTCGCGAGTCATAGCAGTAGCAGTAGCGCATCGCGACTGGCCATCACACATCCGGTGGCGTGCTCGTATCACGCCATGGCGATCACCGCGCGCGTCCGCAAGCAGTTCTTTCGGGCGGTCCCGTCGAACGCGAGCGCGAGCGCGGATGCGCACGAGCTGATTCGCATCCCGCCGACGCGGTCGACGACGGCTGAGCCGCTGTCTCCGCCACAGAAGTCGCAGCAACAGCTGCAGCGGGTGTCGTCGCCGCAGTCGGCGGCCACGAGCGGTCCGGCGTGGACGCCTGCCGAGCACGAGCGCTTCCTCGAGGGCCTCGAGCTCTTTCCACTCGGTCCCTGGCGCCGCATCGCCGAGCACGTGGGCTCGAAGAACGCGCGCCAGACCATGACGCACGCGCAGAAGTACCGGCAGAAGATCGCGCGGCGCCAGCGCGGTCTCAAGGCGTCGCCTGCGCGCAAAGTCCTAGCTGCCGTGAGCACACGAGCAGGCGTGCGGTACAAACCGTTATCGCCGTCACCATTGCCATCACAGCCGCAGCTGCAGCAATCGATGCGCACCGACTGTCGCCTCGCTCGCAACGGCAGCTGCAGTAGCGTCTGCGAGACCCGCTCGATGCCCACGCGGGCAGTCAGTGACCATCTCGACAGCGACTGCGGACCGCTGGCTGCTGCGCGGCCGCAAGCGCCGATGTCGCTGTCGCCTTTCGCTTTCGATTCACTAGAGGACGTCGTGCTGGAGGAGCTGCTCCTGCTGGACGCCGCGCTCGCGGATGACGCGTGTGGCAGCACGAGCAGCACCGACAGCAGCGCGTACTCGTCGCTCTGCGCTAGTAGCGTCTTTGGCCGTGACAGTGACAGCGCTGATGGTGGAGGTGCGGATGAGGATCTCTTGACAACAATGATGGCGGTCTGCGACAACGACGAAGACGTGCGCGCGCTCGTCGATGCGCTCATGCGCGACGTCGAGGACAGCTCCGTCGTCGACACCGAGCTGCAGCAGCTGCAGCTGAGCACGTCGACTAGACTCTCGATGCCGACGCACGGGCGCAGCGACTGCTCCGCTCCGTCCATTGCGCTATCAGCGTCGTCGTCATCGTCGCTCGCGCCGCTCGAGAGTGCGCTCTTCGATGCGTTTGTCACTGTGCTGGATGGCGTCGCTGTCACTGTCGGTGCCGCTGCGGATGATCATGATCGTGGGAGTGACGGTGCGAGCGGCCACACGCTTCTCTCAGCACCACTCGACGCGACGCTCGACGCGACACTCTCGCTCGCGCAGTCTGTCTTCAGCGACAGCGACGACAGCAGCAGCAACTACAGTCGTCTCGCAGACTTGACGCTCGACGAGCTGACGGGCGTGGGCAGTGGCAGCGACGCTGCGCTGTGGCTCATCGAGTGAGACGCGCGAGCACGCACGGCTCGACCTGCGACGCTCTCTCTCTCTCTCTCTCTCTCTCTCGATGTCGATCGTGCGATCTCTCTCGTTCATGTATGCATATGCATCCAGTCAAGTCAAGCGCAGTGCACGCGGCGGCAGCGCGCTCGGTTGGTCCATTGTCCGGCGTCAAGCTCACAGCTCACAGCAACCAACCGACAAGGTCGCATCGCGCGAAGCGCTGCCACTGCACATCCAAGTCAAAATACACGACACAAGACGCAAGATACAAACCAACACAGACAGACACGAACGTACGCTCAAGACGCGGGCGTCGACGGAGCTCCTCACAAGCCACAGTCTCGCTGCGACTGTGACTGCGGCTGCGGCGGATGGACGCCACGTCGTCGTCGATCAGATAGCGAAAGGATAGGACAAACAACGAATAGGAACACTACGACGGCGACGTGCGTGAGTGCGTGAGAGAGTTGAGTGCGTGAGACGCACGAAAGCAGCAGCTACAAGGCTGCTCCTCGAGCACGTACGGTCTGTCCATTAGGACCAGGATCAAGACCGAGACCAAGACCAAGACCAAGACCAAGACTAGACTTGGCTCTGTCACTGGGTAGGAGTACTGAGCATGCTTGTCTTGCAGTGCTGTCAGGTGGCAGCGCGGATGTGTCGTGCTGCATCCATACGAAGTGGCGAGCCTCAGGATCTGTGTGTCGCGGTCGAGATCGAGGCTTCTGTTGCTTGTGCCATGAACACACACACACACGATGGAAGAGTGTTGTGACTGTGCTCTGCTCGCGCTGCTACGTCTGCGAGACGCTTGTGGCTGTGCATGAGGTTGGTTGGTTGGCTTGACCAGCCGTCTGACTGGGATGCCGACTGGCGAGACTCGAGTCTTTGAGACCTGAGATCAGCCATGTGTCAGCAGCTCGTCAAGCCAAGTGGCTGCTGCTGCTGCTGCTACGTCTCTTGTGAGTCTTGTGAGCGAGTGCGGGTGCGAGTGATCACTGTCCAAGTATTGTAGCACGTGGCAATGGATTGACAGTCTGCGTGCGCTTGCCGACGTGTGCGGTGGCGCTCCATGCGCTTGTCACTCGAGCAGAGTCGAGTGGCGTCCTCTCCACGCATTCAGTTCAGTTACGTGGAGTAATGGCGCTTGCCTGGTACTCGCTCTCTCGAGCAATGCGTTTGCAGGAGCAGCAGCAGTGTGTCGAGGATGGGATCGCCTTGCACTCGAGCTCCGGTCGATGCAAAGCGCGAAGGAGTCCTCACGCTTTCTCTCTCTCACTTGTACTCCAATGCCTCTGAGCGAACGTCTGTGCGATCTTGTGCGTGTGTGTGTGTGCTCGCTATGTATGCAGAGCAAGTGAGCGACTGCAGCGATCTGTGTGCTTCGTCGTCGCCACACACGCAAAACAAACCAGTCAATCAATCAACCAACCAGCCACCAGCCAAACCGACAGACATGGCTGCATGCGTGTCAAACCAAAATTTGCCCGTTTCTGTGCGCGAGAGCCAGCGCGCGTGTCTTGCCTTGTCTCACAGACATGACGAAGGCTCGAAAGGTCGCAGCGCAGAGATCCGTCAAGTTCGCAATGTGTGGCTCGCTTGCTTGTTTGTTTGTTTGTTTGCAATGTGTGCGTGTGCATCCTGGTGGCGACGCAAGTGTGGAAGCGATGCATGCATGCATGAATGGATGGATGGATGGCGTTATCGCTCTCTCTCTCTCTCGTGCGCGTCGTCCTGGACGAGGACGCAGGGATTGCATGCAGGCAACATGTGTACGAAGGCATGCGAGCGTCTGCAGCTCACATGCCAACTCCATCTACTACCGCTGACCGCTGTGCTGCAAAGCAGTGGATGCGTGTGTATCTGTCTATCAAGTATCTATCCAGCGCACCAGCGAGCGCTAGCACCAGCAAGAGCGAGAGCTCTCGCACGAGACACCCACGCCTGTGCTTGATTTACACCAACAAGCGAGGTTCGTCCATCGAGTGTGTCGTGCACGAAGCGCTGGTGGCGATGGTGGTGGTGTGGCGATGTGTCAGGTGTCAGATCGAGCAAGCAAGCAGCAGCACGTTGCGCGACTTGCTCTGTCGATCGAGTCAGGCGTAACACGCTGCGCTGAGTTGCCTGATCTGTGTGTGTGTGCGTGTTGTGCAATGTGGATGGAGCGACTCAGCAGCAGTCGCGCTATGAGTGCGAGCGCTCGGACTGCTGTGTCCAGCGGAACGAATGCGCGAGCGCAGCAGTCGCCAGCGCGTTGTCAGTCAGTCTGTGTCTGGTTGTGTGTGTGTCGCTCGAGCACGGCGCTTAGTCAAGGACGGACGTACGGCAATGAACGAGCCGGTGCGCATTCGCGTCGCGCCTCCTACTATCTTCACTGCTCGCGTGCGTCAGTCCGTCAGTGAGTACTAGTACGTGAGAGCACATGAGTGAGCGTGTACTTCCTGCACCGCTCGGGTCTGTGTCCATTCAGTGCGCTAGGAGACGGAGCAAGCGGCGGCGCTCGCTGTTTGTCAGAGAGCAGTGGGCAGCGCAGTCGAGAAGCGCACTGCACTGCGCTCGCACAGGCTCAGGCTCACAGACTCGAGCGTTGCGCTGTTCGAAGCGACGGTCTCGCTCGATCTCGCCAGTCACACGCTTGACAGCAGCAACGATAGCACCGACGACGACGATCGACCAAGCTCGCCACGTTCGAGAGTTCGTCGCAAGTCCGCGTCCTAGTCGAGCTCACGCACTCGAGTCGAGGCACTCACTCACTCAAGTGTCGTCCAGTGGATTTCGGTCAAAAATCACAGGTAGTTAGCGTCGCATCGTTCGATTTCGAGTCGCACTGCACACTTGCGCAGTGTATGCTTGCGCGCGAAAGCCCGCCCTGCGATGCTCGTGTGAGAAAAGCGGAACTGGACGCAGTTGAAAGGAGGAGGAGGAGGTCGCGGTCGCGAGGTGTGGGCAGCGAGACACAGCGCGCTTGCTCGAGCGCGAGACGATGGATGGCGGCAACGACCGATGAATGGACTTGGCGCTCGAGCACGAGCGCAGCAACTAGCAGCAGCCTGCGCGACAGCGTCGCATGGAAGTGACTCACTTGTCAATTCCCGCTCGGCCACGCAACGCGCGCTACACGCCCGCTCGCTCACTCACGCAAGCACAGCACCGCACGTTAGCGCACGTTAGCGCAACATGATCTCGCCTAAAGTCATGGTCGAGCTCCACCAAGCCAAGCTCGTGCCGACGCAGTTCACGGTCACGAAGCCCGGCGAGCACGCGTGGTCCACGGCCGAGCAGCGCCGCTTCTGGGAAGCGATCCACCGCTTTCCGCAAGGTCCGTGGACTGCGATCGCAGCGTACGTCGGTTCCAAGTCGACGCGCCAAGCCATGACGCACGCGCAGAAGCTCCGGCAGAAGCTCAACCGCTGGAAGCGCCGCGTGCGCAACGACGCAGTGTCGAGCGCTGGCGACTGCAGTCCACGATCCGTCGCGCACGGCGACATGGACAACATGGACGATATGGACGACATGGACGACGGCGAGTACGACCAGGACGACGACAGCGAGAGCGTGTGCAGCGTCAAGTTCGAGCACACTGACGCGAGCAGCTCGCACGCGCCGCAGCTCCGACCGCACGCGCCAGTCAAGTCGCCGCTCGACGTTGCGTCGCTCTCGCCGAACGACATCTCGTGCCACGACGACACGGATGACGCGTACCTCGAGCACTTGCTCTCGGACATTGAGCCGATGCTCGAGACAGTCGTGAACTTCACGTCGGCGTCTCGACCAGCGAGCAGCGGCGAGTGCGCGCCGATGTTCTACAGCACGAGCAGCTACGACGACGCGGTCTTTCCAAGCGCCTACTCAAGCGCGCCGGACGCCAGCAGCAGCTTTGCTGACGCAACATCGCACTACGCCTCGCAGTCGTTCGATGCGTCATCCTACGCGCCTCTGCAGCACCCGCAGCAGTACGCAGCGCCGTCAGACGTCTACATGGCGCCGATTGACTTTCGACTGTAGCGCGCTGCTGCATCGCGTGCATGACGGATGGATGAATCGATCGATAGAGTAGGACGTAGTTGTACAAGTGGTTCGTAGTGTTCGTGCCGCCGCTGCAGCAACTGCAGTGGCTCTTAAGGTATTCGCAAAGCAACAAGACATGGATGAACTTTGCCTCGGACGTCGCTACTGCTGGCTCTTGTGGTCTTGTCTTGATGCAGGAGACTATGTGTGAGTGTCGAGTCGACGAGTGCAGTACCAGCAGACACAGTTGCATTCTCGAACAGTCTCGATGCACGCGTCTCGAAGCGCGCGGGAGGGACCAACACTAAGAGATGGAGGCGTGGGTGCGAGCGAGTGAAGCTCTCGGTGGCGTACAGGTTCAGACATGCACTCACGGCTGTCAGCTCATGCATGTGCTGACCTTTCTAACTTCGAGGATACCACCACCGACACCGCGACGACGCTCGCCTCCTCCACATTCGTGCATCCTCCTCTTCAATCTTCGTTGCTATCGTCTCAGAGACGATCGATCATCAGCGTTTGTGTGTGTGACATCAGCGCCGCCTCGTTCCGCCGACTGCTTCAGCCGCTTCGTCGACCGCCAGCGCACACTTCGTGGCACATGGTGTGTGTGTGCGTATCCAGTGAAGCGGTGTCGTAACGTAGCACAGTCGTGGCGGCAGCACGAGGCGGATCCCAAGAAGGTCGGAGCTCGATCCCCTGCGTGCGCACGAGGTCATTTGTCACAACGGCAGCAGCAGCACCACCTGGGTCGCGAAATAAGTGACTGTGTCAAACGCCAGTCTCGCGTTGTGGATATGTTGTGGGTTGATCTGCTGCTGCTGCTCCTGCCAGTCGTGGTGGTCGCCGCCGTCGTCGTTGTTGTCCTGACGTGAGTCAGTTCACAGCGACGCTTGGCTCGCGAGCTCGACTACGAAGACGCGCGCGCTGCGGCACCAAGCGCGCATCTACCACGTGCGTGCCTTGGATGTTGGATGTTGAGCGCGCGGGAGGAGCGCTGCCGCGTACAGCGTGTGCTTGGACGAGGCGCTGGCCGGTCGATCGAGCGTCTCTGGTCGTCGCCCATACGAGATGGCTACAACTTGTTGATCATCATTCCGACGAAAAGCTAACCCATCGCCAGAGCCAAAACACAATACAATACGACCTCAATAGTTTAATCGAATACTAATTGAAGCGAGTTTTGAACAGACGCCATAGATGCAAATCATCACCTCCAATGTGTCTCTCTGTCTCTCAGTCTCTGTCTGTGTGTGCGAGCGCACCAGTGCCAGCGCCAGCGTGGCACACGCGATCACAACGAGCTTGGCACTGGCGGCACGGTTAAGACGTAGCTCTCGCAGCAGCAGCAGCGCTCACCCAACACCAGCGCAACACCAGCGCAGCGCAGCACGCATTCATGTGGAGTAGCGCTGCGGTCGTCGCCGCTGCCGCACTCGCCACCTCATTAGCGCATTTGCCACGGACTTCTCACAGTCGAAAGCCACCTCCACAACGACCTCCTTGCGAGCGCAGCTGGGTTGATATCGCTGCACTCACTGCCACCGACGCACAGACACAGACACCCAAGTCACAATGGTTATCACAAGCCGCGTCTCGAGCGAGTTCTTTGAGCGCTCGCAGGAGCAGCGCCAAGAGCGACTCATTCGCATCGCGCCGCACCAGGGTCGCGTGCGCTCGCCCGTGCCGCCGCCGCCCGGGTCGGGGCCAGCCTGGACGAACGAAGAGCACGAGCGGTTCCTCGAAGCCATGGAGCTCTTTCCGTCAGGGCCGTGGAAAGTGATCGCGAACTACGTTGGCTCCAAGACGCCGCGCCAAGCCATGACACACGCACAGAAGTACCGCCAGAAGATCGCGCGGCGGAAACGAGGGCTCAAGACGACCGGCAAGCAGCAGCTCGTTGACGACGACAACGACAAGCGCGCACCTAGCCCGTCGAAGCCAATCACATCGTCGCCGGTGTCCATGACAGCGCTGCCGACAGCCGCTTCGCACACTGTCAACCCGGCGTTTGACGCTTTGTCGGTCGATACGAACTGCAACGCGCAGTTTGTCCCGATCTTGCCGTGGTCGAACTTCACGACCCCGCAAATGGTGATGCAAGAGCACTGGGACTTTGTGCACGACGCACCGCCAGACTCGCCGCTCTTTGAGAGCGACGCCGACCTCGCAGCGTTCTTGCTCGAGGACTACGAGCCGCTGCTCTTTGCAGACGACTTTGACGCCTCGCTCGAGGACGAGCAAGAGATCAGTCGGATACTCGCCGAGTGCGGCTGGTGACCGACGGGCGATCCGAAGAAATGTCCGAGTAAGAGCAAGCAGCTGAACAAGCAAACAACTAAACGAGCGAGCGAACGCGACAAGTACATGCCTACAAGAACAACTACGCGCCTACACTGCGACTGCATATGGACGCAAGAGACCGAGACTGATGTGCCTCGATCCGAACAAGCGTCGCCCTACTCTATCTAGAAATGTAAACAATCTCAATCAATGAATGAATCAAAGTACATCCATGGGTGAAGCAAAGACAGGTCGAGAAGACGCACCTACAAGCTGCGCTCGATCTCTTGATCATCATTGCCAACGCACTTGGCGCGTGCATGCGCTGGCAGGTGCTCTTGAAGCCCTCGATCTGAACAATTTGAGGTTGTACCTGGGTTGAGACTGAAAAAATCAAGAGATGAAAACAATTCAAGCGAAATCACGACGAGAATCGAGACACATCAGGTTGAATCTTGTCGATACAAAAACCAAGTGTATTGTCGAGGACGAGACGTTGCTGTCCTTTGCTCGACAACTCGAAGTGTTGAGCGAGTGTCGAGGCGATGCGATCAAGCGTGAACGATCACACCGTGCATGTGCCCTGGATGATCTCCTCACTGCGCGCGTGCGATGTCAGGGAAGTCGTGCAGCTGACGTCATGCTTGCAGGTACTGCGGATCCACGGAAAGTCAATGGGTACAAGGCTGGTAATCGTGCAAGTTGCTTGGCAACACGAGCAACACGAGCAAGCAAGGGACTGGACAACAAGAGCACGTCAACGTGGCAAATAATGATAGCGGGGTTCGACACACAGACGTCCTATCCTAACTAGCTCTCTCTCTCGCTCGAGGTGATCGCGCGCGGCTTAGTCTTACTGGCGCGCTGGCGATGGGTGGCAGCCAGGGTCGGTCTTCGTGCTCGGCGAGCACGAGCAGTTGCAGTTGCAGCCAGGACGCGTCTGCGGCGCCACTGGCGCCTGCTGCGCACCGCTGCCGCGCAGGTTCAGGATCTGCGCGAGCGACGGCAGCGACGCGTTGCTCGGGCTCGACGGCGCCGGCATGAGGAACGAAGCATCTGGTGCTGGAGCGTGCTCGGCGCTTAGCTGCGGCACCTGCGCTTGCGTCTGGGCGTACGCGTACGCGCTCGCCTTGGCCTCGGTCTGCATCTGCATCGCGCGCGCGAGCATGTCGAGACGGCCCGCGCTCGGGTCAGCTGCAGCAGCAGCGTGCGTCATCGCGACGCCGTGCAGTGGTGGGTACGCCTTGCCGCTCTCGTCGCGCTTGATGTAGACGTCCGCGACGCCATACGGTGACTGCGCCGGCTGCGGCGCGTGCTTCATGTACTCGGCCTGTGTGTCAATCGCGCGCTTGTGCGGTGAGTTTGGCGCCGACGTAGTGGCTTTCTTCTGGTTGCGCAGGCCGCGCTGGCGACGCGAGATCTTCTGGCGGTACTTTTGCGCGTGTGTCATGGTCTGTCGCGGCGTCTTCGTGCCGATGTAGTCCGCGACCTTTTTCCACGGCCCGGCCGGGAACATCTCGAGCGCGACGAGGAAGCGCTCGTGCTCCTCCTGCGTCCACATCTGGATCTTGTTCTTGGCCGAGACGACGACTGCGCCGGCCTTGGCTTCCGTCGGCCGCAGCCGGATCACGTGCTCGGACGTCGACGACGCGTCCGAGTGCTCAAAGAGCTGGTTGTACACCGTGCGCGAGATGGTCATGTTCGTTGCTTGTAAGTAAGGTGTGTGTGTGTGTCTGTTGTCTGGTGTTGTCTGGTACTGTGGTTGTCGCCTGTGGATCCTGGTGCTAAACGAGCAATGAGGCACGGAGCGTGAGTGGCGCGGAGCAGCAGTAGCGGCGAAGAGCAGGAAGCTTCACTCACTCACACAGGGTGAAATGGCTGGAACGACGACGACTCGACTTTTGTGCTGAGAGAGAGAGTGTGACACTTTGATACAGATTCCAAGTGAAATGACGCAGACGAGGCGCGATGTCCGTGGTGGGTGGAGACTCGCGGTTTGCGAATCAAGCATACAAAAACCATATGCAGAATGCTGTCTGAAGCCATGTCGCGAGCAATACAAACAGCAAGTCACTTGCGCGATGGATTTCGACCCATGCGAGGAGGGTACATACGCGTGCTTCTGTGATTGGCTGAATATCGACTGTGAGAGATTCTGGTTCTTTTTTGACCAACCGACTCTCTTCGTTCGAGCGAAATCCATCGATCAACTCCGATCACCACTTGAGCGTCAAGCTCAAAGCTCAAACAGATCGCGAGGACGCTCAAGCACGCACAACTCAAAGCAAAGGCGTAGAGGACGACAAGCACTTGCAGCGACAACAAATTTTGTACCCGCATGTGGATAGTGTCTGTGGCTCCACACACACTTCACCTCAAAAGCGTCTCTTGACAGCAGACCAACACTGGTGCGCTTGCTCTCTCTGACGCACTGACCACGAGCAAATGCAAGCAAAGCAAGCAAGCAAAGCAAGAGCGTGGCTGCACCTGCAACCAAGGCTCTCGCTTGCATTGCTGTTGCTGTCGCCTCTTCGACGCGCTCTCGACGACGACGACGACGACGACATCGAGAGGATGTGGCAATCGTGTCCATCATCACGATCGTCGTCGTCTGCTGTCAGTCAGCTGACTTGGATCCACTATAGGGTTCAGCGCGCGAATCAGAGTGAGGGATCGGTGTGGTCCACACTCAACGAAGCCATGTTCGCCCAGAGGACGCCAACAACACTACCTTCTTGCTACTCGTTCTTGCTTTGCTTTCGCTTGGTCTTGCTTCGTGCTTCATGCTGCTTGCTTTGCCAAAGTTCGTGCTGGTGTGTGTGTGTGTCGTGGCCAGTCACCATGAACAGCAGCAGCATGCTCTCGCAGACAACAGAGAGACCTCGTTTCAAGCTCAAACACTCCTTGCTTCCTCTTGCATTGGCAAGAACACAGTCTCGAGTCCAGATGGTTGCAGATCGATTGGATCCCTCGTTTGCAAACGAGCACCAGCATTCAGGCGTCCAGCGCTCCGTGTCATGCACCGCCTATGAGGTGGTCATCGATATCGATATCGATCGATCCATTGATCCATTTTGTCGACGCACGACGAATTCGAGACACGAGCGCGCTCGAGGCAGCATCAACAGCAGCAGCAACGACGGCATGAAGCATGACCAGGACCAGTGACAGCGACCGTCCGTCCGTCGTCGTGCGTCTGGCTTCTTCTCGTGCTCGAGCGTGCTCGAGCGTGCACAGGACAGGTGTGTCCAAGCTATTCGCTACTGGCGATTCTTGACGCGCAGGTGCACACTGCAAGAGAAGCACATGTGTTCTCTCACAACGACCTCGCTCGCTTGCTTCGCAAGGTTTGGCAGCAGCAACACTAGCAGCAGTGATCTCGATTTGCTGGTGCGAAGCGCATCAAAGCGCAGGTGCGCTCCTTGCGCTCTTGCGCTTGCATTTGCATGCATCCATCACAAACGACGTGACAAGAAGGGTGGACCTGTCTGTTGAAAACCTGCTGGCTTTCGCGCGCTGTGTTGCACACACTGTTTTCTCACGCACTGGACTCTCGACTTTTTCTTAGTCAAAGCAAGGAAGTGAGTCGAAATTCGAGATCAACCCACAGTCGGCTCGATCGAATCAAAATACAAATCGTGACAGCATACTTTGATCAAGGTCTTGAGAAAATGGGTTTAATGTCGCTGCGCCGAAACTCGTGTTGCGCACACCACACTTGGTGTGGCGCTGTGTGGTGTCGAAGCGCTCGTTTATTCTTAGACCCATGCTTGTCAATGCTTGTCAATCAATGCTTGTCAGTGACGATAGCGATATCCGCAATGACGAATGAATGCGCGCTCGCTCGCGCCAAGTACTATAAGAGATCTTGTGGGTCTGCGTCTGTGAACGCAGCAGCAACAACAACCACTTGAACAAGTGCGAGAAGCAACACACCGCAAGCACTCACTCACACACACTTGTGTGCATGTGAACTGTGCCTTTTGCGTTCGCAGAGCGAAGCCAGTTTACGATTGTGCGACCGCGCTTGTAGTTCTTGCGCGCGCGGTAGTGCTGCAAAGCACGTCCAACCGTATCCACTCACGCTCGCGTCAGCGACCGTCGCAATTCGCTTGCGAGCATACAATTGTCAAGCTCAAACAGAGAAATTGAACTGGCCCATCTCCATCGACTTGGGTGATCTATCCATCTGCGCGCTATTGTTTTGACTCGAATAAGTACGAAACAAGCACGCGCGCGTTTGTCTTTGCTACACTATTGCTTTGCTCGTTGCTGGCTGGCTTGCACACACACACACACGGAGACACAAGACCGATCGATCGATCGATCGACCTCGAGCCGCGACCAGGTGCGCCGCGCAGCAGCAGCAGTAGCAGCAGTGTGTGTTTCTTCGTTCATGCCCGAGCGAAGATGACGATTTCAGCGAACGTCCGTAAGGAGCTCTTCGAGATGACCTCGACCGAGGGCAAGCTGATTCGTATCAAGCCGACCGAGGCGAAGGCCGGTACGACCGTCTACTCGTCCAAGCAGGCGCAGCCACTCAAGATGTGGACGCAGGAGGAGCACGAGCGCTTCCTCGAGGCCATGGAGAAGTACCCGGCGGGGCCGTGGAAGGTCATTGCGTCGTTCATTGGCTCGAAGACGACGCGCCAGACCATGACGCACGCGCAAAAGTACCGCCAGAAGATCAGCCGCTGGCGCCGCGGCTTGCGCCACAAGGGCCGCAAGCAGGTCGCAGACACTGCGAGCACGACGAGCAGCGGCGACGAAGACGCAGACTTTAGCGCGAAAGAGAACCTCTTCAAGGCGATCGAGTACGTCTCGGGCGACGACATGGGCGGGAGCGGGAGCCAGTACAGCAGTCCGGTGCGGTCGCTCTCGTCGATCCACTACGACGGCCGGAGCGAACGCGAGATGAACGGCGGCGAGGGACGGAGCGAGCTCTTCAAGCTCGCGGAGCTCGCGTCGTTCGAGGTCATGAAGCAGGAGCCGCCGCGCTCGCCAGTCATTTGCCTCGACGCTGCGCAGCGCATGGAGATGAAGATGCAGCAGCAGCCGCAGTACCACGACTATGACATGCAGCAGCCGGTCGACGAGCACAGCAGTGGCTACAGCAGTCAGGACAAGAGCCTCAAGCTCGAGAAGATGGCTGCGTACGGTCCGAGCAAGGAGTGGTGCACGCGCAAGACCGAGATCAAGCTGAGTCCGCTGCGCGGCGTGGACGGCAAAGTCCTGAGCGCCGTCTCGGGTCTGAGCTACATGAACGCGCAGAACCGCATCGACTTGCGCTCGCTCGCGTCGGCGACGACGTGCCGCAGCAGCAGCAGCATCAGCAGCGCCGGGCTCCCGAGCATGATGATGATCGACTGCTCGGACGACGAAGGCCGCCGCAGCGTGTCGCCGCACGCGTTCGGGAGCGCGATTCGCCTCCCGCCGCTCCACTTGGCGCACCGTCCGAGCCACCCGGCGTTCACGATCCCGCCACTGCGGTCGAAGGTCGACCCGAGCGTGTTTGCGCGCGCGCAGTACGCTGCGACGAACTAGGCGCCGGCGATCGGACCGGACGACGCTGTGCGGCCGAGTGAGCGAGCCACGTTGTACAGTCGCACACAATAGGCTCTGGCGCGCGCACTGGACAGCGGCCACGCGGCGTGGCGGGGATTAAGAGAGGCGGTGACGAAGAGGACGAAGAGGACGAAGAGGAAGGAGAGGAAGGAGACGACCGAGGGCGGAGAGAACGACAGCGGACGACGACGATGGCGTGTGGATTTTTGTGTGTGCGGCCGGCCGCGCGCGTGTGAAGACCGAGCGTGAGCAAGAGCAAAGGCCGAAGAGCGAAGAGCGAAGAGCAGAGAGGCAGAAGGCGGAGAGCGAGCGGCGATGGCGCGCGAGACTGTGCTCAATGGAACGCGCAGTCGAGGTGCACGCCATCGCAGCGTGGACACAAGACAGACAGAAGAACGATGGCAGAGCAAGTGAGCGAGCAAGCGCGTCGTGAGCGAGGTGCGCAGACTCAGGAGCAAGTACCGATAGGATCGCACTATTGGGAAGGAGCGAGGCGTGGCGACACGAACGGCGTTGGTCGTTGTTGTCGGCTCGACTCGCTCCCGCTGCTGAGAGAAACGAGTGAGAGAGGAGAGCGCGAATAGTCAGGCGCCGCGCCGCTGCTCGTGAGCTCGATCATGATCTGTCTGTGAATGTGTTGGTTGTGTGTTGCTATTGCTGTTGCTGTTGCTCGCGCAACTTGCTTGCTTTGCTTCCTCTTGTTGTTGCAACTTGCTTGCTCTTGTTTGCTTGTTTGTTACTACTGTTTGTGTGGTGATTGACATGCATCGACATGGATCGGCGCCACGACGCTTCGTGCAGATACGATGTATCCATCTGCGCATTCGTGTAGTCGTCCATGGAAGCGCGCAACATGCGCAACATCCTGCCAGACACTGCCAGCCGTCGACGATCGACGCTCGATGACGGTTTGTCGCTCGTTGTGTGTGTATGTGTGTGTTGAATGGCAAGCAGTGGCCGAGATACAAGACACACAACGCATGCACTAGCGCACAAGCGATGTCGAACTTGAGCGGCAATCGCGGTTTGCTCGCTTGAAGGCATGCACACACCGATTTGCGCAGCATGTGTGTGTCCACGCCACGACCATCCACACAAGTCAAGGAGCGAGCTACTCGCATGCGCGCGTGTGTGTGTGCGTGAACAAGCGAGAGCAGGTGCAATGCAGGCAAGTGAGAGAGAGAGAGTAATGCAGTCTGAAGCAAGCAACTCGAGAACACTGAAGACGTCTGCAACAACGTGCATGTTTGCAACGTGCAACTGCAGCACAAGCCCAAGCACGTGCGAGCGCACATGTGTGTGTGTGCAAGTGGGCAAGTCGGGTGGTGGTCGTTGCTTGGCGCTTGGGTCTTGGATCGGGAGTGTGTCGATTCGCGTGCTGCTGCTGCGACGTGCATGTCGTCGCGGTTGAAGTCGAGCGTGTCAACGGATTCGACTCGCTCGGTCGGTTTTGCTAGTGTGGATTCGAACGCGCAGGATGCGACGACCACACTCTGGTCTTCCTTGAGGCAATTTCAAGAGCTGTCAAGTGATTTGTTGTCCTGGACGTCACGTGTTTGACTACTGGAGCGTCAAAATGTTGCTGGTCTTCCCATCGACTCGATTCGTTTACGTTGAACAGAGACAGGGTATGTTCACCACCACCAAAACCAACATAGCGAGCTTAACATTCTTCTACGCCCACGCAGACGCCCGCTGTAGTTGCTATTTGTATGCCTGACCGCCACAGACGCCCCTCGTCCTCGCGTCCGTCTGGAGCCACTTCAAGCACATGAGGAAGAGAGCTCTTGTGCCAGCAACAACAACAACAACAAGCAGCGAGCCAACACACACGCAGCTTGAGCAGCAAGACAACGCTTGCCACGATCGCTCATTCTCAATTCTGAGCAACCGCAGGCACTCCACCTCCACCTCCTCCTCTTCCACCACCTCCTCTAGCACCATGTCGACCACGTCGCCGAGCAAGAAGGTCAAGCTCGTGGGCTTCCAGAACTTTGTGCGCCACAACCCGATGAGCGACCGCTTCGAGGTGAAGAAGTTCCACCACATCGAGTTCTACTGCGGCGATGCCACGAACACGTGCAAGCGCTTCCAGTGGGGCCTCGGCCTGAACCTCGTGGCCAAGTCGGACCAGAGCACGAACAACCACGAGGCTGCGAGCTACGTCGCGCAGAGCAACGACGTCAAGATCGTGTTCACGGCGCCGTACGCGCTCGAGACCGAGAAGGCGCCGGATGCCAAGTTCCCACTCCCGGGCTTCGACATGGCGTTTGCGCACAAGTTCACGCAGACGCACGGCCTCGCGGTGCGCGCGCTCGGCATTGAGGTCGGCGACGCGAAGATTGCGTACGAGCAGTCGGTCAAGAACGGCGGCATTGGTGTGCTTGAGCCGAAGACGCTCACGGACGCGGCGACGGGCAAGAGCATCGTGCTGTCCGAGGTGAAGCTGTACGGCGACGTTGTCATCCGGTGGGTCAGCGGCGACTTTGACGGTCCGTTCGTCCCGGGCTACGAGACGGTCGAGAGCGGCCCTGACGTACGGTTGTGTGCTGGTTTGTCGCTTTTTATACGTTGCATATTGTATACTTTATACGTTGGCGAGCGTGCGAGAGACAGCAACTTGCGCTCTTGCAAACGTATACAACCGCATACGACTGCAATGCTAACACTCGCTTGCTCTGCTCTGTGCTGCGCATTTGACACTACAGCTCAGCATCGGCATCCAGCGCTTCGACCACACGGTCGGGAACGTGCCAAAGCTCATTGAGGCGGTCGAGTACGTCATGGGCTTCACGGGCTTCCACGAGTTCAGCGAGTTCACGGCCGAGGACGTCGGCACGGTCGACTCGGGGCTCAACTCGATGGTGCTCTCGAGCAACAACGAGATGGTGCTCATCCCGGTGAACGAGCCGACGTTCGGCACGAAGCGCAAGAGCCAGATCCAGACGTACCTCGAGCAGAACGTCGGCGCGGGTCTCCAGCACATGGCGCTCAAGACCGACGACATCTTCCACACGCTCGGCGAGATGCGCAAGCGCAGCTTCCTCGGCGGCTTTGAGTTCATGCCGCGCCCGGACAAGGGCTACTACGAGCGCCTCCCAGCGCGCATTGGCGACAGCCTCTCGCCAAAGCAGTACGCACAGATCGAGGAGCTCGGTCTGCTCGTGGACAAGGACGACCAGGGCGTGCTGCTCCAGATCTTCACCAAGCCGCTCGGCGACCGCCCGACTGTGTTCTTCGAGATCATCGAGCGCGTCGGGTGCATGGAGGACATTGCCGGCCGCCTCGAGCAGGCCGCTGGCTGCGGCGGCTTTGGCAAGGGCAACTTTGCTGAGCTTTTCAAGTCGATCGAGGAGTACGAGAAGACGCTCAACGTCTAAGCGACTGACTCACACACTCGCGCAAGTGCTGACAGCAGCAGCTCAGCGCGTTCTCTTCGTATATAACCACCGCTGACACCCACTTACACCCATATACAACCACCTTTGCGTCCGTATTAGCGCGTCAATGTTCATGAGTATGAGCTACTCATCGTAAAGAGCTCAAGAGTAGATCCATGGTCTCCAATATGACACAGCAAAGGCGAAGGACATGACAGGAGCATGACCATGACGCCTGTAAAGAGCAAGATGAGATGGAGATGAGCGAGAGCGTCGAGATGCAAGAACAGCGACTGCATTGACAGTGTCGAGTGGCTACACGATGAGCAGTCCCGTGCGCTCGTGCACAATGAAGAGCACGGTCGCAACGAGCAGCGCGATGCCAGCGCCGATCCACATGCGGTCCTGACGCGCTTGCCGCTGCAACGACAAGAAAGTGACGAAGCGTGAGGCGAGTGGCAAGCGAGCACATTGGACGAATGTGGGACGCACCTGCAGCGCCTTGAGCTCCTTGCGCACGCCCGCGAGCTCGGTCTGGACGCCGCTGAACTCGTCGTGCGACGTCTTGAGGCTCGTGCGGCCATCATCGAGGACCTTTGTGACTGACGCCATGCGTCCGAGCTCCTGCGACAGCACGTTCCGCGTGCGCTTGAACGACTCGGTCACGTCCAGCGCCGCGCCTTGTGCAGTCGCTGACGCGTTCTTGTCGCCACTCGCAGGCGCGCGCTTGCTCATGAGACTCGCGCGCGTCTGTTCGAGGCGCTCGCGCTTGGCGCGTTGGCTGTACGCCACGAGGAGCTACGCAGTCGCAATGTGCCAGTCAGCGCCAAGCAGTACGAGAGGCTATGGCTCTAGCACTCGCAATACGCACCTTGCGCACGTTCACGACGTGGCGCTTGTACTGGTCGCGGAAGAACGTGACGCTGCGCTTCGTCTCCGCGACTTCGGTCGGGTCCGTCAGCTCTGCGACGTACTCGTCAGCGTGCGTGAGCGCCGTCTGGAGCGCAGCGAGTGCGTCGCCAAAGCGCTCGCTGAGCGACTCCTCCTCTTCAGTCGAGAACGACAAGCCGCACACGGAGCCAGTGGCGTCGAGCGCGACCGATACCGAGCGCCAGTGCTCCGCGAGTTCGCGCTCCGTGCGCTCGAGCCGCTCGAGTGTCTCCATGCTGCAGCGACGATCACGCGTGTTCGATCGATCGATCAGTCAATGCGAGTCTGCAAGGTCGTAGTGACATAGGAATATCTGATAGTGACGAAATCGAGGGCATCGATGACGCACACATGTCTCCAGCAAATCCAACATCGCCGACCATGGACATTGCGGTCGCGCGCGAGTCGCCGCTTGGACGCTACTTGGCAGGTGCGGCGCTGTATCATGGCTCTGTGGACGGCTTGTGCTTCTAGCTGTTGCTATGCAGAGCGTCCAGCTAATACACAGCTCGTGGCTGCGCTGCAGAACTCGATGGCGAAGACACTGCAGACTCGCTCGCTGCTTTGCTGCAGCAGCACGACTCGCATGCGTCTTCATCAGCTCCAGAGGCACCACCAGCCACGCACAGCACAACGCATAACAACCCAGACGCTGCAGTGGTCAGAGCGCACCAGTGCGTGAGTGCTGCTGCGAAATGGCTCGAATCGCTGCGCACAAGTGCAGCGCACGTGGCTGCATTGTGGTTCCTGGACCATGCGACTCGGTTGTTCGAGGACGAAAGCGCACTGCGTGACGAGCTCGACGAGCTGCTGGCGCTCTGGCAGCAGCGCAAAGTGCATCGCTGGTGGCTCCTGCGCGTAGACAGCTCCATCGTCTCGATCACCCGGATGCCCGCTCGCACCACCAGTGCGTTCGCAGCTGTCGCAGTCGGAGCTCTTGGCGTCTTCCTCCACTACACATCGACGCTCCGTGTCGCTGCCTTCGCTATTGCTACTGCTCTCGGCGCTGCGCTCGCGGTCGAACTGGTGCGTTGCCGGCTCGTTCGTAAAGCAAGCGCAGTCGACGAGCGACTCACGCTGTCTTCTCTTGCTCCATGCAGATGTACCAACTCATATTGCTGCTCCACTGGCACAGTGCACGTACGCTCCTACGCGCGATCCAGAGCTACAGCGACGCTCACTGCGCATTGGAGGTGCGCAACATGTTGTGCGAGTTGCTTGCTGTGTGCTGCGCAGTTGTCTGAGCGCCTGCTTCTTTGTCTCTCTCTTGCTGTCGCTAGACGTCGTACCAAGAGAGTCTGGCGCTCGTGAAGAAAGTGGAGCTCGCAACACGAGGCTACCGCATCGGGCGTCTTCTGCCGCCAGTGCAGCGCATCGAGACTGCGACGCGCATAACCTGTCGGCGCTTGCGTCTCCGACTCCGCGCGATCAACGACGCCATTAGCGACGCGGCTGTGCGGCTCGAGACTGGCGCGGCGATCGCTGCCTCTACGCCTGCGCTAGAGACCGCAGACCAAGAGACTGGTGCCCAAGAGGCGGCGACTGCACCGTCGCTGCTCATCACAGCGCTCACAAAGCGCCATGAGCTCGCGACTGTGCTGCTCGAACGTGCGCTCCACGCTACGCTCCTGCAGCAGCTCGGCGCGTCCTCGGATACGAGTCTGAGAAGCACGACTTCAAGCCGTCGCGAGCATCAAACTGACAGCGCTACGTCGCTCCAAGAGCAGCTCGATGCGCTCACAACGATGCTCTTGCGATGGCGATCCGAGCTCGTGCAGCTCAACACGAGCAGGAGCATGCGCGCGCTCGATGGGACGGCAGACGGCACGAGCACTAGCAGCGGCAACGCCGCAGAGATCAAGCAACACCGGTCTGAGCCACTCAGTGCTCGCGGCCGCGCTATCGATGTCGCTCAGGAGCACGCGAGCGAGCTCCGAACTGCGTGCGAGACGCTCAAGCACCTCGTGTTTGCAGCGCAGCAGGAGCTCGCAGCTCTGTCGACTGCTGGAGCTGACGAGACGACCGAGGCGACGGCCATGGCGTCGCTCGGTGAGACGCGCGAGCTCATGCAGAAGATGGTCGAGAGTATCGCCGCTGCGTGGACGCAGTACGACGAGGCGCTCGTTGCACTCGGTACGAATGGCAAAGAGCCGAGTGCGTCGGTGGCGACTGACAGTCTCGACGACTGCGAGAGCAGCGACATGACCGCAGCAGTCGACAGTGCGAGTGAAGTCGAGGTGCAGCGCATGCGAGACGCTGCGCGCGAGCGTGTCGAACAGGAGCGCACGTGCACGTTCGTGTTCACTGGCACGAGCACAGGTGAGCGCGACTTTGATCTGCGCGCGATCCTCCGGCAGCAGCAGCAAGAGCGAGAGGTCGCGCCGCCAACGCCGTCGTTTGTGCGCGAGCTGCAGGTGTGTGTGACTCTCTGTGTGCTGTTGGTAGTAACGTAGTGTTGACAGCTGATGCAGGAGGACTGACGCGTGTGTGGGATGCTCATAGGATGTGCTGGCGCACCGAGAGGCGCTCTCACAGGTGACTGTCACGAAGCGCATTGATCAGGACCTACCAGCGACAGAGGATGGCAACAGTGCACTCATGGACTCATCTGAAGACACATCGTCGCCTGCGGTGAGTAGTTTGGAACTGCAGCATGCGCTGTTGTCGTCGCTACTGCAGCACTCGCGCGCTCGTGCGCTGTCAGAGGAAGTCTTTGGCTGAGCGAATCAAACAAGTTGAAGTGGTGCGCAGTCTTTCTGTGAGAATAGCAACCAAGTGGCTGATCGATACGTTCGTTACGAGAGACCGACTACACGCGCTGCATCTCGAGGTCCTTGACACCAGCGTCTGTGCTCTGGCTCTTGCGCGGCTCGACCCACGCCGGCTCGGTCCACTTGGACTCGTTCACGCTCTGGTACGCGCTCTGCTGCATCGCCATCTCGTCCTCGTTCGTCGTCTTCTTTGTGTCCTTCTTCGGCTTTGACGACCGCGAGCAGCAGTCACAGCAGCTCGACGACGACGACGAGGTAGTACAGTAGCAGTCGGAGCAGGTCCAGGTGTACCAGTAGCAGCACTCGGCCCACGTCAGCGTGTTGCAGCCGCCAGCTTGTCCTTCATCGCCATCGGCTGTGCCCGTCCCACTGCTGCTGCTGCTGCAGTTGCAGCCACTGCAGTCGCCACAGCCGCCGCTGCAGTCGCAGTTACAGTCGCCGCCCTCGCCGCACGTAGCAGCAACCAAGGCGACGCACCCGACAACCGCTGCTGCTGCAAGTGCGCTCATGATCACAAGCAGGACCATGTCGGTGTAGAAGTAGATCACGCCGTGCATGTACTCGTCCGGCGACATGACCTTGTACATGCTGCTGGCGTCGAACGCGAACCACATAATGAGCACGAGCTGGAACAGAAGCGAGGCGCCAAAGCCCTCGGGCGTGATGAACGCACGGCCAAACTTGATGTAGAGCGCGATCGAGACGACTCCGACGAGCAAGTACGCAATGACAGCAGCAGCTGCTGTCGAGAGCAAGTGCGGCTCGGGCTTCTCGTCGGTCGTGTGCGTGTAGCCAGCGAGCAGGAGCATGATGACGACGCAGCACAGTGTCGCGCCGCAGTTGAACACGCCCAAGTACGTGTCGAACTTGACCCCGAGCGCAGCAAAGAGCGCGGCTTGCGCCGTGCTGAACACGAGCAGCACGAGCCAGTTGAGCGGAAAGAGCGCGCGGATGAAGTACAGCAGCACGAGCAGGAGCACGAGCGCCGCGGCCGCGCCGATGAGGTACCCGATCTCGACTTGGAACGCCGTCTTGACCACGTCGGCCACTGGCGGGTAGAGCGCGCACATGGTCACGAGACCGCACACGAGCAGCAGCTGGAGCGCAAAGATCGCGAGCATCTTGCGGCGGAACGCCGTTTGCAGTGGCAGTGGCAAGTGACAGATTGCGCCGTGAGCAATGAGCTGTGAGGCGCTGTCGCTACTTCCCCACTGCTCCATGCGTCGAGCGACGTAGTCGCGACGCGAGTTTGGCGCGTTGTGCAAGCGCCCGTCTGCTTTCACAGCGTCTGCGTCGATGGTGAGCGCCGTCTCGCCGCGAAGGAGGTTGTCCATTGTTGTGGCGGTGTGTTTGTGTGCGTGTGTACGTTGTGCAGATGAGTGTGTAGCTACTTGCTGTAGCTGCGAGTGGCGTCGTGTGTGGTGGTAGTAGTGGTGGTGTGTACAGCAGCTCTGACAGGCGGTGCTCAAGCTGTGCTGTGGGTCGAGTGTGTCCAAGTCGCGGCGAGTTGGGAAGTGTGAGGCGAGCAACGAGTCTGCGGCTTCAAGTGCTGGTATGTATAGTCGTGTATAGGCATCCATTTCGGGAAGTATAGCTGGTTCTTTTGGAATGCTTTTTCTCACTATCTTCTATTTTGTAGGCTTCAAAAGCGTATATACGTATATTGCCGGATGTGCTTGCTGCACTATTTTGACTGGATATTTGACGAGAGGACCCATATTTCCGGTCAAACTCAGACACGTCCCTCTCAAGCGGACGCTACAATCCAATTGCTCGCGAGGTCCTGATGACTCGTGCGCTCTTGACGACTTGCGCTCTCGAGATCGTGCGCTCATGAGGTCATGAAGGCGGACTGGATAGCGTCCGAGAAAGCTCGGTCGTCCCTTGAGATGGCATGGAGCACCAAGAACATCAGATCGGATCGATGCTGCCGTTGCGTTAGATACACTCACCGCTCTGCAGACGACGACTGGTTTCTCTGACGCACATAGGACCAAGGAGCATGCGATCGACTGGTAGAGCAGGACGGCGATCTCGCCTCGGATAGCGCTAGCCTCTCGCTTGTAGAGTCTCTATTCCCTTCGCAAGCTATCAGTCGTCAACGATCGCATGTGGTTGAGGTGTGTTGAGTGTGTCCTGGTTAGCGTCGTCCCAAGCAGCGGCGGGAATCCAGGCCCTGATGTCAGTTGCGCACGCTCAACAGCTCTGCGTCAAGTGTGCTTGTGTGAGAGTGGTGGCGAGCTCGTGAGACCCACTGCTACTCTTTGTTCAGTCTTGCAACGTCACGTGAGAAGTCTCTGTGTGACTGGCAGTCTGCGCGCGTGACCTTCATTGCACATCGTCGTGCTGGAGCTCTAGCTGTAGCACGCCTTTGCTCTCTAGTCTCTCATCGTGCATGTACGCATGTATGACGCTGGTCGGAGACCGTCAGTGTTGACGAGGACGACGAACTGATCCAACATCGATCGACGTGGCAGACTTGCCTAGGACGAACAAACAACTCCGAGTCCATCTTTCGCGCCACCAAGCTGAGCACTGGTGTAGTGGTTCTTCTCGTAGCTGACCTGCAGCCTAGCAAGGAGATCAGTTGGACTTGTGGCAGCAACATGACGACACTGGTTCGAGACGCGAACGCTCTCGGGACCAAGCGAGCGGTCTCCAGGAATTCCGACGGTCGTAGCCGCGTTCGCATATGGTCGATCGCGTGGCGCAACATCTGTAGTCGTGGAGCTGGATCTCCTGCTCTCTTGGAGACTCGGAGCTGGAGTTGCTGGCGTCGAGCTGCAACCGAAGAGGAACAAGTCTGGCCGGTTCCTCTCTTTGTCTTGTGAATGCCTCTGTATCATAATTTTGAGAGGGAGTAGTCGGTACCACCTTGCGGAGAGAATGCTGACTTGTTCAAAGTATGCTCATTTCCCGTATACAAAGTGCCAATGGGTTCACAATCAGGTTTCAGGTTGCTAATACATGGCTCTCGTAGTCGCATTGATTGACAGCCGGCGCTTGAGGTACGAGCGTGCGTTCATCGTTCATTCGCAAACTCGCGCTGCTCCGCTCAGTCGACGCACGGACACGATGGCGACGACTGGCAACGACGTATCGACGCACCTCGCTGCGGCGAGCGAGAGCGCGACGCCGACGAGTCTGCCGCCAGGTGGCGTCGTGCTCTACAACGAGGCCGAGGCAAACGCAGCCACGCCTACTGAGCAGCTCGCGCACAAGTCGGTCTCGCCAGTCAGCAGCAGCAGTGGCATTGCGCACGAAGCGACGGAATTGGCGACTACCACGCAGCCACCGCCACTGCCGCAGTACACTCCGCCCCCTCCACTTCCAGACCACCCGCCGCAGCACTACGGTGACCCCAACTCCCACCGAGACTATGTCTCTCGTCGCATGGACTACTGGTCGAGCGACGATGCGAGCGCCGTACGCATGATCGAGCTCGGGTCGGTCCACAACCTCCCGCTGCCGCTCCAAGTCGCGTTCCGCCGCAAGATGCTCGCGATCTTTGCGCTCCAGCTGCTGCTCGTGTGCGGTCTCGTGACCATGTGCGCGTTCTACCCGCCAGTGGCCGACGTGGTCAAGACGGCGTTCCAAGTCGAGATCGGGTACCTCATCGGCGCGGCCGCGGCGCTCGTGCTCCTGCTCGTGCTGCTGTACTTCATCCGCGCGCTCTTTCCGCTCAACTGGCTCGTGCTGCTCGTGTTCAGCACGGCGCAAGCCGCGCTCTTTGCTGCGCTCGGGGTCAAGTTCGACACGTACTTGGGCGTGTTCAACTGCGGCGCGACACTGTGCTGCGTCGTCATCATGCTGCTGCTCGCTGGCTACAAGCGGTCAAAACACGGCGACTACGGCGGCAATGATGGCAACGGGGACAGCGACTCGGACAATCACTACCTGCTCTCGACATTCACGGCCGGCTTCATCGCCTACGTCGTCGTCGCGCTCATTGCCAGTGGGCTGTACATCGCACTCGGCCGCGAGTTCGTCACGCCCGAGGGCTTTGGCGCCTCGCTTCTGTTCCAGTTCGTGCTCATTATGTGGTTCGCGTTCGACGCGAGTACGATGTACAAGGTCATGTCGCCGGACGAGTACATGCACGGCGTGATCTACTTCTACACCGACATGGTCCTGCTTGTGATCATGTGCGCGATTGCCGCTGCGGTCGCCGCGGGCTTTGTCGCCATCGCCGCGGCGTGCGAGGACGGCTGCGACTGCGGCGACTGTGGCTGCGGCGAGTGCGGCTGCGACGGCTGCGATGGCTGTTGCGGCGGCTGCGGCGGCTGCAACATCTGCGGCTGCAACACGAGCACGGCCGAGGTCGCCGGTCTCGAGTGCGGCATGTGCGAGTGCGACCCGTGCAGTCCGTGTGACAGTCGCTGGACGTGGGCCGACATGTTCTTCTGGTGCGACAGCCTCCGGTCGCTGTGCGAGTGCTGCTGGGTCTGCTGCGACTCGTCGACGACGTCGAGCTCCAAGAAGACAAGCGACGACGCGCGCGAGCCGCTGCAGACGCCGTACCAGACGATCGGCGGAGATGCCGTGGCTGTCAACAGCGACCCACTCTGGAAAGAGCCGGCGTGGGTCGACCCGAATCGCGAGCGCGCCGCTGTCAAGGACCTCGAGATGCAGCGCGTGTAGACGCAGTCTTTGTGTGAGTGAGCGCTCGAGCAGGATCGCTACACGCCAGAGACACAGAGAGACTGCGCAAGAGCTAGAGAGAGAGAGAGTGGGAGAATATATAAACGCAACGCTGTCGTCTCGACCTGCTGCGGCGCATCTCGCTGATCCGTCGCGTCCGGCAGTCGCTGCGTCCAGTCGCTCGCGACTCGAGGCACTGCGCTCGTTAACAGCACCCGCTCTTTGCCTTTGCCGCGTCGACGTGCGCAGTGCTGCCGCCGCGCACGCGCAAGCCACTCGCAGATCCTCTCGATGCAGTCAAGTCGTCGTCGTCGACGATCTGGATCGCTTGACCGTGCCCGCCGCCGCGGTTCCGCGACGCAGGCGCGTTGGTCTGTGCCGTGCCGCTCGCTGCGCTTGCCGGTGCGTGCGGTGCGCTCGACGGGCCGGTTGCGCCGCGGCCACGGCGCTGACTCGGCGGTGTGATCGGCTCGTCGTCTGCAATGAGCGCGCTCTTCTTCTTCTTGCTGCTGCTCGTCGTCGCGCGTCCGAGCATGCGCTTCGTGAGGTCGACGAAGACGTCTTCCAAGCCGCGGTTGAGCTTCGCCGACGTGTTAAAGTGCGTCGCGCCGACCGACTCGGCGTACCGCTTCGCTTCGTCTTCGTCGACCTTGCGGTTGCGCTGGAGGTCGACCTTGTTGCCCGCGATCGCAATGTCAATGTCGTCGCCGACGATCCGGCGGAGCTCTTTCACCCACGTCCGCACTTTCTTGAACGACTCGTCGTCCGTGATGTCGTAGACCAGGAGCGCGCCGTCGGCGTCGCGGTAGTAGATCGGACCGAGCGCGTGGAAGCGCTCCTGGCCGGCTGTGTCCCAGAGCGAGAGCTGCACTTTTGCGTTCTCGACGATCAAGCGCTTGTCGAGGTAGCTCGCTTGGAGCGTCGAGACTTGCCGGTCGTCGTACTCGCCTTTGATGTACCGAAGGAGGATCGACGTCTTGCCCACGCGTCCTGCAAAAAAGAGTGTGAGTGGTATGCGTTAACGAGGCAGTATGCAGACAGCACACATAGAGACACACACGCACATACCTTCGCCGAGGAGTACGACTTTGAACTTGCGCGCTGCGCCGCCGCCACTTCGGTCCGCCATGTTGCTCTGCTGCTCTTGCTGTCGCGTGTGCTTCGCTTGCTTGCTGTGAGAGCAAATTTGCGTTCTGACTGTTCTTTTTCCTCCCTCTCTGCTCGCGACAAAGCGACACTTTTTTCTCATGCGATCATAGCTTGAGTAAGTGAGTAGTCGGAATGTGAATGTGAAGAAACCATTCGTCGATTTGCTGAATAAATGTATTGAAAAAGTGGAAAGAACGAGTTTCGAGTTGTTTCACAGAGGTCGATTAACCCGCTTTTGAGCGGATCCGAGCACTTGTGATTCGTATTTGTATGCATGTTCAACAGGATTCAAGACGAGCGTCATCACTCGATTATCGCACTATCGAATTGTAATTGCGGTGCGACACGTGACCGACATTCCTGTTTGACTTGCTTTTTGACAGCCAACTGGCGAGTCGAATCTTACACTGTATGCATATTGACATTGTCGAATCCCACAAACACTGTGTGTCATCTGCCAAGGTTCACAACTCAATTGACCAGCTCGATCGATCGTCGACACCACCACCAACAAGCTCTCGAAGCTCTCTGTTGCAGCTCTAGCTCCATTAGATGCCGCCGACGCTCTCGCAGCTCCGTCTCGTGCTCGCGCGCCGACTGCGCATTCGACCGCGCACGTGGCCATGCACGCTCCAGACTGCGCGCCGACAGCTCTGGCTGCAACAGCCATCGCAGCAACCACCGCCAGCAGCGTTGACACAGACTGGATGGGCAGCGCTGCGCAGCCGCTGGTTCATGGCGACAGCGTCGTCGTCACTCTCAGTCTTTAGCGCACCTGCCTCGCTCTTCACGCGCATGACTGACAGTGAAGATAATGAAGACGACGACGAAGAAGACAATGAAGACGACGCGAACGAGCTCACTGACGACACTTTTGCTAGTGCAGACAGCAGCGCGACGAAGCGCAACGACAGCAGCAACCGCGGCGGCAGCGCGTCGGTGTGTGGGAACTCGCGCAGCGGCGACGCGTTTGCAGTCGACACACTCCCAGCGCTGAAAGTGCTCTCCGAGACGTTTGCGCTCATGAAGCAGAGCCCTGCGTTCCAGAACTGGAACTCCACCGACTGGCTCATGGGTCTCACTGGTGCGTTTGCTCGTTTGTTTGATGGTAGCTAGTAGCTGCGCTTGACACACTAACAATCTGTACGTATGTACGTGTGATTGACGACGCCGCAGTCCTCGCGCAGCACAACACGATCCAGCGCAAGAAGCGCAACGTCCTCAGCGTCCTCTCGGACGAAGCGAACAAGAAAGCGCTCGAGAACCAGGTACGACGCTTGTATCAACACAACTGCAACAAATGGACCATCACTCACGCGTTCACATCTCACAATGCACTCGATCGCTAGGAGCTCATGACGCACTTGCTCAAGTACGTGCGCGTGTGCGACGCCGTGTACGCGTCGACGCTCGATGGCTTTTGCTCGGAGGCTGGCATCGCGCGCGAGACGATCGTCAAGCACCACAGCGGCGGCGTGTTCTCGCCCAAGTTTGTGCTCGTGCTCGACCACGCGAGCCGCGAGATCGTGCTCGTCGTGCGCGGCTCGGCGTCGATCATGGACTTTTGCACCGACTTGTGTCTCGTGAACGAGCCGTTCCAGTCAGGACAGGGCCACCGCGGCATGGTCCACGCCGCGACGTGGCTCGCTAAGAACATTGAGCGTGACCTCGCAGAGCTCACGGCAGCGCATCCAGACTACCGTGTCATCACAACAGGACACAGCCTCGGTGCTTCAGTCGCAGCGCTCACGACCATGTTGCTCCAGCCGACGTTCCCGACGATCCACTGCTTCGCGTTCGCGACGCCAGCGTCTGTGACACAGGACCTCGCGCACGCGTGCTACGACTTTGTCACGACCGTCGTGAACGGCGACGACTGCGTCCCGCGGCTGCACCAGCACTCGATCCACAAGCTCCAGGGCGAAGTGAGCGCGTTCGACTGGCGCAACACGCTCAAGCAGCTCGTGACGGACGAAGTGGAGGAGCAGCGTACAGCAGTCGTGCGCCAGAAAGACGAGAAGCTCGAGCAGATCTACGCGGCGATCCGGACGTTCGAGGAGCTCTCGATGCAGCAGCAGAACGAAGCGCTCGAGAAGATCGACCAAGTCAAGCGCGTACGTCTCTCTTGCTGTGTGTTGTGTCACAGGCGATGAGGATGAGTGGCGAGTCTGGTGGGACTCACAAACGGTTGAACTGTGTGGTGTCTCGTGTGTACGACTGGCGCTCTGGACAAACAGCTCGCGACAGAGGTGCGTTCGTCTGCTCACTATGGCCATAGCGAGAGCTTGACATCGACGCCAACACTCACACGTGTGTTCGCTGTGCGCTAGAACATCACGGAGTTCACGAACGAGATCGACCGGCTCGTGACTGCGTCGATCGACTCGACGCTCTCGCCGTTCCGGACGGACAAGATCTCGCGGAACCACATTGAGTTCATCCAGCACGTGCTCCAGACTGACGACAAGCAGAGTGCGTCCATCTATCAATCTGCGTGTCGTTGTTGACCTGTGTCTGACTGCTGAATGTGTCTGTGCGTGTCTCGACGCTGTAGAGCGGCCATTTCTGTGGGAGAAGCTCGATGCGAGCGTCGTGGCGCTCGAGCGACTCTCCGCGGCCGTGAACAAACCGGACGAGCTCGAGCGGTTGATCCGCGAGTCGAAGGAGCTGCTCAAGCACACTGGACCAGCGCCAGCAGAGAGCGATGGCTCAGCAGCAGCAGGTGCGTCCTAACACTTGTGTCGCTCGCTCGTGCTGCATGATGCAGAGCGCTGACGATCGTGTGTGCGCATGACGACAGCGAGTGGCGCGTCATCGCCGCCGCCACTCGCGATCTTTCGCGACCGCATCAACAGCGTCATCAACGACGCGACCGAGTCGCTCAAGACCAAAGTCAAGGGCAAGATGTACGTCCAGCAGTCGCGTCTGTAGTGATCGCGACGCTGTTGACTCGATCGCTCACACGACTGCGATGTGCTCACACAGGACGCAAGTGACGGAGACTGTGACAACGAACGTGACGGACGTTGTCGAGACCGTCAAAGTCGAAGCTGAAGCGATCTCATCGCGCATTCAGAGCGAGCTCGACGCAGCGCAGCGCGAGATCGCAGAGAGCGCCGAGGCGTTTGCCGAGACAGCCGAGACGCTCTTGCCGAGTCAATCGAGTCCAGATCCTACAGCTACAGCCGCCGACTCGATCGACTCGATGTTTCAGGACTTGAAAGCCGAAGTCGTCGACCTCACGCAGCTCTTTAGCAGCGCCAGCAATGGCGAAGCAGACGACGAGAGCGAGTTTGACGCAAGTCCGTTTGACGCAGAAGACGACGAGGACGACGCTGCGCTGCCTCACGACAGCCACCACCACCACCACAAGCACAGTGAGCAGCCGCTGCACGAGCCGCTCTTTCCGCCAGGACGCATTCTCTACCTCAACCGCGTGGCACTCACAGACGCACAGCAGAGCGACGTACGTCTGCATGCGCTCACTTGCTGTTGCTGTACTTACAGAGCTCCTTTGTATGCTGACGGGTGCGTGTGTGTGTTTCCAACAGCCAAATGCCGCGTCGCTCGGCGAAGAAGTCGAGCTCGTCGAAGTCGGGAACGACGAGTTCAGTCGCGTCGTGCTCTCGAACGACATGATCCTCGACCACCTCTGCACGACGTACGAGCGCATGCTCCAGTCGACCAAGATGCTTGCGAGCGACAACAACAGTAGCAACAACAACAACAACAAGAGCAACTGACTGTTGTGAAAGCGATCGAATCATGTTGCTAAACGTATGCAAGTGTTGCTTGCTCTTGTTGCTACTTGCTTGCTATGTGCAACTTGCTGTTGTTGCGTTGCCTACTTGCATGTTTCTTGTTTGCCTACTTGCCTGCGTGTACAACATCTAGGATAAGTTAACTACGACGTGTGCGCGCACTTGCTATCGTGCGCTCAATGGCTTGCGTTAGTCGTTCGCTCATGCTCATGGGTCGTCGAGACCCGTCGTGTCGAGCTGCACGAGCATCGGCAAGATCTCGGTCTCGAAGAAGCAGCTGTCGCAGTCGCTCGCATTGACGCACTCGTGGCCTTGCGCGCACTGCGTCTGCGACGGCATGGCCTGCTGCTGGCCAAAGTCGCCGCTGCCGAGGTGCGGGCGTCCGCCGCTGTAGTCCGAGCCGGTCGCCCAGCTCTCGTCGTCGCTCGTGTCGGGCGTCGTGTTTGCCGACGACCCGTGCAACGACATCGCAGGCGAGCCAAAGCCCGGCGAGTACATCCCGAAGAAGCTGTGCGGACTCGCGAGCGCCGCTCCTGGCGCCGTGTACTGCATGTGCTGCGCTGCGACAGCGACAGCGGCTGCCGCGGCCGAGTGGTTGAGTGCAGCGGCGGCAGTCTTCCAAAGGAGCTGGCGTCGCGCGATCTTCTGCCGGTACTTTTGCGCATGAGCCATGGTCTGGCGCGCCGTCTTGGTCCCGATGAAGTCGGCGATCTTCTTCCACGGACCGTGTGGAAAGCGCTCGAGGCCTTGGAGAAAGAGGTCGTGCTCTTGCTTGGTCCATGTCTTGATGACCTTTTGTGTGACCGAGGGCGAGAGCGAGCTCGAGATGCTCGGGACATACCGCGCGACCACGACGCCGCCTTGCTTTGCAGACGTCGGTGGCAAGCGAATGAGCTCCTCGCGGTTCGTCGGCGTCGTCGCAAAGAGCTGAGCTTTCACGCGCGTCGAGATGGTCATGATGGTAGATTGGTGGTGGTGGTGGCGTTGTAGTAAGGAGGTGGTGGTGGTGGTGGAGAGCAACGAGTGCCGGTGTGTGTCGGATCGCGAGTGGCAAGTCGGCGGCGAATGCGATTATGACCGTGTTGTGCGCCGGCGCCGGCGCCGCTGGTCACGGGAAATCGAACAACAGCGAGTGCTGCTGGTGCTGACACGGACACACTACACTCCTCGAGGGACACACTCGCAAAGCAAGCAAAGACACTATCGTATAGTGCCTCCCTCCAGTCGAGCAAGCAAGCGCCAAAGCAAGAGCGACGACGACGAACTCAATGAGCGCTCTTGCGTGTCAACTGCGCAGACGAGGCGTTCCACAGCGCACGAGGGCGGACCATGCAGGCACGAGGCTTTCGATGGTTTGCGTTCCTTCGAATGTAGAGGCGCGCTCGCTTGTACGAACGACGACGCTGAGAGCAACTTGCTTGAGCGCTTGGTGCTGGTGGCGGTGCGTTTGCACTGGAAGCAACACCTGCAGCGAGCAAGCGAGCTTTCGAATTCGTACCTCGTGTGTGTGCGTGTGTGCGTCTGCGATCTCGTATACGCTATTGCATAGTTGCTGGCGTGCGGCGGCGAACCGAGGCGGAAGCCTCAAGACTCTAGGCTCGGTGTCGGGAGTCGGGAGTCTTCTGCTCCACAACAACACCAACAACTTGGTGCAGCATTCGAGGATCGCGGCAGCGCGCGAAAGGTCGCGAGTGGGCAGAGGAGACGGATCATCCGTAGCATCATCGTCATGAGCAGAAGCTAGTGCACTGACTCGTTTGAACGACATGCACTTGCTTCGAGGCGCACACAACGGGAGCGCTGGAGCACATGAAGCGAGCCACATGAAGCGAGGGAGAGATCGAGGGTGATCTTGGACACATCTGTTCTGCTCTGCTGGGATGTGTACTGTGTGCGGCGTACTGCGAGGTAGGTAGAGCCGACTGGTACTGGACGGACATACTCTTGGAGATCCGATCGATCTCACCAGTTGCGAGCATCGCAGTGGGATCAGCGTTGGCTCGAGTCGAGTCGCAGCTTCTGTCTAGCGCTGCCAACGAGGCTCGATCATACCTGCGTCTTGCCTCTTGGCTCTCTTCTTCATCGGACTGAATGCCTCAAGGGGCAACGAGCACGCAGAGGGAGTAGATGAATGTGCAAGCGAACCTAGGTCCGTGAGTCTTGTATCGGGTGTTTCGCCCCACTCAGCTCTCTCCATCTCTCTCTACAACACAAGTGCGCGCCACAACACTTGCTCGCGCTTTCAGTTCCAGCACTGCACTCGAGTGCGCCGCTTCACGAGCGAAGACAGGCGAGTGCGCGTGCCTCACGGCTGTAGACGCCGACATTGATGCTACTACTGCTCGAGGGAACGCTACGTAGGCGGGCATGTGGCGCCGCAACCTCTCGCGCAAACAAGCGAACGCGCGAGCAAGCACGCGCGCGTTCCTTCCGACCTCTGTCGACTGTCAAACGCTAGGACCTACTCTTGTCGTCGCCATCGCGATCGCGGTTGTCGTCGTGACTTGGACAGTCGAATGAATGCACGGCGTTAAGCTCGAAGGAACTAGCAGCGCATACTGAACTACGACCGACCAGTCTGTCTGCACGCACACACACAGCGCTCGACTGTTGTCAACAGCGCAAGTGTCGGCGAGCACTCTGCACTGCCGACTGCTGCTGTTGCTGCCGTGTACTCGCCGCGTTGCTTGGAAACTCTGCTGCTACTTCAGCGTGTGGCTGAGCACTTGGCCCGACTCTCTCTCGACTGTCACGTGAACCGGCGCAAGTACTTGGGCATCACGTACTAGGACATGACTGCGACTGTGAACGAGAGAGGAGTGTGCGCGCGAGAGAGTGAGTGAGTGATCCCGACTCACCGATCCGTCCATCTATCCTCGGGGCTTCCATTCGATGCGCGGCGTGCTCCAACTCGATGTCCTGGCAGCCACTGCGATCGCCATCGCCATCATGGGTCTGTCCATCTAAAGCATCGATCGATCGATCGATCCATTCGATTCACATCGACTCCAACATGTACTACCGACTACGACTACGATGACGACTTGATACACTTGGTGCACACGACGCGCTTAGGACGAATCCTCGCCGCGCTGGGACGCGTCGTGGTCGGCAGCGGCGCCAGTTGGCGAGAGCGGCGGGAGACTAATGCGCACTTCCTGTGCCTCGCGCGTGAGGAACTCGAGCGTGAGCGCGCTCTTGCTGATCGACGAGTGCATGATCGCGGCTTGGAGGAGCATACTGAGCGCATCCTGGCGCGACTTTGCCTAGAAGAACCAAGCGAGAGCCGACAAGTGGCGCGTCTCGTGTGTCAGTATCTGCGTCGTCGTGGTCCTCGATCCATTCGTCCATCCTTTCATCCACCCTCGGCGTCCATCGCCTCGAGGCAACTTGAACGTGCACTCGAGCCACCGAAGCGCACGTTTCACTGCCCGAGCGCACTCCAGAGTCCCAGGCAGCAGTCGTACGTCGTACGTAGGCA
This sequence comes from Pythium guiyangense, assembly GCA_003730235.1. Lineage (NCBI taxonomy): Eukaryota > Oomycota > Peronosporomycetes > Pythiales > Pythiaceae > Pythium > Pythium guiyangense. The sequence goes on from QXDM01000142.1 coordinate 134,765, forward strand.
GGAGCAGGTCGTGACGTACCACAGACGCTCGCGTGCTTGGGAGGAACGTGCGCGGCGGCAACGGCGGGAGCGCGTCAGTCACAAAGCCTGCGGCCTGGAGCGCCGCGAGCAAGTCGCGGAACTCGCTGAACCGACGGAACACGGTCCACTGGTACGGTCCGCCGTAGACCTGGATCTGGAACACCGTGAACGACAGGAGTCTGTCGTACAAGACACGCAGAGGCAAAATCGCAGAAGAAAACGCGCCGCGCGCCAGTCAAGGACGCTCTAGACTGCGCACTTGCGCTCTTAGAGAGCGCACACACGCGCGTGCGTTTGGGATCGAGACACATACATGCACACACATGCAACCATCCGTTCAGTCCAAGAGGATATGATCGCTCGCGCCGGGACTTGCGCATGCGCGTCCTTGTTCTCGAGGTGGCAGAGCTCCACGCGCACGGACCGCAGCGGCTGCGCGCGCAGGTCCTGCGGCGTCAAACCAGTCACCATCGTGTCCTGGACGTTCTCCATGAGCAGATGCAAGTCTGACCGCTCGGCTTCGCTCCGCGCGAGGTCGATCGCACGGCCGCTCGCGCCGCCATTGCGCGCCTCGTCCTGCTGCTTCTCGAGGTTCAGCAGCAAGTAGCGCGTCGCAGAAAGATCCACGCGCGCCGAGTCGACTGCGACGCGGAAGTTGGTCGCTGCAAGTGCGTCGTCGCACTCGACACTCAGCGTCCGGTGCGACGACGACGCGTGCTGCGCAAGTGCGATCTCATTCCCGCGCGCTTCGACCTGGAGCGTCGAGTCGAGCGCGACTTCCCACATCCGCTGCCCGCTCGTGGCGCTCAGACACACGATGCGCTTGTCCGTGAGCAGCACGAGCCCACGGAGTGGCTCGCTGCCGTAGTACACGTGGTAGACGTACCTATCGAAGCCAGCGCATTGAGTTAGTGACACGACAGAGCGATACAAGCGAGTGACAAGCAGCGCACGACGCACTCGTCCGTCGCATCGAGCGCAGTGAGCAGCAAGATCGCATTCCCAGTCGCTTCGCGCTAGTGCACAAGACAAATGCCATTGAGTTAGTCAACGTATAAACAACATATAAACAACGTATAGCAACATATAGACAACATATAAACAACGTATAAACGTACCTCAGAGTACGCCACGAGTACACCGTCCGAGCTGGAGCAGCACACACGACCATATGAGATGCGTTAGTTCGACCATCATGCACACGCAAACACACACAGCAAACAAGAGGACGCACCAGACACGACGTGGGAGACGGAAGCGCGTGACTGTGTCAAAGTCGTGGTCTGCGCCGTCGATCGCCTCGGCGCTCGTCTTGGCGCCGCGCGAGAGGCTCGTGAGCAGGTCAAGAAAGCCGGCTGTGGGCTTGACGATCAGACCAGCAAAGCCCTTGCCAATGCCAAAGACAAAGCCGCTCGCGCCGTCGCGCTCTGCGCCGCGCACAGGCGCAGCGACGACGCCTTTGATGCCGTCCCAGACACCGCCAGCGAGTCCTTTGCCGCCCTCTGCGATTGCGTCGCCGAGGTCGTTGATCTTCTTGATCTGCTTGGACGACTGGCGCTGGCGCTGGACGTTGTACTGCTCATCCATCGCGAGGAGCGCGATGCCTTTGCCGAGCGTCTCGGTGATCTTCCCAGTCGTGTGGAAGATCCCGACGGCGGTGTTGCGCAGGAGGCTCTTGGAGCCCTTGGTCATGCCCGTGCGGAGGTTGTCAATGCGCAGGCCCTTCTCGTCCTCGAGGAGCATCTGCGCCGGCGTGTAGAAGAAGTCCTTGACGCCCGTGCCGAGCGTGCTCACGAGGCCAATGGGGTTCCCCAAGAAGTCGACCGAACCCATGATGTTGTACCAGCTTCGGAGACCGTGGTGCACGTAGTGCTGCATGGCGTAGAACGCGAGCGTGTGCGTCGTCTCGAGGAGGTTCTCGACGTAGAACTCGGGGATCTTGATCGGTGCCTTGTCGAGGTTCGACACGAGCGCCGCGGCAGCGCTGATGAGCGTGCTCAGGACTGAGTACAGGTCTGGCGAGAGCTACAGAGAGAGAGACGCACAAGTGAGTCTGTCAGTCGACCGACGCGGTCAATAGCGCAAACGGCGACATGCGACGTACCAATGAGAGCAGCAGCGACCTGTCGGCGGTACTCGTGAACGTCACGTTCACTTTGACAGGGCAGAGCAGGAGCCACCGGAGCAGGACCTTGACGTTCGCGCCGCTGCCGCCGCCGAGCGTCGCCGACGTGTTGTTCGAAAGAATCGCCATGCGCGACGACCAGTCCTTCTCGAGCAAGTGGAGCGCGAGGTTCGACGGTTGCGTAGACGCCACTGCCGTGTGCTCGTGCGTCTTTGCGTCGCCACTGCTGCTGCTGCTGTTAGTACCGCTGCTACTTGGCCACTTGACGCCGCTAAACGCCTGCGCAAGCGCCACAAGCAGCGAGTCCTCGAGCTTGATCTCGAGCTCCTGGAGCTGCCCAAAGATGTACTCGAACTGCACGAGCGTCGGCCTGATGCTGAAGACGCTCGTGAGCTGGAGCGTCGGCAACAGCATCGGACCACCGGTCGTCGCTGACGAGCTGCTTGCGCCGGCGCCGCCAGTACCGCTGCTGCCATCACGACCGCGGCCACTGCTGCTGCCAGTCGCGCTGCTACCACCAGCACCGGCGCTCATGTCAAAGCCGCGATGGAGCTGCTGCTCGTCCACGAGACGGATCGGCGAGAGCATCACGGGATAGTTCGTATCGAGGAGCTGGTTGTCGATCTGGAAGTGCCCGACGCGCGCGTTCACGACGTGCTTGCCGCCAGACGTGAGCCCGTAGCTCAGCTGGATGCCAGCAGACGCGTGTTGGTCCGAGAGCGAGATGCAGAGCACTTCGCGCGGCTGGTGGACGCTACCAGTCACGAGCGTCGCGGCGCTTGACGCGTCGTCGACGATCGAGAGACACACACGCGCGACTTCGAGCTGGCAGTAGAGCCGCAACGCATCGGCGTCCTGCGCCGCGCGGTCGCGGTTCACGAGGTCCCACTTGAGCGCGAGGCGGAGCTGCCCGACCATCTCGATCGCGCTCTCGGCCGCTGCAGACGACGCCGCGGCGACTTGCGGCGCGTAGAGCGCGCAGATACGCTCATCAAACGGGATCTCAACGTTCCCAGTCGGATCCGCCGCAGCGGCGCGGAACGCCTCGGTTGTTGTCGACGGCAGTGGGACCCAGCACTCGGCGAGCAGGACGTCGAAGCGCGAGTCCTGCTTGCTGTGGTCGAGGTGGTCCATCATCGTGTCGTCGCCAAAGAAGTAGAGGAACGGCACGACGCTCGGCTCCTGCGCAGTCGAGAGCCCGTGGTCTGCTGTGCTGTTGCGCAAGTACACGCGCACGAGCACGCGCTCATCGGCCTCGGCGCGGTGGCTCGCAGCGTCGTTTGTTGTCACGACTTCGGTGAACTCGACGCGGCGGTTCCACTCGGCGTCGAACGCGCGCGGCTGCGGCGTCTCGGCGCCAGCTCCGTGCTTCGAGCCGCCGCTGCTGCTCGTGCGGCCGCGCGAAGACGACGGCAGCCGTGCACGCTGCGCCAGCGGCTGGTACAGGAACGACAGCGAGACGACATTGTCCATGTCCGCGACACCACCGTTGTTGTTGCTGCTGCTACTGCTCGGGACTGGCGCAAGTGCGCGCTCAATCACACTGAACGACGCCTCGCGGTGGAGGTTCACGATCGGCTTGCTGTTGACCGCGACGACCGTGTCGCCAATGCGGATCTTGCCCTCGACCAAGAGCGCGCCGCACGGACCGTCGCACGCCACGCCTTGCACGAGCACGCGGCCGCTCTTGTATACGAGGTCGAGTCCGAGCGCCTCGCCGCGCGCAAACGTGTGTGTTCGCACGTGCTCGAGCGGCGCTGGTGGCTTGAACGCCGCGCCACTACCGGCGCTGTCGTCGCCGCCAGCAACAGACGCCGCTGCTGTAGTATCCGGCGACGTCTTGGCGATCGACGACGCCGCAGACCGCGTCGACTCTTTGTACGTGATCGTGCAGTAGACCTTGGGCTCGTCTGCGCCGTCGGTCGAGGCGCTCGCGCCGCTCGCTGCGAGCAAACGCGACGGAATCTGGAGGTTCGACACGCCCACGAGCACCGCGGTCAGCCGCTTCTCGTCGCTCAGGTCCTCCAAGCCGCCAAAGTCGCTCGTCGTGTCGTCGGTCGTGACCGAGAGCGCCGAGCCGCCGCGGCTTACATTGCGGCGCGTGTGCTCTTCGACCGAGCTCGCCGTGAGTCCGGACGTCGACGACGACGGCGACAGCGTCGGTGGCGCCTGCTGCATCTCGCGCGGCGGGACAATGTCGTCGCGGCCAGTCGTGACGTCGACCGACTCGCCTTCGAGCAAGCTCTTGAGCCGCATCTTGGAGCTCACGAGGCCCTCGAGCTCTTGCGTCATCGAGAACGCCACGAGCGCACTCTGGACGTCACTCAGCGCTCGCTCGCTCGACGCAATCGACGCGACGTGCTGGCAGCAGAGCTGGAGCTTGACCATCGCACGCGAGCCTTCATCGACCGTGTCGTTCGCGTCGAGCGAGCGCACGACGTCAATCGGCACGAGGACTTCGTGGACGTCTGGGAATGCCAGCGGCGAACCAGCATCTGTTTGCCGCGAGCGCTTCGTCTCGGCCAAGTACGCGGCCAGTGGAACGTTGACGGTCGCAAGGAGCGACGAGCCAAACAGGAGCTTGTCCGGCTCGCGCACTTGGATGTTCACAACCGCGTCTGGAGCGCCGCTGGCGTTGTCAGCGTCGCTGTTGGTGTACGGGATCGTGAGACTCAGCAACGACGAGGTCTCGTGCGATGGCACCCAGCGCGGGGAACACTGCAGCTTGCTGCGGCACGAGCTTGCTCCGACCATTTGCACTCGACGCATTGGTGTTGGTGGCAGTAGTCGTGGCACTTGCGTCGCTCCGGAGGTTCACGTACAGGAACGGCTGGCTGGAGCCAAAGTCGGCGCGTCCGCGCTTCTTCAAGAGCTCTTCGAGGTACAGCACGTCGACGACTTTGACGCACAGCACAAAGCCTGGCGGCGGTGGCGGTGACGGCAGCGGCGCTGAAACACCACTGCCTGGACTGGTTGACAGCGACGCTCCAGCACTATCGAGTGCCGATTCAACGCCGCTAGCGTCACCACTGCTCGCTTGCTCTGTCGCTGTCTCTTTGCCACCGCTGGCGTCACCACTAGCGCCGCTGGCTTTGCCGTCGCCATTCTCTTTCTTCGAGTCGCTCACGCGCGCTTCAGCAAACCGCACTTGCTTCTTCTTGGTCGCAGTGCCGCTTGCGAGGCGCTCCGGTGTCTCTGGCTTTGGCGGCACGCGACTCGCGAGCGCGTGCGAGATCGAGAGGATCGACGCGCTGTAGCGCTTCCAGCTCCGGAGGAGACTCGATCGGCGCCGGCGCTTGTGCTCAGCCGACACGCCCGGGAGCATGTCGGTCACTTGGAGCGTCTTGGTCGCTTGGTCCAGGAGCACTTCGGCCCACAGACGCTTCCGCGCCTTTGTGTCTTCGAGCTCGAGCGTCGGGAGGCGATGGAGTTTGTTCAGCTGCGCCTCAAAGCTCGCGAGCACGAGCGTCGGGACGTCGGTCGCAAGTGCTGTTGACAGTGGCGTGGCGCTGCTTCCGCGCGCTTTGCTGCCGCGCGCCGAGCCTTTCTTGTGCTTGCGCTTGAGTCCCGAGACCTTTTGGATCTGGACAAAGACGGTCAAGACCGACGAGAACGTGTACGGCACGTAGTCGATCGTGTGGAACGGCAGCACGGTCTCGCCGCCTTCAAAGCCCACGACGGCGTTGCCGCGGTCGTCTTTCGTCACGATCTTCTGCCACACCACGAGCGCGTACTCGCTACACTCGTTCTGGATCCGGTACGGCACGAACGCGTCCTTCTCCTTCTCACGACTCAGCTCGTACCGCACATCGGCGTCCATGGCGTCGCTCGATAGGAGGAGCCCGCGACTCGGACTCGACTCGAACGCGCCTTCCTCCAAGTACACAAAGAACGACGGGTCGTGGAGCTCCACTGCCACGTGGAGCTGCATGCCACCGGCGATCATCTGCTCAGCCTCGAGTGCGTCGTCGGGCCAGTACCCGGCGCCGACGAGGTAGTCGCTGTCGCCAACACTGTCGTGCGTGACGCGTCCCGAGGCGTTCGCTTCAAAGCACATGGGCAGCGACGCCGGTGCTGGCGTGAGGTTCTTCTGGAGCTGGAGCACAAAGTTCCCAACCGACGAGAGCGCAAACGGCGAGCTCCACTGCGACAGCGCCGTAAGGCTTGTGCTCGCCGGCGACGTCCCTGGCTGCGCGAACCGGATCTGCACGCGCGACGGCAAGCGCACGTCGGTCCAGTGGAAGATCTGGCTCGCTTTCGGCGCCAAGATGAGGACCGAGTCGCTCGTCGCGGCGCTCCGCTCCTGCCGAATGTGCACGTCGAAGCGGTGCGACGTGTTCACAAAGTAGTACCGTGACACGAGCGTCACGACCTTGGAGCGCGCAAACTTGCCCGGGCCTTGCTCGATCGTCACGCCAAAGTCAAACTGCTGGAACGAAGTGGAAGCGCCGAGGCTCGCGGCGCTCGGCGGGCGCTCGAGGATCGTCGCGAGGAGGTTCCGCGACTCGCGGTGGTGCGTCGGCACGAGGATCTGGCCGCGCACGCCGACGGCGCTGATGTCGAACGCGTCGGACCGGACTTCCATGACTTCGTCGCTGCCGTTCGTGGTCTGGATCCCGACCTTCATCTTGGACACGTGCTGCTTACTCTCGCTCGAGAAGACGGAGAGCGACACGTTTGGCGGCGTCGTGTCCGGCGTCGCGGCATCAGTGTCGCTACTATCGGTAGTGGCGATCGCGAGCGTGTGGTTCGACGGGATGCAGTAGCCGTCTGCAGTGTAGAACGACAGCGAGAGCGACGTGCGGTCAATGAGCCAATACTCGGTGAAGATGCGGCAGATGACTGGGCAGAGGCTGTTCAGCGCCTTCGCGCGGAGCTTCTCGAGCTGCGTCACTTCGACGCAGATCGTGAGCTTGTTGGTCGCGCGACTCGCGTCGCCGTCGTCTGCGCCGCCGCTGCTGTCCATCGACAGCTCGAGGCGCTCGCAGAACGACTGGCAGCCGTACACAAAGCGCTGCGCCGACCACGACGAGTACGACCCGAGGCGGATCTCAGGGATCGCAAGACTCAGTGCGACGATCGACGGCACGTCCTGCACGTCGCTCGCGCCAAAGCCGTCGGACAGGAGCTCGAGCTCCGAGATGAGCGCGCAGCTCCCAGACGCAATCGTGCCGTGCGTGCCAGGGAACGACGCCGGGTGCTGCTCGACGTACACGACGTCGTCGTCCGATTTCTATCATAGAGGTGAGAGAGAAGGATCCGTCAGTCAGTCCGTCACGAGGCAGCGGTGGTGGTGGTGGCCACCATCAGCACTAAGAGGCAAGCGACGTACCAGACACGCGGTGCGGAACACCACTTCGTACGGAATGAGGTTCTCCAACTCGATCGGCGCACGGAGCGAGATCATGGTCTCGTGGCGCTCCGACTTGCGCGTCGCCGTCAAGATGAGCTGGAACGGCGGGAGCGGGATGCCGGCAAAGTCCATCACCGTCTTGCTCCGGCTGCTGCTGCTAGTAGGCGACTCGGGATGCGCGTTCCAGTAGAACGTCAGCGCTTTCCGGAGCTCGAGCGAGCCGATCTGCTGCTGCTGGCGCTGACCGCGCTTCTTTGGCGCCACGGCCGTCCGACTGCAGGAGCGACCGGATCGGCAGCGGCGCCGACATCTGGAGCTCGCCGTTCCGGAGCAGCGGACAGAACGAGATCGTGCCGCGCTCGAGGTACTGGATCGGGATGTAGTGCGCCGCTTGTGCGCCAGGGGCGATCGTCTCGACGCGCGCTTCGTTGTACAGCACTTGGATCGGCACGTCGAGGTAGTTGGTGAGCTGCACCTTGCCGCGCAAGCGCAGCACGAGCGTCCCTTGCTCCGCGACGGTCTCACAGATCACGCTCTCGCCGTGCCACACGTCCTGTGCGCCGTTGTGGCTCTCGAGGTACAAGTAGCTCCGGTTCGAGTACCCGATGGGCACGGGGATCGCTTTCCCAGACGACGACGTCGCGAGCGCAGCGCGCGTCTCGGACTGCGGCTTGAGCCAGAGCAAGCGCCGGAGCGGCGACGTCACGGACCCAGCCGGCGTCTCGTGCGCGACAATGTCAGTTGCGATGCGCTCGCCGCTCGGGACCTTGAGCCACGTCGTGCGCGACGACGAGATGTCGTTGAGCATCGTCGAGAGCCGCCGGCGACTCCACGCGCTGCGCTCGAACGCCGTCGTCTCGGCTTCGAGGAGCGCACTGTCCGTCTGTTCGCTGTCGTCGGCGCTCGACGGCACGGCCGTCGGGACATCGAACGAGCCAGTCTCGGTGCCACTGAACGGATTCAAGGCGTCGGCCGTGCCGCCAGATGGCGGTGGTCCACTCCCTGACGCCGAGTGCGTCGCGACGAGGAACGGAATGCCCGACTGGTTGTCGACGTAGATGAACGGTCCGAGGCGCGCGAGGAGCGCTGCGTCGTCAGTCGTCGCGGCTTTCGACACGAGCGCTTGGAAGTGCACGAGGACGTTGAGGACGTTGCGCGAGAGGTTGACGTTCAGGTCCTTCTTGATCACGAGCAAGCACGTGTTGGCGTGCTTGGCGCTCTGGTCGTCGGTCTGGTGCAGCAGCTCGCGGTCGATAAAGTGCTTGGCCTCGCACGCGTGCGCGACGGCGTCGGCAAAGACCTCGGTCCGCGACGACCGGAAGAGGCACTTGGGGATGCCGTCGCACCGGAGGACGGAGCCCGACGGCGAGACTTCGAGCCGCTCAGACATACAAAAGTCGCACAGCACGCCGCCGCGGTTGTGGTACGCCATGTTCACGTCAAAGTCCTCGACAACCGGCTCCCAGACCGCGAGCTGCGAGTTGTACGCCTGGACGCCGACGCGGAGGCTCACGAGCGCCGTGAACTTGTCGTCGAACCGGCCGCGCACGTCGGCGTGGAGCATCGCGGCGCGGAAGTGCAGGAGCGGCAAGAGCATATTGTGGAAGTCGTTCACGACTGTGGCGTGGAGCCCTGGGAGCGTGAACTCGATGATCTTGAGGTGCTGCAAGAGCGAGAGCTGCTGCGCAATCGACGCTGCGTGGCGACCCGACTCGGACGGCGTCGACACGCGCGGGCGTTTGCCTCGGTCTCGTGCGTCGCGCTCGGTCTCGAGCATCTCAGAGCTGTCGTCGAGCGTCGCAGCGAGCGCGCTCGCACCGCTGCTCCACGCATCGCGCTTGACGATTGAGAGCGCAAACGGCACTGGCGCGTCGCCAACGCCGTTGAACATGAGGTACCCGCCGCCTTCGCCGGCACTTGCGCTCACAGCTTGCTCGGCGTCAGCAACGCCTTTTGTCTTGACAGTGCTCAGGCGCTTGCGGACGATAGCCCGCGCTCTTTGCGCGGTTGAACGCGCGGTTGAGCGTCAGCTCCTCGAGCACGACGAGGTCTTTGTCAAACACGACGCTCCGGTCCGAGTTGAACATCGTGCTGCCGTGCTTCCAGATCGTCGTCACGAACGCGCCGGCGCTGCCATCGGGTCCCAAGTACCCGTTCGCACCGAGCTGATCGTACTTGCAGATCTGTAGCGACGCCGGCGAGCTGGAAGCTGCAGTGGCGGACGCCAGTGGCCCAAAGCCTGGACTGCGCGACGGCGACGCGTCTCGGACATCGCGACTCGGCGTCGTCGCTGCAGCTGGCGCGTTGTCGCTCGCCGCACTACTGATCACCGCTTCGAGCACGATGCGGTCGCCATAGTACACTTGGTCGCCCAGTGCGCGGCGACTCCCAGGCGCCGGCACGATCCGGAACGCCACGGCGTCGACCATGTTGCGCTCTTGCGACGTGTACGGCAGCACGAGGTACGCTTGCGCCACGGTGAGTTGTACAGTCCGACGACTGGACGCGACTGGAGGCGACCGCGCACGCTCGTCGAGACCAAGTGGATGAGCGTCTGACCATAGAGCGCCGGACTGCCTTTCGCGTCGCCAGCGGCTTTTGCGTGGTGCACGCTCGAGCTCGAGGCGCCGCGCACCGAGAGACCGCGGAGCGACGGCGCAGTCGTCGACGCCGTGCTGCTGCGGTCGCCAAAGTCGCCGTCGCTCTCGCCTGCGCTGCCGCCGATCGACACGAGCGACGACGACGAGCCTGACGACGTGCGCTTCCGCGCCTTCGCCTCGGGCGTCTCTGGGACGTCCCACGGACTCCGCGCAATGTGCTCGATCGCCGCGACCGCCGTGCAAAAGTCCAAGTAGCCGAACCGGAGCTCCATCACGCGGTCAAACTTGCTCCGGAAGCGCACAAACTGGTTCACGAGGTCGATGTGGAGCACGAGCTCGAGGTCAATTGGCTTGAGGCAGTCGGCCGTCGCGGCGTTGAACACGTGCGCTGACGCCCAGATGCTGTCGTCCGGGATCCGCGACGTCGCGTGGATGCTGTTGACGTTCGTGCGGAGCTGGAGCTGGTTGTGGCTCTGGCTCGGCTTGACGCTCGTCTCGACGTCCTGCTCGCCGAGCTGCTGGAGGAACTCGAGCGAGATCGCCGCGTCCCACGACAGCATCAGCGCGCGCGACTTGTCTTTCGTCGGGTCCTCTACGAGCAGCAGCGCCGATGGGCCGAGGTTCACTTGCAGCCCGATCTTGCGGTACTCGAGCACCGAGCTCTCGTCATCATCGCCACCGTCACCATCATCATGGTCATCGTCGCTAGTGGCGTCGCCGCCATCGCCATGGTCGTTCGCCGCGTCGTCTGGCGCTCCGGTGGCGCCACCAGACAACTCAAACGCGTCGGCACACTCGTCACCATCGCCCCACGACTGCGAGACGTCGAGGAACCGCAGCACGTTCATGTAGATGTTGGACGGGATCACGCGGAAGCCAACGACGTCGAGGATCAAGTCCATGCGCGTCTCGCGGCCGATCTGCGGCGGTCCGGTGCTCCCCTGGCTCTCAGACAAGTGGTGCTCGCCCACGCCGCTCTCGCTCTCACCAACGCCGCTCGGCTGGCCCGTGTATGCCGACCACGATCGCGACTTGTGCGACGCAACCGAGGCGTTCGACTCTTTGCGACGCCGCACCGGTGGCTTTGCAGGGCTCGCGAACCGAAAGAGCGCGCGTGAGCTGAGCGTCCGCACAGGACTCCGCGACCGCGCGCGCTTGTAACGCGTCACTCGGCGACGCGGCCATCGACGGCCGTGCGTTTGGGGCGACACGCTCGACGCGCTCTTCTTGAGCGACGACGACGACGAAAGGAACGACGCGTCGATGCCAATGTGCTCGACGTCGACGACCTCGGTCGCGCGCACAAAGTGCACGGCGAGGCACTTGGCGCGACCGTCCGGCCCGCGCTCAAACACGACGACGTCGCGGTACGGCGTCGAGAGCTTGGCGTGGATGCGCGAGTCGCGGATGTGGATGCCGTCGACCTCGGCGTCCAAGACGAGCTGGCCGGTCGAGAGGCAGTAGTCGACACGACCGTCGTACGCCGTCACGTCGAGCACGCAGATCGAGCCCTGGTTCGTCTTTGTCGCGCTCGGCCATGCACAGATCGCCGCTCACGGACGGGTGGTACCCGTCGTGGCCCTGAGCAGCTCCATCGAGAGCTCGGGGATCGCAACGCTCACGAGCACGTGGCGCTCGTCGTCGTCGTCATTGTCGTCGTCCATGTCCGAGTAGTAGCTCTCGCTCTCTTCATAGATCACGCTCTGGTGCGCGTCTGAGCCGCCGGCGCCGCCACCGGCAGTCGTGAACACACTCGCAGACCGGCGCTTGTCTTCGATCCGGAGCGCGCCTTTGCTGTCGCGCGGGAGGCGACTCGCACTGCTGGGCTTGTGCGCCGGAGCGGCAAAAGTAGTACCGACTGCACTCGCGGTAGTTCTGCATCGGCACGCGCAACACGAACGCGTACTGCTTCTGGTTGCACACGAGGCGCAGCGGCGACATGCGCACGTCGATCTTCATCGCCGCGCGCGTGCGAAAGTCGACGGCGACGTGGATATCTGTCGAGCCGAGGAGACTCTGCGTCGTGTAGCCGCCTGGGGACTGTCGACGCATGTGTGCTCGTGTCCGTGTCGTCGCCGCTCGAGGGCTCCATGAGGATGACCGAGACGATCCGGAGCGACGACAAGTCGAGCTGGAGCTGCGTGAGCGACGCGTTGAGCAGCACTTTGGCCACGATCCGGTTCTCCATCTCGCGCACCGACGCCAGGACGTGCTCGTTCGTGACGCGGAAGCGGTCCAAGCGCACGACGAGCGCCTCGGACGACATGCGGTGCGGCGGCATCTCGAGCACCGCGTCCGTGAGCTGGACGTCCACGAGTGGGAACATCGAGACGACGTCCGAGCTGAGGAACGTGGGTCTCTCATCGGCAACGGCGACTCGCCGTGGTGCGACGACGGACCGTAGCCATTGCTGCTACTGCCGCCTGTGTGGCGCATCGCGCGCTCAAAGTCGCCTTCCCAGACCATGTCGGCGCGCTCGCGGAAGAGCACGGCGAAGATCGTCTGAAGGAGTTCGCCTTCGACAAAGTACCGCCGCAGGTCGTCGACAAAGCGTAGAGAAAGCGCATGCGCGGCGACTTGAGGCGCACGGAGAAGCGGTTCGCGTACCCTGGGTGCCACGCCTCTTGGATCCGATCCGCGCCGTAGAACTGCGCAGCACACGAAAAGACCGCCGGCACGGCGTCGAGATTGCTGAGCGTCTCGTCGAGTGTCGGGACGTGTCTGGCGCGACTGACGTGGCGCGCGTGTCGGCAAAACGCTGCGCCATTCGCGCTGCTCGACGCGTGCGAGATGATCTCGCGAAACTGCGGCTCGCTCAGCGACACGTCGCTCACCTTGAGCGACGTCAAGTACGAGAAACGCCGAGGTACAGCGGGTACTTGTGCACGCAGCAGCAAAAATTCTCGGTCGTGAGACTCATGAACACCGACGCCATGCCGTCGCGCCGCTGCCGGTCCTCCAAGTGGAGAAACAGCGAGAGGCCGTCGACATGGAGCCGCAGCTGGATGCTCGCAGGCGAGCCGTCGAGCGTCGCAGTCTCGGTCTCGGATGATCCTGTGCCGTCGTGCTGCTGGTTGTGGTGGGTGATGGCGCGGCATCGCGGAGTGTGTTGGACCGAAGGCGATCGGGCGTACTGCCACTGCCTGGCAAGTTCTCGAGGAACGACGACGCGACCCACGCGCCAAACTTCTTTGTGAGCGTCCCACCGCCGATGCCAACGGCATCGTCGTCGCCCACGCCGCCTGCTGGCGGTGACAGCGTTGGGAACATGTCGACGTCAAACGGCGTCGCGGTGCCGTAGTTCGACATGCTCGGGATCGGCACTTCACCGCCGGGCGATGACGGCGTCATCATCGTCATCACCGCGTGGCTCTGGCGAACCAACGCCGACTGGGTCTTCGTCGCGCTCAAAGAAGAAGACAAACATCTCGGCGACCGTGTCCTGGTACAGATTGATCGTGAGCGTCCGGAGACTCGCGTCGACCGAGAGCGGCGTCACGAGTGGGTCTTGCCAGATCGAGTGGTCGCTCGCAGTCGCTGCGACCGGTCGTACGTGATGTAGCGCCACAGCCCCGTGTCTTTCGGCAGCTCGGCGTCCGACGCAATGCTCGTGATCGCAACGCGGATGAGCTGCTCGGACGACTTGGGCGGTCGTGGCGGCGCTGCCTCGCTCTCGCACTCGTGTGCTCCGAGTAGCCCGTGTCCGGATGCACGTCCGAGCCGCTGCCAGACGCCATCAAGTACCGCTTGTGCTCAACGACGCGCGGCGGTGCATCGCCGCCGCCACTCGTGCGACTGCGGACAATGTCTTCGACAGCGAACGTCCCGAGCGCAAACTCGAGGCGCCGGTCAAAACGTCCGCATCTTCAAGCGCGTGTTGATGTCGCCGGCGCGCACGACCACGAGCTTCTCGACACGCTCGTGTCGTCGCGGATCTGGAGCTGCAGCACGACTCGCCGACGCCAAACTGGAGGTGGCACATCACGCGCTTCCAGAGCTTGAGCAGGTCCTTGTCCTCGATCTCTTTGCGCCGCGCGCGCTCGCGCTCGTGGTCCAGCGCCTTCGCAAACGACGCGTACAGGTTCGAGTCCGACACACTCTCTTTGCCGCGCATGCCAGCCGCCGCTGCCGTCGTTGCATTGGCAAAGTCCCCGCCAGGGCGATGCGCCATTGGCGCTGAGGCAAAGTACGACGCCGACTTGACAAGTCGAGGCGGGATCTCGCGCGCCGCTGTGGTCGCGAGCGAGCGCACGCCGTACGTCGTTGTCGGGTCTGAGCCAGGCATGTGCAACTGCGAGAGCAGCGGCGACCCGCGCGTGCGCGGCGCGACGATGCCAGCGACTGCGGCACCACTTGCGACTTTGCGCTTCGAGTACGTCGTGAGGTTCTCGCTGAACGACTGGAGGAGACTCAGGACGGACCGGAAGTTCGCTGCCGAGAGGTTCACGTGCACACTGTCGACGCCGCCAAAGAGCTTGAGCAGCGGGATTGTAGGGTCGTCCGGCGCGACGCTCATGTGGAAGCTGAACGTGAGCGACGTCTTCTCGAGCAAGTAGCTCCAGGACGACGCCTGCGCGTGCGCTCGGTCGCCGCCGAGGAACCAGAACTGCGCCGCCTCGGCCTCGCCTTCGTGGCGCTCCGTGCCGTCAAAGAGCTGCACTTGGATGCCCGAGATGCTGAACTCGAGGATGTCGTACACGTTCTGGCCGACTGGACTCGTGAGGAACTGGCGCTGCACGAGCGCCGCTGCCGCTGTAGCGACACCACCGGCGTGTCGTTGCCAGCAACGAGCTTGAGCGGACTCGGCGGCAGCACATCAGTCGCAGTCGCTGCAGCCGTCGGGTGGATCGTACTCGCGCGCAAGTGGCCGAGGAACACCAGGAGGTTCACTTGCTTCTGCGCCGCGGCGTCGATGTCAAACGCTCCCGTGGCGTCCGACTCGGAGTGCACTTCGACAATGTTGATGAGCGGCGAGATGACGTCGAGCTGCATCTCGACGCGCGTGCGGCGCGCGAGCGCTTCGCGGAGCTGCGCCGTGCTGTAGCGCTGGAGACTCTGCGCCGCTTCCACGCGCTCTGCTCCAGGCCCGAGAGGTCGACGTGGAGCGGGCGGAGAAGCGCCGAGACCTCGAGCAAGTACATGAGGTTCACGTTGCACTTGATCGGCTGTCACGAGCGAGATGCGCAGGACGCGCGCGAGCGCCGGCGCCCGCGCGCCGTCACGACTGCGTGCGGCGCTCGTGGTTGCGTCGTCGTCGCCTGCGACGTCGTGCGCGACTCGATGCTGAGCGCGAGCAGCGGGGAGCTCCTTCTCGCACTCGCGCAGGCGCACGCTACTGATCTTCTCGCGCGCACCTCGGGGTGGTACTGCAGCACTTCCATCGCCATGCGCTGGAGAAAGAACGCGCGGTGGTGATGCTGCTGCTGGTGGCCAACAGACGCCGACGCGAGGCGGACGTCGGGTCTTGACAAAGAACGCGTCGCGCACGTGGAGCCCCATCTCGAGCGACGCTGGCCGCACGAGCACTTGGATCGCGACGTCGTCGAGCGACGCGAGGAGCAAACACGTCGACGCCGGTCGCGGCGACCACGTCTCAACATTGCCGTCACAGGCAATGGCGTCGCCAGCGCCGCTCGTGTCCAGCGCGTCGGCACCGAGCGCACGAGATCCACCGCGCTCGTGCGCGGCGTGTCGGACTGTCACTCGGTGGAGCCACACGACCGGCAGAGGGACTAGCGCCGAGTCCTTGTACAGTCCAAAGCTCGCTTTCGTCAGTCCGAGCTGGAAGCGGTACCAGATGTGCTGTTGCTCTTGCGTCCGCGGCGTTCGCAGCGGCGCTCTCGTCCTGCGCCTGTGTGGCGCCTTTCGACGGCGACGACGCGGGTCTTTGGTACTGGAGTTGCTGCGCGCGCTGCTGCCACTGCTCGGCTGCGGGTGGAAGTTGATCGCGTCGTACAGATCCTTCGTGTCCTGGTCGCTCCAGCGCACGTCGTCGACTTCACGTCGCCGGCGGGTGCGCTCGGGTCGCTGCATTTGCAGTCGGCGCGCCAGTCGTAGCGCCAGTGAGCCACGACGCGTACGACGACCAAGACTCGTGCTCGCAGGCGGCGGCGCTGTCACACTCGCTTTCGCATCGCCTTGCTGCGTCCGGCGCTGTGCTTCCTCCTCTGCCGTTCGAGCTCGCGCTCGTCGACCTCTTTTCGCGCCGCGCGTCGCAGACAGGAGGTCTTTCACGTCCATACGACCTCGAGGTCATCGAGCGCGCCGCGCGGCTTCTTTCGTCAGCCCTTGACGTCGGCCGACACACGCGTCGCAGCGTAGCTCGTGGCGTGGCGAGCACGAGGTACAGCTCCATGTACCGCCGGCGCTGCGTTTCTCGCGCTGGAGCGCGTCCCAGTCGACGCGCGCGAGGCGCTCGCGGACATCGAGGAGCACGGCGCGGGGCGTACTGCCACCACGCCGCGGGGTCGTCTTTCACGCGCACGCGCTTCGGACGGATGCTCACGTACCGCGCTTGGCGGCGCTTGACGGTGAGGAACGACGCGAGCGAGAGCGCGCTGAGGTACTGCGTGCGCGAGAGCGTGAGGGCACGTGGTCGACGCTCGCCGTCGCGTCAATGTACGTGCTCTTCTCGTCCATGATGTGCACGACGGCGTCGCGGTACTTGGCGATCGACGCCGCGAGCCGTCGTCTCGTGGCGCGACCACTGCAAGCAGCTCGCGAGCGCGACTTGGAACTGCTCGAGCGACGGGATCACGTCCTCTTCGTCCGTGAGGTCGCGCGCGACGGCCCAGCCTCGGAGAAGACGAACCCGAGCGTGTACTTGCGGTCACGCGCGAGCGGCGGCATCGCTGCGAGGAACTCGCGCCACGCCACGTCGCCGATCGCGTCGATCGTCTCGACCATCCACGGCGTCCCGAGGCGCGAGAGCACGGTCGCTGAGCTCTTGGTGCGTGAGCGGGAGCTTCGCGTGGCCGTCGTTCACCGTGAGCTTCATCGAGACCGTGAGCGGGTGGATGATGTAGTCCTGCGGCTGGAGAGCGGCGGGAACGCGGTCTTGGACACCATCGCCGGCGCGTCCGGCGACCAGAAGCTCATCTGCATGAGCCGCGCGAACGCAAA
>QXDM01000143.1:0-150828 GCA_003730235.1 Pythium guiyangense
TGTCGTCGAGAGGAGTAGCGAAGTGAGGTGTCGACGCTGACATGACGTTCATGTCGTGTTTCATCCGCGCTGAATCCGCGAACGGCCAGTTGCTCTGTAATGGGTTGGCGCTACGTCACTTCGTACTCTCTTCCCTTCCCGACGAGTATCATCTGGTTGGCGATGCTGAAGACTAGGTAGGCTGCACCTACTCACACCGTACAGCGAGGTTGACGCTCAGCCCGACGCCGACAAAGCCCACTACAACTACTGCTACTCAACCGCTCAAATTGTGGTCGACCGGGCGTTCGGCGCCCTCACGAACCGGTGGCGTGTGCTCTTGCGCGCGCACGACCAGAAGTCGGAGAGCAGCGTGTGTGCCGTGGTTATAATCTGCATTGCGCTGCACAACATGTTGATCGAGTGTGGAGACTGCGTGCGTCGAGAGCGAAGATTCGACATCCAGCAAGCATGATAGATTTTGTGTTGACGAAAGGGAGGTTGCAGATTGACATCAACAAAGAGTAGAGAAGCGAGACGTGATCAAGCGTCATCTCCATAACTTTCGCAATCTCTACAAGTAAACTCTACTCGCGCTGCTGCAGCGCCTGCAGTATTTGCTGCATCAACAATGTCGGAGCCTGCTGCATGTCGAGCATGCGCTGCGCCAGCTCGCACTGCTGCTCGTGACTTTGCAGGGCTGTCCAGTCTCTGGCGTCTCTCGCTCTCTCAGTGCCGACGCGATCGCCTTCATGCCGTCGCCCATTACTCGCGCGAGCATCATGACACCGCCCACTCTGCCTGACTTACTCGTATTCGCTCTCCGTTGGCTCGAAACGTCACTCTACGCTATCGTCATCGTAGATTGGGGTCTCATTGCTGTTGAACATCGCGGAGCTCACAACAGCTCCACATCCAGCGAACCATTCCCGCAAGTTGTGGATGTATGGGCGCATCGACAGCCGTGTTGCTTGTGCGCAATGTGTCGCTCACGTACTTCGTGTGTTCGGCTTTCACTTTAACGTACTTGAACCGTAGCTGCTTTGCGGCCACAGGAATACCGCCTCCTCACTCAGCACGGCGGCGAAATAGCACCACGCCGTGTCCTTCTGCTTGTGCAATTTTTTCCGCCTGCAACAGCTTCGCGATCGTGTCGCCCTCGAAGCACAATCACAACATGAGGCCGATCATCATCGCGTCTGTCCGGGACAGCTTTGAGCGTTCCTCTGGATGTTGCTCGTCGCTTTGACGCTGTCCGCCGTGCTGCTGCGCGTTGTTCTCCTGCTGTAGTGTGTGAGAGTGTGTTTTGCGACTCGAGGTCGCGCTCCGTCGTCTCTTCCATGTTGTTGCGCTCGTTTGCGCGCGCATTGTGTGGCGCGCGTTTGCTCGCTCTCGCCAGCATAGGAATGGATAGTGTTTGGTCTGAGCGAGTGACCACCTGCTTTGCCAGACCAGGGCCTGATGAATACTGCTATGTGTGCAGAGTTTAGAATCTTGGACGTTTGTTTGTGCGTATCAGAAACTTTTTGTTAAGACTGTTTTTGTAAAGAGATCGAAAACATTTCGAAATTCCTTACCATTTGATCAAAAATCGAGGGCTTGTTCATGCTCAAAAGGTCTACCTAGTTTGACTTCGCTCGTTGCACGAAGAGCTTCGCGCATGGTACTCGATCGAACGAGCGCACGCAACCTGGACATGTCTGAGATCACCTCATCAAATCTCATTTCGTTTCAAAAATGACCATTGCGCTAAAAATAGCTCAATTGGTCACACGATCTGAACCTCACCTGGTTGGTCACAAAAACTACGAATAGCGCACCTGGCACTTGTTTCTCGCACTACTACGTCGTCGCTTACAGTCCACATCACACATACGCGCAACGCGAGTATGGACGATACGCAGGAGCACCCGGTATCCCGAGTTGCGTCTCGCGCGGCCTCGCGCGTCGGCTCCACGGCAACGAGTAGCCATCATGCACCTGCACTCGATTGCCTCGATGATGCACTGGCGCAGAAAGTGCCTACACCAGTGCACTCGTTCTCGACGCTCCAGCCGATCAAGAGCCGTGGACGACTATCGTTCGGCTTTGGCGGGTCCAAGGCCGAGGTCGTACCGGCATCCAATCGCGTGTCGCTCAAGGTCGTCGAGCATGAGCGCCAGTTGCGGCTTACGATATCGAATCAAGTCAAGTACAAGTACATGATCCTGCCCGACTCCATGACGCGGTATTGGTGGGACCTCCTCATGGCGCTCGTCACGATCTTGCTCATGTGGCGAATACCCTACTCGATTTCGTTCCCGGAGGGCGGCAAGAACTACTGGAAGGTCTTCTATCGCGTCACAGATGTCATCTACATCCTCGACATCATCGCGAACTTTCGGTATGTCTAGCTACCCTCCAGCACAGACACTCGAGTTCTGTGGCTACGACTGCGCATGTGGTAGACTGATGCATACACTTTGTCACTCGTTGCATGCAGTACCGGGTACGTCGTCGACACAGACGTGATTCTCGACAGCCGCAAAGTCGCGAAGCGCTACCTGAAGGTCAGTACGCCCTCCCAATCGTTGGCGTGCGAGTCGCACCGGTTGGCTGAAGTCAGCAATTGTACTGACGTACTCGTTCACCCAACCAGGGCTGGTTCATCATCGACCTCGTTGGGTCGATTCCGATCGAGTACTTTGTCGGCACGAGCTCGTCGGGCATTGAGCGCAAAGCGATCAAAGCCTCGGTCAAGTACCTCAAAGTCCCGGTACGTCAGTCACAGCGCCATTCGCAGTGCCTGTGCCTGCACGGCACGATGGATCGCACATACACCCACTTGCACCTCATGCTGACCGTCTTGCGGGCGCCATGTCTGGCTGTTGCTCACTGCTAGAAACTCTTTCGGATCGCTCGGATCATCAAGTTTGTTCAGTACGTTGCCGTCTCGATCCCTCGTGGCGGTCGATCCTACTCGTCAACCAGAGCCTAACCACACTGTGTGCTTGATCTCAACAGGAAGTACATGCGCTATGCGTACGCGCTGCAGACGCTCGCGTGCTACATCTCGGTCATCCATTGGGTCGCATGCCTCTGGGTCGACCACGTCGTCGAGATCGAGTCCGAAGACGAGCTCATTGCGTACGGCGAGTCCCTGTACGCCGCAGTCACGCTGCTACTCAACATCTCGAGCATCCCTGTGAAGCGCGAGTCCGCATTCATCTGCGCAGTCCTCGCGATCCTCGGGTTCCTCTTCAACTGCCTCACACTCGCAAGCGTCACGTCTGTGGTCATGGGCTCCACGAGCCGCGCAGTGCAGTACCAAGACAAAGTGCGCATGGTCATGAACGACCTCAAGTCGCTCCAGATCCCGATCGAGTTGCGCAAAGCCACGAAAGCGTACTACGAGACGCTCTGGCGCATGAAGAACACATCAGATCGGTACGAGAAAGCGATCTACGACGACGAAGACCTCTCGCCGGCGCTCCGGTCCGAGATCGCGCTCTACATCCACCGTGCACTCATCGCGACGGTCCCGCTTTCAAGACTGCTCCGACTCGTGCCTCGCGTGCGTCGTGATGAAGCTCAAGACACAGCTGTACATGCGCGGCGACGTCGTGTTCCACAAAGGCGACCCCGCCAACTCGATGATGATCATCAGTCGCGGCAAAGTGCGTGTGCTGTCGCCCGACAGCGACGCCATCCTCGCTGTGCTCAAGCAAGGCTGCTTCTTTGGCGAGATCGGGCTGCTGCGGGACATGACGCGGAGCTGCACAGTCGTGTCTGCAACGTTCTGTGAGCTCAAGAGCCTGCAGCGCAAGGACGCCGAGGAGGTGTTTGAGCTCTACCCACAGATCTACGAGCGGCTCTTTGCCGAGGCCGAGAAGCGCCGGCGCGACACGCGTCTCAAAGCAACGTTCTACAACGTCAAGGTGCTCGACAATGCGCACGCGGTCGACGTGAGCAACGTTGAGGACCAGGGCGAGAACGACCACAGCCAGCCATTCATCCACGGTGCAGCTGAGACTGATGGCTCGGGCGGGTCACAGCAAGGCGGTCGCGGCAAGCTCGTGCGTGGGAACTCGTTCCAGTCCGAGGGCTCGCTCACGTCCTCTCGACGTGGCAAGCTCGTGCGCGGCAACTCGTTCCAGTCCGAGGACTCGAGCGTGATCAACGCCGAGCTCGATAGCATGAACCTGACGCTCGAAGAGATCGAGCGCTTGCTCGGCGCTATGAAGACTGCGCAAGCGAACCTCGCAAAAGTGCACGATCGCCGGTTGCCACTGCACCAAGCGCTCAGCGCCGTGCGACCGCCGCACGCGAGCTCGACGCCGCCTGGCGCCGCGACCGTGTTGTTCACGCCCGTGACAGGGCACCAGAGTCGCTCTGTGACGCCACTACCTGACGCAGCCTCGCCATCGGCGCTGCACTGTGCGCGTCGGTCGTCCAAGATGGACGCGCGAGCTCGGGAGTCGACTGGACTAGCGCAGGCGACGTCCCTCACACACACAAGCAAACACGCGCGCTTTTGCACTACGATAGAGATTCAGAGAGAGACGGCGAGGCGCGAGCGTGGTGTGTGCCTCACATCGGAGCGATCTAAACCGACTTGAGCTTCTTCGTTGGCTCCGTCGCGCGGTCCTGCGCGTTCAGGTCGTGGATCACGATCGTCTGGATGCCAAAGCACGCGTCGCGCACTTCGCCTTTTGCTTGAGCTGCTCCATGCGCACGTACTGCATAAACACTGGGCGTGGTAGCTCGAGATGCCCATGAAGATGTGCCACCTGCGAGCACGTGCGTATGCGTGTCGAGCGTGAGTCGACCGAACCATTGCGTCGCACTAGCACACGCGAGACGTACCAGGCGTGGCCTTGTGGGTTCACTGGGAGCCCGCGCATGTGGGTGGCAGTAGTGGTAGTCGACCATCCAGAACGCAAAGCCAATGAGGCTATTGCGTACGTACGAGATCGCAACGGCCTTGGCGCGCGGGTCCTGCACGCGCGCGTAGTACATGCACAGGCGCACGCAGCAGAGGATCGCGAGCGTCCGAACGCGAGCTGGGAAGACTGTTGTGAAGCGGTAGATCGCGTGCACGACAGCAAACGCAACGCCGAGGAATGCGAGCACGCCGACGACCGCGGCTTTCGGGACCTGCAGCTGGCTGATCTCATTGCTGTACACAATGTAGATCCTATAGCGCACACAGTGCGATCTCGTCAGGCGCTGCTCGACGCACAAGGCGCAGTAGACGAGCGCTGCTGTGCAGATCAACGTACCAGACGAGCATCGCCCAGACCATCGGCGTCTCGTCGCACTGCTGGTGGCTGTTGTCGACACGAGCAGACACACACGCAGCAGCGTCAATCCATCGTCACACCATGCGATCTTTCACGCCACACACACACACACGTGGCAGCAGCAGACGTACACAAACTGGAGCGTGCCGTGGAACATCGCAGAGCCGAGTCCAGTGATGATGACTGCGATGAACTGCGCGTGGAAGCGCGGCTCAAAGCCCTGCTTCATCGAGTTGCGAGACCGTAGAGGCCGAGGAGCACGAGAGGAGGTTGCTCACGGTGTTCCAGAACTCGGCGATGTAGAAGCTGTGCTCGTAGTTGGGCTCGCACCAGTCGATCGTCGCGGTCGTTGGGCCCCAGAAGCCGTCGATCGACTGCGGCGCAGCGGTGCTCATCGTCGCTGTGTGTGTGTGACGCGTGTGCTCAGGCGAGAGGTTGTGCGAGAGTGTGATTATGCCAGTGTGCGGGCAAGCAGTCGTCGTCGTGGCGGCGGCGGCGCAGTGCTGGTGCTGGTCGTGATGCGAGCGCTTCGAAGTGAATCCGAGAGTGCCTCTTTGCGCTGGCAGTCGTCGCAACTTGAGAGGATCAAAAGGTTGCGCGAATGGGTTGCGACGGTGCGTTCGAGCAACAACCAGCTGGTTGTAGATGCAGTTGCTGTTGTGATGTCGCTGTTCTTGTTGGTGAGGACGGCGACGACAACGACAACGACGATGGATGATGGCAAGAGGTCTGTCGACGCTGCTCCTTGCCTTGCTTGCTGCTCGCTGGTCGTACTCTCTTGCGTGACCAGGATCAGCGCGAGATAAACAGTGCACGTCCGCCGTTCACCCGACTTGAGCGGACCGACCTCGTCATGTGCTTGTTGTGTGCACTGCGATCTTGTCGCGGATGAACAGCAGAGAACGACGAAACAAGTCGTCCTTGACAAAGTTTCGCGTGAACCGACTTGCAGCCGACTTGCTTCTTCAAGACGACGTTGCACTCGCATGAACCACCGTCGCATGACGAGCGCGATGCTCGAGCTACGACGAGCGTGTTGCTCGCCTCGCATCGAGCGCTCTCGTTGGCACCGAGGCTCGCCATTGCCGTCCCAGCAAACATCCAGTTTCCTGCGTTGACGCTCGAACGAATCCCACCTGCGACGCTCCTGACGTACGATCACATGCCGATCTCATTCATTCATGACGTGTTGCTCGTCCGTGCTCTCTCTCAGTCACCAACGTAAAGCTCACGTCGTTGTGGACAAGCACCTTGTGCACGTCAACGCTTTGCGCACAATCAACCTCGCTCGACCAAGCACCAAGTCGAACGAGCGCAAGCGTCGCGCTCAACAGTCAAGCAGCGGTCAGGAGGTGCTGTTGGAATCGAGCGTGACGACGTCGACGACGACAGCGGCAGCAAAGCTCAGCGTGTGCGAGTGCACAATGATGCAAGATGACTCGGTGGTTCAAAACGAAGCGCGCATTTTAACTGTTTCTGTACAATCATTGTGAGCGAAAATGGATTCATCAACATTGAAGCAAAACCTCACAATTCACAGCGAACTTGAAATTTGACAAACCGAAACCATTGCCAGCACAAACTTGCAATTCGGCAAATCATTGTGATCCGTAGCTGCTCCGACACGGCAGAGACTCACACCAACTCCTTCACGAGCACCACCTCCTGCATTGACACACACGCACAGGACGCACACGATGGCGCTGAGCAAGCCCATGGAGATGCTGGCGGCCGCGACCGCTGCGGGTGTCGGCGGCTTCGTCGCGACGAGCGTGCTCTATCCGCTTGACACGCTCAAGACGCGCATGCAGTCGGGCTCGCAGGCGCTCCCGGCGGACGATGCGAGCGAGAGCAAGAAAGCCAAGAGCGCACGCGACCACCTCGCGCTCGTGACGTCGCTCTACAAGGGCATCCAGTACAAGACGGCCGAGTCGTCGGTCTCCAAGTTCCTCTACTTCTACGCGTACACGATGCTCGCGCAGGCCGTGGCGCCAGCGGAAGGCAAGCCCATTGGCACGGCGCTGAACCTCTTCATCGGGTACTTGAGCGAGTTCACGCACTTGCCCGTGACGCTGCCAATGGAGGTGATCGCGACGCGCTTGCAGACTGGCGCTGCCGCCGGTGGCGTGCTGCAGATCATCAAGAGCGTGCTCGAGGGAGAGCGGCGTGCGCGGCTTCTACAAGGGCTTCCAGGCGTACTTTGTGCTCTGTCTGCAGCCAGCGATCCAGTACACGGTCTTTGAGCGCGTGAAGGAGCTGTACTTGCGCAAGTTCAAACAAGCCGCGACATCGCTCGGTGCGCTGGAGGTGCGTGCACTTGCGTGCTGCATCTGTGTGTGTGCGTTGCGTTGGAAGGCGACTCACAGAGCAATCGCGCTTGATCTGATGTTGTGTGTGTGTGTGTTTGCCAGGCGTTTGTGCTCGGCGCGCTCGCGCGCTCGGTCGCGACGCTGCTGCTGTTCCCGTACATCCGCGCCAAGGTGATCGTGCAGTCGAAAGAAGAAAGCGGCGGCAAAGGCTGGCGCGACGCTCGACAAGAGCGAACCGGAAGAGGGCATTGTGGTGCGCTCCAGCGTGTGTACAAGGACGAAGGCGCGCTGTCGCTCTACCGCGGACTCGGACCTGAGCTCACGAAGGTGCGTTTGTCGATGGACTCGAGCGAATCTTGTGCGCGTCTGTGTTGTCAACGTGCTTACCACGCTTCTGATCGCAACGTGTGCGCTGGTCAACAACAACCACACCAACTGCAGGGTGCGCTGTCGTCTGCGTTCATGCTCATGATCAAGGAGAAGATCCAGATGTACATCACGATTGCGATGATCGTCGCGAGCTCCAAGGCGTTAGAGAGAGAGAGTGATTGAGTGCGTTGGAGAGAGCGAACGAGGGACGACTGCTCGAGGCAAGGAGCGCTGTTGCGAGCGAGCGCTCGGTCGTTCGCTCGACTGCACGCGTGTGTGAGTGTGTTGAGAGAGAGCGAGCGTGTATGAGCGCGCATGTGGGATGACTGAGAGAGAGAGAGAGAGAACGAGAGCTACCATGGTGTTCTGGTGCGAGCATCATCACGATTGTCCGGTTGTCCGTGGTCCGATGTGCAATGGAAAATCAGGAGCGGTAGCCAAAGCAGCCACGGCGCCGGACAACAGTGTCCATGAGCGGCACTACAAGACTCTCGTGTCGATTGTCGAGTGTCGAGAGCACTTGGAAGGTGGTGTCGATCGAGTGCCATACCGCTCTCTTACTCTCGTTGCTGCCAAAAATCCACTGGCGAAACACACACTCACACGCTCACACTCTACGAAACGCTATGAACGGCGCGCTCCAGCTGGTGATGCAAGCCGCACATCCGGTGCGAGCAACAACAGCACCAACAAGCGCGCGCATGGAGTGAGCGAGTGCTGCCGGCCAAGCACACACATGCTGTCGTCGAGGTCAGAACTGTGATTAGAGGCAATCTCGCATAAAAGCGCCATCACGTTTACGCGATGTAGGTTTCAGTGCTATAGATTGCAGTGCATTTAATGATGCAGGGTTTGTCGATTGTGTACAGAAGCACTTTGCGTGCTGGCTGCAAATCGAGTGATAGCATTTAAGAGGGCGCTGGATGAAACAAACGACAATAGCTTTCGTTCTGCCGGTTCACTCGATGCGCGACGCGATTCGCGGCACGAACAGCCAGTTTGTATACTTGCGCGCGAAAGGCGCGGCACCTCTCGCCGCGCTTTGGCCGCCGCGCCGCTTGTGTGTGTGAGTGTGTGAGGAAACAAAGAAAGAAACGAGGAGAAGCGCAGTCGTCGTCGTTGTCGTAGCACGCGGCAGCCCGCTAGACGACGCCGGCGCGAGACACCACCACCAGACAGCAGCAGCTCCAGGAAAGGTCGAGCGCGCGCGTACATCGAGACGCACACAGAAAGCGAGGAGAGTCTGCGCGTCGCTGCGGTGCCACCGAGCGGATCGACCGACCACCCAGCTCATCGACCGACTGACAGCGCTCGCCAGTGACGACACCGCGAGCGAGCGGCTCTTAGACCGACACAACCCACAGAGACAGAGACACAGGGGCGTCTGTACGCACACTACACGCTGCGCGTGCGCGAGCGCATTCCTCCACAGACACACAGACACACTTTACAGGCACACTCACAGCGAATCACCCATCGCCGCCATGTGCTGGTGGTGCTGCATGCGCGTGCTTGAAAAGTGCCTCCCGCGCAAACGACATCGTGCGCGAGCTCGCGCCATATCTCCAGCACGTGCACCGTGACGACGGCTTTGAAGACGAGAGCCGCCGCGGCGACACGTGGGGGCGGCCGCAGCCCGGGTCGCCGCGCGGCGGCGAGTTCATCTCGTACAACGACGACAAGAGCCACTCGGGCGCGACGTCGAGCGACTCGTTCCGGAACAACCCCAACTTGCTCCCGATCCACAACCGCGCGAGCCTCGACGACGAGCGCGCGCTCGCAGACGCCAAGCAGCTCGCAGTCAAAAGCCGTCGGCGAAGTGCGCGTGAACGTCGGCGACTCGCCAAACATCGACTTTCCAGTCCGGACTGCGTCCGGCGGCGTCGTTGGCATTGGCGCGTGCAGCGGCACTAGCGCGCCGTCGACGCAGCAGCCGCCGCCGCAGCCCGTGCGCAAGCGCATGTGCGACCACTTTGCCAGCAGCAGCGTCGCGACGCTGCCTCCGCCGCACACGAGCTCGTCTGCGAGTAGCAGTGGCCACAGCAGCAGCGGCCACAACCTCCCGCGCACGCACTTGCCGCACATTGACAGCGTCGGGAGCAAGACGTCGTCAACCGACTCGACGTCTGAGGGCGTCGCCCCGTGCTCTGCGGCGTCGTCGACGGCGAGCAGCGGGATGCAGAAGAAGGTGTCGGTCGCGAAGATCAAGACGGACCTCGGCGACCTCATCCCCGTGCGCTGGGAGAAGGTTGTGATCGTCCCAGGTCTCGGTCCAGGGCTTCCGCGAGATGACGCTCCAAGCAAAAGACCTCATGGAGGATGCGAAGCTCCTGTACGAGCACACGGTGCTGTCGCGCCTGTCGTCCGAGTACGGCGGTCAAGAGATCCTGAGCCACTCGCGCTCGGGCCTCTTTGTGATCGCGTTCTCGTCCGAGTTCCACGCCGCGAAGTGGTGCCTCTCGCTCCAGCTCAGCCTCGTGTACGCAGCGTGGAACGACAAGCTCTTGAAGCAGTTCAACGACATGAAGGAGGTGTACATGACGTCGAGCAGCCGCTCGCGCAAGAACACGCTGCTCTACCGCGGCTTTCGCGTGCGCATGGTCATCCACACGGCCGATCCGGACGTCGTGGCGGAGAAGTCGCTCTCGGACGCAGTCAAGTGGACCAAGACTGTGAGCGACTACGCTCACGGCGGGCAGATCATCTTGAGCGGACAGTGTCTGGGACCGCTTGAAAGAGCAGCTCGTGCAGCTCGGGAACCCTGTTGTCGAAGACCTCGGGTGCCACTCGGTGCTCGGCGACGAAGTCGCGCTCATGCTCTTGCTCCCCGCGCGACCTCGAGTGCCGGCGGTTCCCGAACCTCAAGTCGCCGCACCAGCTCTCGCTCGGCATGCGCGACGCGCCGTCAGCGCACCGACCCGTGACGATGGTGTTTACGTTCATCGAAGGCGCGCGGCCGCTCGTACGGTGCCACGCTGAGGAGCTCGCAGATCGCATCAAGACGCTGTGCATGGTTGCGCGCGAGCTCTTGCGGAAACACAACGGGGTACGAGTGCCAGGAGCTCCAGGGCGACTTCATGCTCGCGTTCTTCAATCCGTGCAGTGCGATCCTCTGGTGCGGCGAGTTCCAGCTCCGGATTCGCCAGAAGTTTCGCGAGTGGAACCACGAGAGCGAGAACCAGGAGCTCATGTTCTCCATGTCGATGGGCATTGAGACTGGCGTGCCTGCGAGCGTGAGTCCGCACAAGACGAGCGGCCGCGCGGACTACTTTGGCAACATTGTGAACCAGACTGCGAGAATAGCCAAGTCGGCGTCTGGCGGACAGATCATGATCGGCGGCGACGCCTGGAACACGTTTTGCAGCGCTCCATCACCGCACCAAGACAATCGCCAAGTCCGATATGCTCGACGACGTTGCTGGCTCGACGATCTTCCAGTTCAAGCTCCATGGGTACTACAGCTTCAAGGGCATCTCGCTCCCGATTGGTCTCATTGAAGCGATCCCGATCGAAGCGCAGATCGGCGTCACAAGTGGCGACGTCGCTGCGCGCCTCATCAGTCGCCAGCCCAAGGCCAAGCACTTGGACGACGCGCAGCTCAAGACGATGAAGAAGACGGTGATCGCGAACGTCCCGACCGAGATGCTCCGACTGAACCACTCGGGCGAGAAGTCGCACGACTCGATTCGCGAGACCGAGCTCGGGATCAGCCTCTCGTGGGACGACAGCATCGTCATGGTCGAAGAGGTCGACTCGGGCGACGAAGGCGAAGCGAGCTCGATGGTGAGTGGGAGCCTGCTCCTGAGCAACAACCTCAACCACTCGGGCTTTATGCAGCTCCTGCGCACGTCAGCGTCACTCGGGTCAACGTCCGCGCCGTCGCCGCGCTCCGTGCAGACGGAGCACATGGATAGAGTATAGTAGTAGCACGCACGTACGCACATGACGGGAGCGAGGCGTCGCAGTTGCAGCAGTCGTCGTCGTCGTAGTAGAAGAAGAACAAGAAGATGCACCACACGAGAAGGAGAGAGAGAGAAGATGCGAGGGAGACACCCGCAGGAGTCGAGTCGGCACAGCGCTGACTCGTCCACCCGACCGCCCGCCCTCGACGCACGAGGCTAACTTAATTGTATTCAACGACTGCCATCTCGAGGACATCGCCCCTCCTCCCGTCTATCGTCTTGAGCTTAGTATCATGGGAGAACGACCTTCTCTACTCTCTCTCTCTCTCTACGACAGGAACTAGCTCGCACCGTCGGCATCACCCGAGTCTTCGACGACTGCGAGCGGCTGCGCAAGTGGCATCGTGTCTTTGAACTGCATCATGAACAGCAGACGTCGGGACGACTGGCGCTTCCGGAGCACGGGTGGCGGGTCGTTTGGCGACGAGCTGCTGCTACTCGAGCTACCAGGACTGGAATATCCTGCTCCTGCCGTGAGCATCGAGCCATCGCGTTTCTTCGAGGACGGCAGTCCTATGTGCAGAGGATTCGCTGCGTCGATCGACTGCCGCTGCTGTCGCTGCCGCTCGACCACGTACCGCTGCTCGTGGTCGCGCTCGAGCGTGAGTTGCACACCGCGCTCCACGAGCTCCTCCATCTTTCGCGACGCGTTTGCAAAGAGCTCAAAGATCGGCGGCTGCAAGCGCACGCCTGCGGCAGAACTAGTGGCGCCGCCAACTTGTCGGTCGCTGATGAGACTGCCCCACGAGAGCGAGTTCTGGACAATTGCGCGTGCATCGTCGAGTCGCACTTCACTGCGAGCAGAAGCGCAAGCGCACATGTGTGAGCATGACAGCGCTAGACGAGTGGTGCTACGCTACGAGTACTAGCAAAGGAAGGAGGGCGTACCGCGTGAAGCTCGCGCACAGACGCTGCTCGTGGTACTGCGTGAGGCGCTTGATGTAGTCTTTGCGCGTCGTCATGAGGAACTCGTACAGGAGCTGCATCTTGATACTAACGAGTTCCAACAACACGGCACATCGAGCAGTCAGGCTCCTATCTACATGCAGCGAGCCCTAGCGCCAACTCAAGAGACCGACCTCTTGGCGATGCGCACGACGTGGTACGCGTTTCTGCTGCAGGCGCTGGATCTCGAACGGCGTGAGCACTTGCTGCATGCTCGTGAGCTTCTCGTTCATGTGCTCGAGCTGGAGGAGCGACAGCGCTGCGCTCGACGAGCTGCTGTTGTTGTTGCTCCCGCCTCGTCGTGTGCTCAGCGACGCACTAGAGCTGCTGTTGTTGTTGTTGCTGCTGATTGATGCAAGACCCGCAGTGCTCGGGATGATCGAGAACCGCTGCGACGACTGGGGCTTAAGGAGCTTGCGGCTGTGGAGCATCGCAGTCCACTCGGCTTCTTTCTCCTCTGTTGGCAAGAAGCGCTCGTGGTGCTGCCGCTCACTACGCTGTCGCTCGTGGTCGATGCGGTCCCAGCAGAGCGACAGCGCCTGGATACGAGCGCGCGTGCACACGACAAAGTCCCTACGCGAGCACACAGAGTGAGCCACTGGTCAGCAACGCCTCATGCGCCGTCACTAGGACGCATAGCAGACCAGCGAGAGAGAGAGCGCACGAGAGACTGGGACGTACATGCCCAGACGTTGCGAGTGGATCACTTTGTTGCGCCACTTGACCATCATGCGATTGAAGTTGCGCGTCTCGCGACTGCCGCTGAAGTGGTCGATCATGAAGCGCTGGAGCGTCGTGGCGTGGCGCGCCTTGCGGCGACAGCGCACGTTGAACAGCAGCTTCCACATGCACTTGCGGAGCCACGTGTAGATGATGACAGTGTGCTTGGACGCGTGGCGCCACTTCCACTTGCGCCAGAGCTTCTGGATCGTCCGCGCAGCGCGGCTCTGCTGCTTCGCGAGGGCCACGACTTGCTTCATGTGCTGAAACTTGACGCGCCACTTGGTCGTCACGAGCACGAACGAGATCGTAAGGAGCCACATCTTGCGTCGCCGGTAGCCGACTGTGTTGGCGAGCTCGTCTGCTGTGAGCGGCCGCTTCTTCGCGACAAAGCGCTGCTGGTACTGCTCTAGGCGCGCCTCGAGTCGGAGCTCCTCTTGCCGAACGAGGTGCTCGCGCTGCCGTCGCGCACGCTCCATTCGCTCG
Source organism: Pythium guiyangense (assembly GCA_003730235.1). NCBI lineage: Eukaryota > Oomycota > Peronosporomycetes > Pythiales > Pythiaceae > Pythium > Pythium guiyangense. The sequence goes on from QXDM01000143.1 coordinate 14,053, forward strand.
TCGGCTTGCTTCTTTCTAGTGCAAGCGACACGAGCGAGCGCGTGACAGTGGTGAGCAACGAACAACAGACGTGTAGGAAGGCGAGTAGGAGTGTCTGAAGGACTTGCTACCTCTCTTCGAGCGTTATTCCGAGGCGCGGGCTCCCAATGCGCTCAATGTTCTCGCGGACCTTCTGCAGTGCAAGAAGCAGGCAAGAGAGTGAGCGCGCGCAAGGGCAGAAGCAAGAGCTCGTGTGTGAGCTCTACGTCCTGGGATACAACGCCACTGGATGGACGACATCGACGCACATTCGACGCCTTGGTCCGCTGTTCCAAAGTCACGAGTGTGTGAGAAGATGCCAGTGCGTCGAGTCGGCGAACAAAGCTCAGGAGCTTGCGCACGAACCTGCCGTTGCTCTTCCTGATGCTTCTTCACGTTGCGCTGCTCGCAGACACGACGTCAAAGCGGAAGAGTTGGTAGTCGCCCTTCGAGCAGACCGGCAGCCGCAAACAAGAGCAGCAGTGCTGACGTACGGTGAACTCTTCCCAGAGACTCGGGTCGGCGCGCAGTTCGTTCAAGATATGCGTGATCCTATCACCCATGGCACCGTCAGTCAGCTCCAGAGGCGAGTACCTCTAACGACTCATTCTCATACAACGGCTGATCAAGGACTGACCTGTCGTCCGTGCGAGGCGACAGCACTCGTGGAGACACTGGCGCAGACGCAGCAGACGCAGCTGACGACACGACGCTACTCGCAGTCGGACTCGTATGTGGTCTCCTTGCGGGCGACCGAGCAGTCTGAGAACCTCGGTACAGCCCCGTTGCACCTGCTGTACTTGATGCAGCGCTCTTGAGGGCACTCGAGCCGCCGCTAGCCCATCGACTCGGAGTGCGAGCGGATGTGCTGCTGGACGAGTCCTTTGCGCTTTTGTGCTGGAGCGAGAGCGGCGGTAGCGACGCAAGCGCTTTCGACCTGCTATCCCAGACACCGAAGCAATCGTCAGTAAGGACACCACGCTCACGGTCAGCACAAGCCGTTAGCGACGAAGCGCAAGAGCGCACAGCGAATCGTGAGCGGCGTCGCTTCCGTCGCTCGGCACAGCTTCCCACTCGCCAGTGCTGAACTTGGTCGCGCTGTTACAAGTTCGAAGTACGAGTTAGTCAAGTCCAAGTTCGCTTACGATGCAGCTGGGAAGCACAGCCACGCAAGCGATGGACGGACGCACAGTGACCACGACGATGGGAGCACAGACTGCCGGATGTACTCGACGATGTGCTCGCGCGGCAGTCCCCAGAGAAAGAGCGGCGACGTCGCGCCATCGATGCTGTCGTCGTCAACGTCTGGATCTGCTGGCGTCGCATTATCGCTGCTGTCGCGAGGACTCCACCGAAGAACTTGCTTGCGGTCGACGCGACCGTCGTGCTCGACGCAGTCCAGCTTCTTTGGGTCGTGAAAGTGCGCGCGCCACTGCTTCTCCAAGCTCGTCGAGTGCAGATCAGCCGTGTCTGGCATCGCTTTGTATCCTGGTGCGCCACTCAGCGTCGCGTTCCGCTGCCGAGGCGAATGAGGCGGTACCGCAGCATTGCGAGCTGCTGATGTCTCGGTCTCGCTCGTACTCGCTGCAGTCGAGACGCGTCGTCGAGGCGACACGAGCGCTCGTCGCGTCGGTGCGTTCGGCGGCGCTGTGCGCGTCGGGAGCTGGATCACCGTCTCTTTCGCCAAGTCGGCGTGCTCGATCTGCTGGACCATCCATCCTTCGAGGCGCTCGCGCTGCATCGTCACTGTCGTTCGCGTCACCGCGCGCACTAGTGCGTCTGTGCGTCTGTGTGCAACCAACGCCTGTTAATAGACAGACCCATGGCGAAGAAGATGGTCGTCACATGAGCGCCTCTCTGTTGACGCACACACATACTTGGCCATGGGCCAATAGACAGCAGCATGGGTGGGCAAGATGGAGCGATAATAAGCGATTATGAGAACGTCTAAGACGATACACTCCGCCTCCTCCTGGTCTCCGGTCGCCGCGTGCCTCGCACTCGCAATGGCGCGCGCGGTCGGTGGTGCAGCGCGCTTCGTGCGCGTGTATGGCACAGCGCATCCAGCGCGCAGCACAGGAGACTGCTGTCGTATCTCGATCTGGTGGGCGAGCGCGCGAGCGCGTGGGTTCGCACTGCCGCAGTCGCAAGTGCGAGTGCTTACTCCGTGAGCCCCATGTTGACTTCGCCGTTGAAAATCGACGCCGCAGCTGTGAAGCGGTCCGCCTGCTGCTGCTGCAGCTCAGTCATCGCCATCAGGAACGACGGCTCCTGCTGGTACTTCATCATCGCCGCCTGCAGCACTTCGCGCGTGAGGCCGTGCTTCGCGTGGATCTCGGCCGAGAGCGTCTCTGCGCGCTTCACATATCTGCTTGGTCATGGCATGGAGAGGTGCGAGTGCGTGAGTAGCTGTTCGTCCTCGTTGGTGTAGAAGAACGCACAAACGGACGCACCTCTGGTTGATCGCGTCCTCCTTGTTCTCTGGGTCGAGCTCCTTGACCTCGAGGCACACCTCCTCCATCGCCACGTTCAGCGACTCCATCGTCTCCTGCATGATCGCAATGAACTACAGATTCACAGACAGAAGCACGTTGTGTCAGTGAGCGGAGACGCCAGCACGCTCGAGGCATGAGGTAGCACGGTCGTACCTTGGTGAGCGTGAGGTCCGCTGGGACCTCGACGTCGCTGAAGCCGCCGCCCGTCATGACGCGGTAGAGCTCCTGGAGCTTCGCCACGGCGTTCGCAACGTCCTTGTCCTCCTCTTCCTCAAAGTACTCGGTTGCGACCTTCACTTCGTCCTCGGTCGTCTGGAACTTGGCGTACACCTGGCTCTCGATCGCCTTCATCGCCTCCTCGAACTGCCCCATAAGGTAGCTCGCGAGCTGGTCCTCGGGCAGCGACCGGCCGTTCTGCGACGACTCCTGGCGAATCTTTGCCTCGAGCTTTGCGAGTTGCATCTAGCACAGCGCAGTCGTGACGGCAGCGCACACACGTTAGCACCGTTGCAATGTCTTGGAGCTCGAGCAAGAGGCATAACAGATAGCTGCTGCGTACCACAACTTGGCCCATCTGCGCGCAGATCGTCTCGAGGATGCTCAGGAGCTGCTCCTTGTGGAGGTTCGGCACCTCGCGCACGTCGTCGCCAGCGTTGCTCTCGCTGCGCTTGCCCTGTAGTCAAGACATGGTCAATCGATCGCATGTCGACAGCAGCGCAGATGCATTGGTCAGCATCCTGGCACGTGTCATGACCGCACGAAGCGCATGGGGGCACGAGAGACACGCACCTTTTTGCTGCCCGACGAGCGCAGGGCGAGGAAGAGGATAGCGGCGGCGAGTGCCGAGACCGCGCCGATCACGAGAGGCTTGCTGACTTGCACCATGGTTGGCGTGTGTGGAGTAGTGGGGTGGAGTGGAGTGGAGTGAAGAGAAAGGAGAGAGAGAGAGAGCGGAGTCGGCGACGGCGGTGGTAGCGTCGACGCGAACGAGTGCAGATGTGCGCGGGGTGCAGCGGCAGCGTCGGACGTGCGGCTTCTTCCTCGAGGTCAACTTTGCTGGTGAGCGATGCCGTTGCCATCCACACACTCAGCTGTCCCGAACCGTCAGGTCCGTCCCGAGTACAGACAAGTGAGACGGACTTTAGCGCGAGCGAGAATGACGGCTGCGAATTTAGCTGAAGCGATCACTCGACAAATGTATCGACCAACGATGATTGCAACGTGTGCGCAACGGTACTGTCTTGTTCGATTCAATCCTGGGTTTACGGTACAGTCAAGCGCGATTTGAAAAGCAACAAACTTGACCATGACGACGCCGCTTGTCGCGATCGACAGCGGCTACTGGCGCGGCCTCGCGCACGGTCTGTTGCTCGCGCTGCCGCTCCTCGCGCTCGTGTACCGCAAGTGGAAGCAGTGCGCCGACGCGCTCGCGGCTGCAAATGCCTCTGCTCCAAGCGCGAATGCGAACGACGCCAAGGCGCCGACGCTCGGGTGAGTCATGTTCCGCTGCTTGTCTCGTTCTTGCGTCACTGGTGATTGCTGTCGTTCATGCACGACCACGACCACCAGCACATCGCCTCACATGTTTGTTCGCGTCTTGTTCATGCGTCACGGCGCTCTTCCTGCTCTTGCTTCACTGACAGCACGTACGTCGATAGCACTCCTCCATCTCTCCATCTTACTCCGCAAACACACATGCGCAATGAATGGCGCTCAGACGCACTGACAGACAGACGCACTGACAGACAGACGCATCGCTTGGTGCATATTGACATGACTGGCATTGCAGGACGTTCCTGAATGAGCTCTTCACGTACGAAGTGGTGCTCGTCGCGGGCGCCGAGATGAAAGCAGTCAAGGACCAGCTCGAAGCTGCCGAACAAGAGGGCAATGCCCGACGCATCGAAGCGCTCAAGGGTCGTCTGCTCGACGTCGCGCGCGTGCTCGACCAGAAGCTCCAGGCCATGCTCCCGATCGTCCGGTTCCTGACCGAGCAGAGCGTTGCATGCATGCGCGCAGAGGACACCGACGATCGTATCGCAGACGCCGCAGCCGAGGGCGACAGCAATGACAACAAGAAGGACAAGTAGAGCCCTGCCGACACTGAAGGATGCCATTGAGTTCCTCATGTGCCACTTGCTCAACAGTGACCATCCGATAGAGTCATCATAGAGACCCATCGACAAGGTCTTGATGCACAAGTGACGGAACAAAGAAGACAAGAGCGTGTTGTGTGTGTTGAGGTTGCTCTATTGACTGGCAAAGGTCGACACCTACGCACCGTAGCGTCGCCCAACGCTTTCCCTCGCCCGCCAATACAAAGAGGTCGACACCTACGCACCGTAGCGCTCGTTCATACGCTCTCCTCTTTGGAACCTCTGCTGCGCGTCGTGGACTGCTCGCAACGAGACAGACGCTTACTTCTTGATCTGGGTCTTCGCGAGGAAGTCCGTGTGCTCCTGGTACGGCGACGCCGCGAACGAGTGCTGCTCCCAGAGGTCCGGGGTCAGGTACGCGTACGTCGCACGGAGCGCGTAGAACGTCGCCTTGACGAAGTTGCCGAGCGTGCGCGTGTGGCCGCGGGCCGACGTGTAGCAGTCCTCAATACCAGCCATACCGAGGAGCTTCTTCGGGGCCGGGGCGGCACAGAGACCCGTACCACGCGGCGCCGGGATGAGACGCACGCGGACCGAACCGCACTTGCCCGTCACCTTGTTCGGGACGGTGTGCGGGGCACCGACCATACGGCCCCAGTAGCCACGGCGCACCGGCACGAGCGAGATCTTGGCGAGGATGATCGCGCCACGGATCGACGTCGCGACTTCCTTCGCGCACTTCACGCCGAGACCAATGTGGCCGTTGCTGTCGCCGACCGCGACGAACGCCTTGAAGCGCGTGCGCTGACCAGCCGTCGTCTGCTTCTGCACCGGCATGATCTTCATGACCTCGTCCTTGAGCTGCGACTCGAGGAAGTAGTTCACAATTTCGCACTCTTTGATCGGGAGCGAGAAGAGGTAGATCTCCTCGAGCGAGTTGATCTTCTTCTCCTTCACCAGGCGACCGAGCTTCGTGACCGGGACCCACTCGCCCTTGTCGTCACCGCCACGGCCACGGCCACGGCCGCGACCACGGCCACCACGGCCACGGTCACCACCGCGGCCACGGCCAAATCCTCCACGCGTCGTTGGGGCAGCGTCAGCCATTCTTCTCAAGTTCGTTGGGTTGGGCGAGTTGAACGAATATGAGCCGCTCGAGCATGAAGACGCGCTTGAGCGTCGACCACGCGAACATCTCCACCAACCAACAGCGCGGTCGCACGAAGGTCGCGCGAATCGATAAGCGTCGAATAGAGCGCGCTCGAGGTCGCTCGAACGCGATATCTTGAATAGAGCGCTCATACACACACTCTGGATGTCGTAATCGACCTGGCTTTTGTCACTACCAAATCTTTGGGTTGTGTCTCTATTTCATAGTTGTTGCAAGTCTTCGTGTCTGGATTGTCGTCACTCCAAGCACTAAAACTCAAGTCAACCAAAGCAATACAATTTCAATTACCACACTCACATTGTGTTGTTGCGCGGCAGGTGGCCCTCCTCGCCCTCACACGCTTTGCTTGGCCCACACACACACCAAGTGCGAGAAGCTGAGCGAACGACCAAGCGAGCGCATCAGAGCACGATGTTGCACCTGTCGTCCACGCGGCGTCTGCGCCGCGACGCGCTCCTCGCGCTGCGCAAGCAGTGCAGCCCAGGCCACGTCCACCTCTTGCAGCAGGTGCGTCGTCATGCAGCCGTAGTGTTCGAACACGATGCGAACAGCGCCAAGTATCTTTCTGCCTCGATGCGACCAGCGCTCGTTTCTGTGCACCTTCGTTCGCATCTGCAGCTCCATGGCGTGTGTGACGTCGTCCTCTTTACGCAACAACCTCATGGTCTCTATATGTGATTCGCACAGCAACTCGGTGTGACGCTCAACCGCTTCGGCGCAGCGAATGGCCTCGCGATGCGCCACCCAGCGCTCGCAAAGAACCTCATGCAGACTGTGCGCGCGCAACACTCGGCGTGTACGTCTTGCGTTTATGAATGTGTGTCGCTGCAGAGTGCAGTGGTGCAGTGATGCATCGCGCAGCAGACGACTGACGCTCGTATTCATTACGATCACTTGTGTGTCTATCTGTGGCTCATCAGCGCGCACTGCGCAGCAATCGGACAAGGCGACGAGCCTCGTGACGTGGCTCTCGGAGAACATCCCAAAGGGTTTGTGCTGTCGCTTTGCCATCGCATTAGTCTATCACGACTGTGTTCTCACACGTACAACACTGTGCTGGTGTGCGATGAATGCATCGACAGGCTTTGGTCGCTTCTACCCAAAGAATGGCGCTGCTCCAGGCGGCGGTAAGCCGACGCCACCGAAAGGCAGCGCGCCCAAGTCGTCCGAGAGCACCGCTGGCGAAGTGAAGAAGTTGAGCTCGAAGAGCGCCGAGGGCAGCAAGACTGGCGGCTCGAGCGGCGGCGGCTCGTCTGGCGGCGGCGGTAGCGGCGGCAGTGGCAAAGAAGGCATGGCGTACTTGGTGCCGCTTGCGGTCGCTGCGCTGTTCCTATCGGACCTCGCGTCGATCGACAAGCCGATGCAGGAGATCACGTACCAGGAGTTCCGGAACAACCTCCTCGAGTCGGGCCGTGTCGAGAAGGTCGTGGTCGTGAACAAGAAGTACGCGAAGGTGTTCCTGCACGACTCGAACGCGGCGTCGAGCGCGTCGGCGTCGGCGTCCACGGACGCGGACTGGCACACGAACGACCCGAACAAGGCGCACTACGACTTTGGTCGCGACCAAGCGGGCCACGACCAGCACAGCGCGCCGTCGACTGCGTTCCCTAGCGCTCCTAGCGGCTTTGGCCGCGGTGCCAAGGCGCCGCCAAGCCAGCCAGCGTACTACTTTAACCTCGGCAGTGTCGAGAACTTTGAGCGCCAGCTCGAGCACGCGCAGCACCAGCTCGGCATCCGCGCGCACGACTACATCCCTGTGCAGTACGTGAACGAGCTCAACTTTGCGTCTGAGCTCATGAAGTTCTTGCCGACGATCGTGCTCGTGGGCTTCTTGCTCATGTCGATGCGCGGCATTGGCGGCGGCGCGGGTGGCGGCGGCGGCATGGGCAACATCTTCAAGGTCGGCAAGAGCCCCGCGAAGAAGATCACGAAGGAGGACATCAAGATCACGTTCAAAGACGTCGCTGGTGTCGACGAAGCGAAGAAGGAAATCATGGAGTTTGTCGACTTTCTCCGGAACCAGAAGCGCTTCACGGACCTCGGCGCGAAGATCCCGAAGGGTGCGCTCCTCGTCGGACCGCCAGGTACCGGTAAGACGCTCCTAGCAAAGGCCACCGCTGGCGAAGCGAGCGTCCCGTTCTACAGCATCTCGGGGTCGGACTTCATTGAGATGTTTGTCGGCGTCGGTCCGTCGCGTGTGCGCGACTTGTTCCGCGAAGCCCGCGCGAATGCGCCGTGCATCGTGTTCATCGACGAGATCGACGCCGTGGCGCGCGCGCGTAGCAAGGGGCAGTTTGGCGGCGGGAACGACGAGCGCGAGAACACGCTCAACCAGCTCCTCGTCGAGATGGATGGCTTTGCGTCGAGCGAAGGCGTCGTTGTGCTCGCGGGTACGAACCGCGCCGACATTCTCGACAAAGCGATCTTGCGTCCTGGGCGCTTTGACCGTCAGATCACAGTCGACAAGCCGGACATCAAGGGCCGTCGCGAGATCTTCAAGGTGCACCTCAAGGGCCTGCAGCTCGACGGCCAAGTCGACGACTTTGCGCGCCGCATGGCTGCGCTCACGCCCGGCTTTGCTGGCGCAGAGATCGCGAACATCTGTAACGAAGCTGCGATCGTCGCCGCGCGTCGCGCCGGCACGAACATCACGTTCAAGGACTTTGAGCAAGCGACAGACCGTGTGATCGGCGGCTTGGAGACGAACCGGATCATGAGCCCGGAGGAGAAGAAGACCGTCGCGTACCACGAAGCTGGTCACGCAGTCGCTGGCTGGTTCCTCGAGCACGCGGACCCGCTGCTCAAGGTCACGATCGTGCCGCGTGGCAAGGGCTCGCTCGGCTACGCGCAGTACTTGCCAAAGGAAGTGGCGCTGCACAGCAAGGAGGCGATGATTGACATCATGTGCATGGCGCTCGGCGGCCGCGCGTCCGAGTACATCAACTTTGACGGCCGCATCACAACTGGTGCGTCCGACGACTTGCGCCGCGTGACGCAGATCGCGTACTCGATGGTGCAGCTCTACGGCATGAACGACCGCGTGGGGCAGCTCGCGTTCCCGAAAGAGGAGGGCGCGTACCCGGACAAGCTCTACTCGGAGAAGACGGCGCAAGTGATGGACGAAGAGGTGTCGAAGATCGTCGCCGCGGCGTACGACCGCACGAAGGCGCTGCTCCAGGACAAGCAGACCGTGCTCCATGAGCTCGCAGAGGAGCTGCTCAAGAACGAGACGATCAACCACTCGGACATTGTGCGCGTGCTCGGGCCGCGTCCGTTCGGTGGGAACAAGACGTACACGGAGTTTGTAGAAGAGTCGTGGAAGGAGGCGGACAAGTACGAGGCCGACAAGCTCGAGAAGGACGCGGCCGCCGCGACTGCGAGTGCGAGTGACGAGGCTGCGAGCGACGACAGCGCACAGCAGGACGAGACGAAGCCACAGCAGTAGCAACCTCGCGCAGTTTGCGTCTCGCTCGCTCGCAATCCGTGGCGGTCGAGGGACGCAGCAAGCGGTTCGCGACGGCGGCAGTCGTGGGCGTCGATAGACAGACTGCAGGACGACCCACACACTGAGGACACGCACTCAATGCCACAACGTCCACTGTGCTCACGCGCTCACTCTCTCTCTCCTACCAGCTGCTGGTGCTGTGACGCACGCGACCACATGGAGCGCTCCACATGGCAACAACTGACCGACAGATGGAGCGTTCGCGACACACACTCACGGTCTCGTTCATTCCGATCCGCGACTGCACGCAACGGGCGCCTGCGCTTCACTCGCGCGCGCGGTCGTCGAGCGCGTCGCGGTCGAGCGTGGTGCGACGACTGCTACTTCGACTATGACTACCTACCTACGCTGTAGTTGTGGTTGCTGTATGTACACGCTCTCATGCGCTTGGGCTGCGCTCGTCGCGTCGTGCTCCTGTCGCGCCGTCGCGAAAGACAAAGCGGCGCTCGAGGTGCGACGACAGGTTGAGCGTCCGCACGACCTCTTTCAGCGCCATGCGCGAGACGTCAATGTCGTTGATCGCACAGAGGACGCTCCCGCGCGCGACCATGCCGCTGTTCTCGATCACGCCCTTGGAGCCGTCGTGCTTGCGCACAAAGCCGTCGACGACGGGCGGCTGCCCAGGCGCAGTGTCGACCTGGAGCACGAGCCCGCACGGCCCTGGCGGTACGATGATGCTCACGAGCGGGTTCGCGCGGAGCTTCCAGTCCTCTTCACTCACGTGCTCGCTCGCGTCGTCCAGCTGACCGTACGCATCAGCGTCTGGGCCGAGCATAGCAGACGGCGACGTCGGCGACGACGCGCGCGGTGCGAGCAAGAACTGCATCTTCTCGTGCGGTCCAAGCGGCGACTCGGCGAGCTTTTGGCGGAACGCCTCGGCGAGTGCGAGCGCACTGCTCTGGCGATTCACGAGCAGCAGTGTCCGGTGCTCTGGGTCGTACGCGTGCGCGTCGTCGCCGCCAGCGGCTGCTGCGCTGAGATAAATATCGTCCGAGAGCTCGTTCGTCTCGCCGCGGCTGTGGTAGAGCGAGCCGTGCTGCTGGTCGAGCAGTGCCTGCTTCTTGCCTGTGAGCGGCGACGATCGACTGAAGCCGCCGAAGCGCTGCTGGTGCTGGAGCTTGGCTTTCGCGAGCGCTGCGCCGAAGAGCAGCGCGTGGTCGTCATCGGCGCGGCCGCCGCACGAGCATAGCGCCTGGCCCATCGAGTCGAGTGCTGCGTGTGAGCGAGCGTCTGTGTGAAATGAGGTGCTTGTGAGTTTTCTCGCCCAAAAGCCTCTGATACAGCCTACTCGGCGTCGCTGTAGCCAAACGTCAATGATTTGCACATGTCATTGCGACAAAGACAAGAGCAGTGTGCAAATCAACCCCATTGAATAGCATATATATCTGGTAGTGAAATAAACGAGAGCTAGTCCTGACGTGACTCGGCAAGCCTTCGAGTCCTCTCGTACTCTGGGACCTCCGACACCACACTCTGCGCGCGTTGACAACCTTGCGATGGCTCTCACGACGCTCGCTAGTGATGTCTCGACGCAAGATCTACTGGAGGATCGGGAACGGATGCGCCTCAGTGTTGAATACGATCTCGTCGAGCGGCAGGACGTCGGCGTCCGAGAACAGCAAGTAGAGATACTTGAGCGTCTCGGCGAGGAAGAAGCTCTCCATCTGCGCATTGCACACGAACGCCGGGCCGCGAGAGACATTGCACATCGTCGCGTAGCCGCCTGTTGGTACCTATTGTATGTACGCACACACTTGGCTGTGAGCTCTAGCACAAACACAAACCACCAGCATGAGCGTCGAGTAATGCAAACTCCGTTCAGTCAGTACCTTGCTAACGCGCTCGAACGCGTGCATGATCTGTCGCCCATACTCGCGGTAGATCGGGTCGCCAGTCACACGATACAGAACCATGAGGCTCTCGATTGTCTCGGGACGAAGGACGTTGTGATCCGCGCCGGCGTCGACAAAGAGCTCGTCGCGCACGTTGTCCGGTGATGGAACGGCAAAGTGCGTCGACTCGGGGGCAAGCTTCGTCACAGTCGAGACGTACATCTGCACAAGTGGACCAAGCGTACATAGAGGTGTCAGCGTGGATCCTTCGTAGACCCACCACCGTATGTCCAAGTTCGCGATCCTCTCGTACCTGCACGCACGTCCGCGCGAGCTCTTTGGCCAAGTCCAAGTGGTCCTTTGGCATCCCGTGCTTGTACCCGAGCGCGAGAAGTCCCGGTACAAAGCACGTGAGGTGCTCCATCACGGGCTGCAAGTGCCCAGACTCGTTGATCTCGCCTAGGAACGTGAACCCGGTCGGGTACGACTTGCCGAGCATGCGCGCTTTCATGCCGTCGACTGCGAGGAGGTACTGCCGCTTCATCTCGGCGTCTTTCTTGTTCGAGAGGAGCCACTGCTTGAGGAGGTACTCGTAGTAGCTGTCGCCCTCAGCTCCCCACGAGACCTTGGACGGCTTGCCACTAGGGCACAACGAGCCATTAGCCCACTACAGGCACTCCTTGGTTAGATGCTCAAGCATGAAAGAGCGCCGCACCGACGCGCGCTCCAGTCGATCTGCACAGGCAAAAGCCCGTCGTGGAACTGGTCTCGAACTAGCCCCTGCATCTGTAAAGCCCCACCGCGCCGCAACATCAGTCGTGAGACCTTCGCCACAGCGATCCAGCACCAGTACACAAACACACACGCGTACCACAGAGTTCACAGTCGCTGCATGTTGCGCAAACGACTTGTTGTTCGTCGCGTACGAGAGGTACGTGAATTCGAGCTGGAAGCTGCTCGCAGTCGCGATTGACGGCCAGCCGGCAGTGTACTGGGTCTGTTGCAACGCGATCAACACGGTTGATCAGTGCGAGCACAAGAGCAAGCGCAGGGTCAAAGCGGCTGAGATCTGCGACATCGCGTCCGTACAACAAAGTCGACTTGTTCGCACGGAACGTCCGAGGCGCACGCGAATGCTGCCGAGAGACCGTATCCGAGCATCGCCGCAATGTCGAGAAAGTGTTGCTCGCCTGGCGACCGAGAGCAACAGAAGATGGCCGTGAGCCGGTGTGCAAGCGCAGTCGGGAGAGTCTGTCAGCTCAAGAGGAGACTCGCACCTGAGAGGTGGTAGGCAGAGAGCAAGCCGCCAAGCGACCGGATCGTGACTTCAAAGAACTTGACTTGGCCGGGCTGAAGCACGCGCTGCGCGAGGTTCGCCTTTGCCCACTCGCTCGCTTCGTCGAACTCGTTGTGCAAGCCGAGCACAAAGAGCGTGTCGAGCGCGTCCACGAGCGTCCACGCCATGTCATGGTCGTTGTACACTGTACCGCCCGTCATCCGTTCGACGTCCAGGTAGTCGTGCCAGCCAGCGTAGTCGCGGTACGCGTGCCATGCGTGCTTGGTCATGTTCACGACGAGCGCCTGATCAGCGCTCAGTGAGCTCGCGCGCTGCTTGAAGAACGCGCGCTTTGACGTCGACAAGCTCACCGACGCTGGGGCATCGAAGCGTCTGTGCTCCTGCTGACTAGCACCACGAACTCGAATGCTCTGGTGAAGATCGCGTGCTTCCAGGCGCCGGCTGTATAGCTCAGACGGCAAAGCGCCGCCACCAGTGAGATCAGCACTGGGTGAGCGAGTCGCCGCCAAGAGCAAGCTCGAAGCGACAAAGAGCGCCACGGCGACGACCGCGAGGCGCAGGCGCGTGAACCTGTGGTGCGTCGGCGGCGAATCGATGGCCTGGTACTCGCAGTCCATGCTCTGTCGTGGGCGTCAAGGAAGTGCTCAGCGGCACTAGCTCGCGTCGTGCACGTGTTGCTGAATGGCAGCCCCGTATCTGCGAGGCATATCCACGCGACTTCACCGGTGCGTTCGAAGCGGCGGCAGTCTCTTAACAGTCGCGGATCCTCGTCCGTTCATGACGACTCATCGAGGGTCCTAGTCACACGTAAGCTCACTCGTGGTCGTGCTTAGGCGCTCAAGCGATCTGCGCTTATGGCACGGTTCATTACGGTGGAGCACAAGGAGAACTGGTCACGAAAGCGAGAACGCCCTCTGCTCGAGAGTTTGCTGCATGGGGTGCAGTTCAGTTTGACATTGAGCACAGTCACACACAGATTCGTGTTGCCACTGCTCGATCCGACACGTGTGCAATGGAGCACACACAACCGCAGAGTCAGCGAGACCCTCAAGTGAGTGCAAAGAGCAAGAGCAAAAGCACCCAAGCGGCTGTGTTGGGATGTACAGACTCGCGACACGAGTCGCACACGCGCGTGTTAGCGATGCAAGTCGTGGCGGAGTGTGTTGATGCACAGATGCAGCAGATAGAGTCGTGTGTATATATATGTGTATGAGTATGTGTATGTGTATGTGTATGTATATGTGTATGTCCAAGTGTATGCGCATGCTGTGGCGCATGCTCGTGTGCATGCTGGCGTGTCGGCGAGACGACTGTCGCTACGTCGTACTGCTACTCGTACGCGTACTTGTCTATCGCTTCTGGTGGCTGACGTAGCGCAGCGCAAGTGCTGCGAGGACGCGGAAGCCGACGATGAAGGCAAAGATGATGCCAAAGTCGCGCCAGATGTCGTCGTGGTTCATGAGGAAGACGCTCTCGACGTACTGCTTGACCGTCGTGCCGACTGGGATGCCCGGCGCCGTGTTCTTCAAGACCTTGCAGCCGATCGCGTCGTCGCTGCTGCTGCTGCTGTCGCAGTCACCAAAGACCGTCGCGGCGAGGATCGAGAGCGTGTAGCGCTGTGGCGTGAGGTAGCAGACCCACTTGTAGCCCGTCGGGACCTGTCCGCCTGGCGGGTTCATGCCCATGAACAAGATGTAGATCGAGTTGAGGAGCACGCCGAGGATCGCTGCGACCTCGACGCTCGGAAGGAGGTACGCGAAGAGCTGGCCGATGTACGACTGCAAGAGCACGTGCAGCGACGTGTTGAGCCAGTAGAAGAAGAACGGACCGGCGCCCGTGAAGCGAGCCATGGGGAAGAACACGGCGGTGAAGAGCAGCGAACTGAACACGGCGTACGGCACTTCGGCGACCGAGGCGCCGACAAAGTACCAGAACGCATTGTACGTCTGCGACGCGCGCTCGCGGTAGAACGACGCGCGCTCCTCGGACGCAGTGGGCAGCACGCTGTTGAACGCCACGAGACCGAGGAAGAGCGTGGAGAGACCGACCATGCCGATGCCGCCGTTGATGCCTTGGTACGACGCGTAGTCGCCGTCGAGGAACAGCAGACCAAAGATCAAGGCGAGGACGAGCGAAATGATGAAGCGCGTGAGGGTGTACGACGGCGTGCGCCAGTACATGGACACGAAGCGCCGGATGAGGAACTTCATCTGCGTCGCGTTGGTCGCCGCGCGCTTCGACGTGAACGTGAGCGCAGAGACGCCAGGCACCGGTCGCGCGACGCCCTCTTTCGCCAGCTCGGCGTCGAGCGCGCGCTTGTGCGCACTGGCGTTGAAGTGCGCGACAAAGTCCGTCGCGCGCGCGGTCGTGTTGCCCACGCCGGCTCCAATGACCTCGAGCATCCACGTCGCGGGGTTCACGCCTTCCGGGAGCTGCGCCACGCCGTCGATGCTCTCAAAGTACGCGGTCATCTCCTTCGCGCGCTCGCCGAGGTCGCCAAAGTACACCGTCTCGCCGCCGCGCTTGAGCAGCAAGAGACTGTCAAAGAGCATGAACACCTCGGTCGACGGCTGGTGGATCGTGCACACGATCGTGCGACCAGTGTTTGCGACCTTGCGCACGCCGTCCATGATCACCTTGGCCGACCGCGCGTCGAGACCGCTCGTGGGCTCGTCGAGGAAGATCACGCTCGGCTGCGCCGCGAGCTCGACGCCGATCGTCAAGCGCTTCATCTGCTCGACCGAGCTGCCGCGGATGATCTGGTCTGCGATCGGGTTCAGGTCGAGCAGGTCGAGGCACTCGGCCACCGAGTCGAACTTCTTGCTGTCCGGCACGCTCGCGCTCTGGCGCAAGAACGCGCTGAACGTCAGCGCCTCGCGGATCGTCGCGGCTTCCGAGTGGATGTCCATCTGCTCGCAGTAGCCCGCGTAGCGGCGGATCGCCAAGTCCGTCGCCGTGTGGCCGTTCAAGAGGATCTCGCCGCTGATTGTGCCGCCGGTCTTGCGGCCGGCGATGACGTCCATGAGCGTCGTCTTACCGGCGCCAGACGAGCCCATGAGCGCTGTCACAGACCCCGGGTACGCGTACCCGCTGATGCCCTTGAGCAGGTCGATCGTGCCGTCCTTTGGGTTCGCCGGGTCCGGAACGGAGTACCACAGGTCCTTGAACGCCACGGTCACGGGAACAAAGTTCTTCTCGTGCGCGTACTCTGGGACTTCGAGCATCACGACGCCGTCCGATGGCGAGCTGCTCTTGGGCGTCTGCGCGAGTGCGTTACGACTCGTCGTCGCTGTCGGCGATACCCTCCGCACCGCCGCCGCCGTCGTGCTTGTCAACCATGATGAGCTCGGGGCCCTCGAAGCGGTGGTACTCGAGCGCGATCCACGACAGCGCCATGAAGAGCGTGTACGTGAAGACCATGTACGCAATGCCGTACACGACCCACTCCTTGTCGGACGGGACGTCGAAGAGACTGAGCGAGTACTTGCCCATGCGCTGTCCAAACATGCCGCAGTAGTCCACGCCATCGTAGTTGCACGTATCAAAGCGGTTGGCGTGGTACTCGTTCACCGAGATGCTGCGGACGCACCAGGCGAGCGGGTTGATCCAGTAGATCCAGATGAAGTAGTCTGGGATCTGGTTCTTTGGGAGCACAAAGCCCGAGAAGAGGATGAAGACGAGGACCGAGACCATGGCCGTCGGGTTCGCAACGTGCAAGTTCGGGAGCGCGGACGAGAGGAAGAAGAACCAGGCCGAGAACGCGAGGTTCGTGAGGAAGAGCAGGAGCTCAAACACGAGGTAGCCCTGCACCGTGTCGACAAAGCCGCAGAGCCAGTACACGAGCGAGCCAAAGAGCACGCTCTCCATGAGCGCGAGCGGCACTTGGTTCACCGAGTTCGAGAGCACGTACGACGCCGTGCGGAAGAAGTTGGCCCCGCGCTGCTTGTAGAACACGTCGCGCGCCGCCATGAACGTCGGGATCTGCGACGCCTGGCCGAGCGCGAGGAAGAGCACGGCGGCGAAGACGATGCCGATCACGATCTGCGGATCCTTCGGATCGAACTGGTAGTAGACGCTTGAGTACAGCAGACCCATGACCATGACCATGACCGCTCGGCCCATCAAGAACGCCGTGTCGCGCATCGTGACCTTGGCTTGGCGTGCCATGAGCGTCGCCGTGCTCGCGAAGAAGCCTTGGTGGAACGCAGGCAGCGACTCGACGTGGTACTCCGAGTCATGGAGGAGTGTCAAGTCGACTGGGCTGTGGAGGTCCGCGAGCATCGCGTCGTGCACAGCCGAGCGTACAAAGGCGTCAGCAAAGGCGCTCGCCTTGCGCGGGATCGTCTTGCCCTCTGGCACTTCGACTTGGTACTGCACCTGCTGGTCGGTCCCGAGGTCGAGGAGAAAGTCGGCGACGTCGCGCCACGGCGGACACACAAAGCCGAGGTCGCGGAAGTAGTCGACGATGTCGTCCCACGGTCCGTGGTACATCACGTGGCCCTTGTTGAGCATCATGACGTTGTCAAAGAGCGAGAAGACCTCCGGCGACGGCTGCAGGAGCGCAATCACGACGGTCTTCCGGAGCGTCTTGGCCACCGACCGCATCGTCGCGATGATGTCGAACGTCGCTGCACTGTCAAGCCCCGTGCTGATCTCGTCCATGAACGTCACGAGCTTGTCGCCAAACTGCATCTCGCCCGTCGTCACGCGCTTGCGCTCGCCGCCCGAGACACCACGCAGCATGGCGTCACCAATGACTGTGTCTTGGCACGCCTCGAGTCCGAGCTGCTGGATCACAACGTCCGGGTAGTGCTTGTGCAGCGAGCGCGCAGCGCCGAGTGCCGCGGCGTTCTCCTCTGGCGTGCCGTTGACAAAGTGGCGCGCCGTGCGCTCCGAGAGCTCTGCGCCGCTGCACGCGTGCGCGAACTCGAGCGTCTCTTTGACGGTCAGCGTCGGGTAGTGCTTGTCCCGCTGTGTGACGTACGAGGTGAACTGCGGCAAGCGCTGACGCACCTCGCTCTGAGACGCGCCGTTGTACGTCACGTTGCCGTCGATCGTGACGTTCTTGCTCTCTGGAAAGCGGCCGCTGAGGACTTTCATGAGCGACGACTTGCCGGACCCTGGCTGTCCGAGCACGAGCGTGATTGTTCCGGGCTTGAAGACGGCGTTGACTTGGTGCAGGATCTGCTTCCGGACCACGCGCTTCGTCGCACCGATGCTCGTGAACATCTTCTTGAGCTGGTTCGGGATCGTCGGGAGCTCCGACTTCGGGTTGCCGTGGTCCGCCGAGACAGTAATGTCCGCGCAGACCGACAGGTTCGTCGCACGCACTTCCATCTGCGGGAGGGCCTTGCCGAGCGCGCGCTCGACCTTGGCGGAGAAGTCGTCATGGAGCGCAATTGGGCCGTACGCCATGAGCGACGCGGCGTCGTCGTACTGCACCTGGGGCTTTGTCGCCTTGTCCGTCATTGCAGACAGTGTTGGGCAGAGAGCAAGGAGCTTGAGCGGATGATCTGAGGCTGCTGCAGAATGTTGTGCTCGACCACGACGATCGAGACGAGGCAGGCGGTGAACAGATCTGAATGACCCGCAGTCTCAGCTGAGGTTGAAGCCAAAGCTGAAGCTGAAGCTGGAACACGTTTGTTCGAGTGCGAGCAAATGTGAAAGTGAGGCAAGCGGTGGCGGAGTGGCAGCGACCGAGGCGAGCGAGCTGTGACTGCGGACGCCGAGTACGCACAATCAGTCACAGTGATGCCAGTCGCGAGTGTCGTGCCGCCGCGAATGTGAAGACGTGGCTTGCTTGACCAGTGTGCTGACTACCGAATGTCGGCGAAGGAGAGGGGAGTGGTGGTGGCGGCGGCAATGATGATCGTGTCATGGTCGTGACGACGATTAGCGGCGCGCGCACACACACGCTGCGTGAGACGGATGGTAGAGCGCGTATGGGCGCTGACTATATGACACCAGGAGAGCTCCGTAGAGCTCATGGAGCTCATGGCGTTCGTGCCGTTTCGTGCTCTCAACATCTCGGCGCTTGTTGATGCGGCACCACACACATTGCCAGTCCAGGTCGTTCGTTGTGTGGACAACATATCGCTGAGCAACATACGCAATGCGCAATCTCGACCACACCCTGCCTTGTCTCGAGTTCTGCGACCACATGTCCAAAAAGCAAAAACCAAGCGACGCGATCGGGTTACACTTATGACACCAACAAAATGGAGTGCGCTTCAATAATACTACCACAACATACTCTCGCTTCAAGTGCACCACACCCGCGGTCAATGGACTAGCGCCTTGCTTCAGCTCGATCGAGTCGCTCGTGGCGTGCGTGTGCGGTTCGCGTCACGAGTACTTGGAACTACCCACATCCTTACACACAGCCGCTTGTGTGCTTTTGCTCTTGCTCTTGCGCTTGTTCTTGCTTGTGTTCTTGCTAGTCTATTTGCTCTTGCTCTTGCACGCGTGTTGTTGCACTTGCACTGTGTATTGTACTGTCTAGTTGTGTGCGTGCGTGCGTTGTGTGCACTTCCTTGCTCTTGGCTTCCTTGACGACTTGTCTCTCTGGCTCCTTGCTCCGTTGTCTCCATTGCTCAGGTGCCAGATCGAGGAGTGGCAAGACGTATATGTGTGTGACTGTGCTCATTCTCAAACTCAATCGCACTCCATGCAGCCAGCTCTCGAAAAGCAGACATTGCTTCACTTTCGTCCGTGCTAGCAGTCGGTCAGAATCCTGTGTCCTGGCGTCCTTTTGACACATACAGCGCTGCCGCGAGTGCCCACGCCCGCTCCTGGCAAGGCCACCACAAGCTGGTGATCCGGTTCCGGCAGGGCCTCGAGGCTGAGGTCTTGCAATCATGCTTTCCAAGTCACTAGGATGTCGACCCGCCATGTGTTCAGGCCGCACAGGAGCCCCACGAGCATTCGACATGAGCTGCAAGTCCTGTCGGAACGACGCCATCCGCCGTCGCTATTGAATTTGCACATTAATGACATATCACTTGTCTGGCGATCAAGTCACGAGCGACTCGATCGAGCTGAAGCAAGGCGCTAGTCCATTGACCGCGGGTGTGGTGCACTTGAAGCGAGAGTATGTTGTGGTAGTATTATTGAAGCGCACTCCATTTTGTTGGTGTCATAAGTGTAACCCGATCGCGTCGCTTGGTTTTTGCTTTTTGGACATGTGGTCGCAGAACTCGAGACAAGGCAGGGTGTGGTCGAGATTGCGCATTGCGTATGTTGCTCAGCGATATGTTGTCCACACAACGAACGACCTGGACTGGCAATGTGTGTGGTGCCGCATCAACAAGCGCCGAGATGTTGAGAGCACGAAACGGCACGAACGCCATGAGCTCCATGAGCTCTACGGAGCTCTCCTGGTGTCATATAGTCAGCGCCCATACGCGCTCTACCATCCGTCTCACGCAGCGTGTGTGTGCGCGCGCCGCTAATCGTCGTCACGACCATGACACGATCATCATTGCCGCCGCCACCACCACTCCCCTCTCCTTCGCCGACATTCGGTAGTCAGCACACTGGTCAAGCAAGCCACGTCTTCACATTCGCGGCGGCACGACACTCGCGACTGGCATCACTGTGACTGATTGTGCGTACTCGGCGTCCGCAGTCACAGCTCGCTCGCCTCGGTCGCTGCCACTCCGCCACCGCTTGCCTCACTTTCACATTTGCTCGCACTCGAACAAACGTGTTCCAGCTTCAGCTTCAGCTTTGGCTTCAACCTCAGCTGAGACTGCGGGTCATTCAGATCTGTTCACCGCCTGCCTCGTCTCGATCGTCGTGGTCGAGCACAACATTCTGCAGCAGCCTCAGATCATCCGCTCAAGCTCCTTGCTCTCTGCCCAACACTGTCTGCAATGACGGACAAGGCGACAAAGCCCCAGGTGCAGTACGACGACGCCGCGTCGCTCATGGCGTACGGCCCAATTGCGCTCCATGACGACTTCTCCGCCAAGGTCGAGCGCGCGCTCGGCAAGGCCCTCCCGCAGATGGAAGTGCGTGCGACGAACCTGTCGGTCTGCGCGGACATTACTGTCTCGGCGGACCACGGCAACCCGAAGTCGGAGCTCCCGACGATCCCGAACCAGCTCAAGAAGATGTTCACGAGCATCGGTGCGACGAAGCGCGTGGTCCGGAAGCAGATCCTGCACCAAGTCAACGCCGTCTTCAAGCCCGGAACAATCACGCTCGTGCTCGGACAGCCAGGGTCCGGCAAGTCGTCGCTCATGAAAGTCCTCAGCGGCCGCTTTCCAGAGAGCAAGAACGTCACGATCGACGGCAACGTGACGTACAACGGCGCGTCTCAGAGCGAGGTGCGTCAGCGCTTGCCGCAGTTCACCTCGTACGTCACACAGCGGGACAAGCACTACCCGACGCTGACCGTCAAAGAGACGCTCGAGTTCGCGCACGCGTGCAGCGGCGCAGAGCTCTCGGAGCGCACGGCGCGCCACTTTGTCAACGGCACGCCAGAGGAGAACGCCGCGGCACTCGGCGCTGCGCGCTCGCTGCACAAGCACTACCCGGACGTTGTGATCCAGCAGCTCGGACTCGAGGCGTGCCAAGACACAGTCATTGGTGACGCCATGCTGCGTGGTGTCTCGGGCGGCGAGCGCAAGCGCGTGACGACGGGCGAGATGCAGTTTGGCGACAAGCTCGTGACGTTCATGGACGAGATCAGCACGGGGCTTGACAGTGCAGCGACGTTCGACATCATCGCGACGATGCGGTCGGTGGCCAAGACGCTCCGGAAGACCGTCGTGATTGCGCTCCTGCAGCCGTCGCCGGAGGTCTTCTCGCTCTTTGACAACGTCATGATGCTCAACAAGGGCCACGTGATGTACCACGGACCGTGGGACGACATCGTCGACTACTTCCGCGACCTCGGCTTTGTGTGTCCGCCGTGGCGCGACGTCGCCGACTTTCTCCTCGACCTCGGGACCGACCAGCAGGTGCAGTACCAAGTCGAAGTGCCAGAGGGCAAGACGATCCCGCGCAAGGCGAGCGCCTTTGCTGACGCCTTTGTACGCTCGGCTGTGCACGACGCGATGCTCGCGGACCTCCACAGCCCAGTCGACTTGACACTCCTCCATGACTCGGAGTACCACGTCGAGTCGCTGCCTGCGTTCCACCAAGGCTTCTTCGCGAGCACGGCGACGCTCATGGCACGCCAAGCCAAGGTCACGATGCGCGACACGGCGTTCTTGATGGGCCGAGCGGTCATGGTCATGGTCATGGGTCTGCTGTACTCAAGCGTCTACTACCAGTTCGATCCGAAGGATCCGCAGATCGTGATCGGCATCGTCTTCGCCGCCGTGCTCTTCCTCGCGCTCGGCCAGGCGTCGCAGATCCCGACGTTCATGGCGGCGCGCGACGTGTTCTACAAGCAGCGCGGGGCCAACTTCTTCCGCACGGCGTCGTACGTGCTCTCGAACTCGGTGAACCAAGTGCCGCTCGCGCTCATGGAGAGCGTGCTCTTTGGCTCGCTCGTGTACTGGCTCTGCGGCTTTGTCGACACGGTGCAGGGCTACCTCGTGTTTGAGCTCCTGCTCTTCCTCACGAACCTCGCGTTCTCGGCCTGGTTCTTCTTCCTCTCGTCCGCGCTCCCGAACTTGCACGTTGCGAACCCGACGGCCATGGTCTCGGTCCTCGTCTTCATCCTCTTCTCGGGCTTTGTGCTCCCAAAGAACCAGATCCCAGACTACTTCATCTGGATCTACTGGATCAACCCGCTCGCCTGGTGCGTCCGCAGCATCTCGGTGAACGAGTACCACGCCAACCGCTTTGATACGTGCAACTACGATGGCGTGGACTACTGCGGCATGTTTGGACAGCGCATGGGCAAGTACTCGCTCAGTCTCTTCGACGTCCCGTCCGACAAGGAGTGGGTCGTGTACGGCATTGCGTACATGGTCTTCACGTACACGCTCTTCATGGCGCTGTCGTGGATCGCGCTCGAGTACCACCGCTTCGAGGGCCCCGAGCTCATCATGGTTGACAAGCACGACGGCGGCGGCGGTGCGGAGGGTATCGCCGACAGCGACGACGAGTCGTACGCACTCGCGCAGACGCCCAAGAGCAGCTCGCCATCGGACGGCGTCGTGATGCTCGAAGTCCCAGAGTACGCGCACGAGAAGAACTTTGTTCCCGTGACCGTGGCGTTCAAGGACCTGTGGTACTCCGTTCCGGACCCGGCGAACCCAAAGGACGGCACGATCGACCTGCTCAAGGGCATCAGCGGGTACGCGTACCCGGGGTCTGTGACAGCGCTCATGGGCTCGTCTGGCGCCGGTAAGACGACGCTCATGGACGTCATCGCCGGCCGCAAGACCGGCGGCACAATCAGCGGCGAGATCCTCTTGAACGGCCACACGGCGACGGACTTGGCGATCCGCCGCTACGCGGGCTACTGCGAGCAGATGGACATCCACTCGGAAGCCGCGACGATCCGCGAGGCGCTGACGTTCAGCGCGTTCTTGCGCCAGAGCGCGAGCGTGCCGGACAGCAAGAAGTTCGACTCGGTGGCCGAGTGCCTCGACCTGCTCGACCTGAACCCGATCGCAGACCAGATCATCCGCGGCAGCTCGGTCGAGCAGATGAAGCGCTTGACGATCGGCGTCGAGCTCGCGGCGCAGCCGAGCGTGATCTTCCTCGACGAGCCCACGAGCGGTCTCGACGCGCGGTCGGCCAAGGTGATCATGGACGGCGTGCGCAAGGTCGCAAACACTGGTCGCACGATCGTGTGCACGATCCACCAGCCGTCGACCGAGGTGTTCATGCTCTTTGACAGTCTCTTGCTGCTCAAGCGCGGCGGCGAGACGGTGTACTTTGGCGACCTCGGCGAGCGCGCGAAGGAGATGACCGCGTACTTTGAGAGCATCGACGGCGTGGCGCAGCTCCCGGAAGGCGTGAACCCCGCGACGTGGATGCTCGAGGTCATTGGAGCCGGCGTGGGCAACACGACCGCGCGCGCGACGGACTTTGTCGCGCACTTCAACGCCAGTGCGCACAAGCGCGCGCTCGACGCCGAGCTGGCGAAAGAGGGCGTCGCGCGACCGGTGCCTGGCGTCTCTGCGCTCACGTTCACGTCGAAGCGCGCGGCGACCAACGCGACGCAGATGAAGTTCCTCATCCGGCGCTTCGTGTCCATGTACTGGCGCACGCCGTCGTACACCCTCACGCGCTTCATCATTTCGCTCGTCCTCGCCTTGATCTTTGGTCTGCTGTTCCTCGACGGCGACTACGCGTCGTACCAAGGCATCAACGGCGGCATCGGCATGGTCGGTCTCTCCACGCTCTTCCTCGGTCTCGTGGCGTTCAACAGCGTGCTGCCCACTGCGTCCGAGGAGCGCGCGTCGTTCTACCGCGAGCGCGCGTCGCAGACGTACAATGCGTTCTGGTACTTTGTCGGCGCCTCGGTCGCCGAAGTGCCGTACGCCGTGTTCAGTTCGCTGCTCTTCACCGCCGTGTTCTTCCCCATGGCTCGCTTCACGGGCGCCGGTCCGTTCTTCTTCTACTGGCTCAACACGTCGCTGCACGTGCTCTTGCAGTCGTACATCGGCCAGCTCTTCGCGTACCTCCTTCCGAGCGTCGAGGTCGCAGCGATCCTCGGCGTGCTCCTCAACTCGATCTACATCTTGTTCATGGGCATGAACCCGCCAGGCGGACAGGTCCCGACGGGCTACAAGTGGGTCTGCTACCTCACGCCACAGCGCTACACGCTCTCGATCCTCGCCGCGACGGTCTTTGGTGACTGCGACAGCAGCAGCAGCAGCGACGACGCGATCGGCTGCAAGGTCTTGAAGAACACGGCGCCGGGCATCCCAGTCGGCACGACGGTCAAGCAGTACGTCGAGAGCGTCTTCCTCATGAACCACGACGACATCTGGCGCGACTTTGGCATCATCTTTGCCTTCATCGTCGGCTTCCGCGTCCTCGCAGCACTTGCGCTGCGCTACGTCAGCCACCAGAAGCGATAGACAAGTACGCGTACGAGTAGCAGTACGACGTAGCGACAGTCGTCTCGCCGACACGCCAGCATGCACACGAGCATGCGCCACAGCATGCGCATACACTTGGACATACACATATACATACACATACACATACACATACTCATACACATTTATAACCACATTCATAAACACAAACACACATATCTACATACATACCTACATACCTACATACATGCATGCAAATATGCATACATACGTACATACATACATACATACATACATACATACATACATACATACATACATACATACATACATACATACATACATACATACATACATACATACATACATACATACATACATACATACATACATACATACATAAATCTACACAAGAACTGATAAAATTGGGAAAATTCACTCGCACATACACATACACATACACATACACATTCACATTCACACGACTCTATCTGCGCACCAACACACTCTGCCAGGACACTTGCATCGCCAACACGCGCGTGTACGATTCGTGCTATATGAATCGTCTTTGCTTGCTATTTCACATAAGAGATGAACTGTGCCAAAAAAAGCACAAAATCTGGTCGCAGAGACTCACATGAAAACACCACAAACAAATAGAAAATGACTGCATTTGATAATGGGGGGGCGATACTTTTTGCAGAAATACTAAAGACCCAGACTGGACCGGACAGAATCGTCATCTGTCACCACATGAAAAGGCAATAGCCTTTCTACTCTCACCGACAAAGATAAAGTAACAAGCAAGGGGGAGGCCGTGACATTTATCCCGCCCCCTTGCTCCCTCTTGCTCACCTCTAGCATGCTACTGTGCGATGATCAAATGAAGGAGTGAATGTTTTTCGCGCTAACTTTACGCGCCAGTTTGGTTGGCTTGCGGCGCACGGGATCGTCCTTTTGAAATTAGTCGAGAGAAGCAAAAAATGAAGCGTACGTGCGTCGATGCTGCTACGGCGATGAAGCGGGGGAGGTTTGTTCTAGACGACAAGCGAGGACAGCGAGCTAGCGAAGTGTGAGGCGGGTAATTGTGAGGCGGAGGAGAGCGAGAAGAGCGCAGCGGATGAGAGCGAGGAGAGCGAGGAGAGCGCGGTGGAGGAGAGCGAGGAGGCCGAGGGCGACGAGAACGCAGACAGCGAGGTCACGGACGGCGAGAACGGCAGTCGCAGTCTCCTCGTGTCTACTCGTTCCAGTTCTACTCCAAGACCCCTCGGTGCGTCCACGCGAGGAAAAGAAAGGAGCACACGGCGACAGCAAAACGTCCGAACACGTCCACGCGACGCATCGGATGCCCAGTTCAGGTGCGTGTGCGTGTGTGCGCGGCGTGGGCGGCGTGAGCGTGTGAATGTGCCAAGTTTAATCTGTGTGCCAGACCCAGTCCGGCACCCAGACTCAGTCAGGGTGACTACGGTCATTGATACTCACATTGAGAATATGTGTGCTCGCTTGTCGATAGATCTATGCAACGGCGAGAATGCACGGAGGTGCCTGAATGGTGGTGATCACGAAGGGGGGGGGAGCGCGCGCACAACGACCCTATCGACGCGAACTGCACACGACGTACCCGGAGAAGCGCCGCGTGATCGAGCCTGTTGTTCTTCGCGCGGTGGACGTGCTTTGGCGAGCGGGCGCGAGCCGCAAGAAGATCTCGCAGTACATTCACGAGAACTCGTCGGCGCGGCCAACGATGAACGACATCCACAATCTTATGGCAAAAATGAAGAAGGAGAGCTACGGAGAAGTGTCGACGTCGGAGTGGCTGAAGGCGTTCCTGCTAGACTTCTGCAAGGTTCCCAGCAACATGCCGTCGGTCGTGATGGACGCGGATGCAGGAGACCACGGTGCGGCTCGTATTGACTTGATCATAGCAAATAGACGCACACTAGTTCCTTTGATGTTGTCATTCTGTGTGTCTCACTTCATTTATCTTGTTCGAACATTGTGAAGGCTCTGTGCATTGTGCTGCAGAAATTAGCGTCGTTCCTGAGGTGTTGATGGTCGACTCGACACACGAAACCAACAATCTCGGCTGCGAACCCTTCTCCTTCATGGTGCCCGATGCACTCGGCAAAGGACAGTACGGCCAGGTTTGTATCTGCTTGTCTGTGACATCTCTGTCTTGAAGATTGCTGAAATGCAGACTGTGACTAACCCGAGTCTGAGGCCCTGACTCAATCTAGTTCCAGACTGAATCAGGCTAATTGGCTAATTGAATGTGGTGTGTGAACCCGCCTCGTCAGCATGCATTCGAGAGGGTACAGCACATCAAGATCGTTGTGTACAGCGTCGACGAGTGCGCAGGGAACGACCCAGCGCGACGCCACAGCTGTACCACATGGCGCTGGTCCGCCGGATTCAGGACGCGATGACTGCGAAAGCAAACGGGGCGAATGGAACCATCGCGCGGTCCGACGCCAATGTCAAGGTCGCCGGTCGTGTTCTCTCCTATGCAGCGGTGCGGTTTTGCGACGTGCATCGCGCCGTTACTTGGCTGCAAGGGGTGCGACTTCGACGACCTCGACGTACCAGTCTGTTTCGGCGCAGTGAAGAAGACGAGCCTGGCCGACGTCATCGACTGTGTGTATGAGCTTCCTCTCCGCGACAGTTTATGCGAGATCTTGCAGTTCGCGTCCCATCAGTTCCTGTCCGACGAGTGCGTAAACCGTGCGCTCGCCGAGATCGTGACCCGAAGCAGACACGTCGCCTACCTTCCCGTGCACTTCGTCTCAATCCCGATGACAGCGCCGCCGGCGCTCCTCGACTTGTGCGCTGCACTCGTTGCACTCCAGAAGCAGCACGACTTGACCCAGATTGGATCTGGGAACCAGATCCAATCTGGAAAGACGACCAAGATCGTTTTTACCGTGCATCTCCAGAGCCAGCCATGGTGCGGCGTCGTCATCGAGATATACGTGATTACCACTTTTGACCCACTCAACATCGCGCACAACATCGTCATGGTCGCGAAGGCTGTGGACAAGCAGATCGTACCTCGCCTGCTCATTCGCTCAAATCCGCGCCGATCAAGTAAGATACGTCGACAGAGCTGGCTAAGCAGGTCAACTCGCACAACTGCGGCGTATCTGCGCTCCTCTTCCTCGAAACTCGCGCGCGCGACCTCGATATCGGCAACTGATCACCATGGCACGCCTTCCGCTATTTGCCATTCAGATACACACTCCACACGCTCTAGGCATTCTTTGTGATTTGGTGCATGCATCTACTCATTCAATACAAGTCATGTGTTATCGTTTCTTTCCTACTTTCCAATTGTTATTTGCCATACAAAAATGTATCGGGAAATCGACTTCGCCGTTTTTGCTGAGGGCTCTGTTGTCGATCCAATACAAAAATGTATCGAAAATACAACAGCAAAATCGACTCTAGTAAAATTCGATGTACGAAGACAACCACTCTGTCGAGGGTCCTCGCCGTGTATGAAACGTACACAAATACCACTCTCCAGTCTGGGTGAAATACCTTTTCATACTTTTGCATTAGCTGTTTATGTATTTATATGAATATAGTAATATCATTGCTGAGGTATACATATAATCTAGTCCCGTACGTCGTAATATTGATACAGTACTGTTATCAAATAATTAAACTTACATTTTAGCGGCTGACTCGCGGTCCTGGTAAGACAAACAGCGGTGGGACTGCGCATCCAGTGGCGCTCACGCACGCGACGACGGAGAGGTGAAACGCAGTCTCTGGGACGCGCGTCCACACACTCGACGAGCCACGAACGTTGACTACTGGCTTTGACTTATACTTGCACACAAAGATCGTCTCGTCAACGCTGAGCACGCGCGACGAGTCGAGCTTGAGCTCGATCACAGCTTTCGCGATGCGACGGAACAGCGATCTGTACACCGCAGTGTCGACAGCACTGCGTGCGCGTGAGAGCGACTGATACGTGCGGAGCGACAGCTCTAGGTGTCGCTCAAAAAGTGCGCGTACCAGCCATGTGTGAGCGGGGTTGTTGCACGTGTGGCTCCGCTGATCGATTTGTTGAGATCGCTTGTAGCCGCCATCACCTCTCACGCCTGGACTGGCAGCTTTGCGCGCTGCATTGCCGCGATCCACGTCACGAGGTCCTTCTTACACGCATGCGGGAGGAGTGGTTTCGGTCCCGGACATGAACGTTGCCGCTGTTTCCATGCCTTGATGTCTGCAAGACGGTGTTTGATAGTGCTGCGGCTAACGCTGCTGGTGGCCACAATAGCCGTGACCTTCTTCCCTAGCTGCACTCTTACCACTGCATCAGACAGCTCAGCTTCGGCGAATTGCGCCTTCATCTCGGTTGCTTGATGTTGCTTGACGTTGCTCTGTACTTGTTCGCATCATGAGCACACATGTGCGGTCCCCGGTCCACGAACTGGCGAGAAAACAGTCGGTCCAATCCAAATGGCGAGCTGTTGAATGGTGCAATTTGGTTGAATAAAATCCAAGTGTGGCTCATCAACTGATTTGGCTCAAACCCTAGATTTGTGGTATACGATACATTTTAGAATATCACGTTTAAATGTAAATATAATGTTTCATGATTCAATCATTTCAAGTTGTGATTTCTAAAATAATATGTATAACTGTGTATTTTTTACCTTATACAATTTGCAAGCTGTTTTAGTGATTGAGAAGAATTCTCCTCGACGACGAAGTGCTTCAAGCAGTAGGAATTTAATCCAAGTTTCGTTCGCAATGACCATCAACAAGGCTCAGGGGCAGTCTGTGCACCACCTCGACGTCTACTTGCCTTAGGCCGTGTTCTCTCATGGACAACTATATGTCGCTCTCTCCCGTGTGAAATCGAAGGCAAACCTCAAGATCCTCATCGACCACAAGGTGCACGAAAGGGGTGGTGACGTGGGCGTCCAGAACGTTAACCAGAACATGCTCGAGGGAATAGTGCCAATTGTCGAAATTTCTCGATAACAGTGGTTAATTTTGCAATTACCTTATCTACTTCGGCTAGGCCGTTTGCGGCCCTGCAAGACGGGCACAACTCCCATGTACATTACAAATATCGTTCATTGATTGCAGTGTACTTGGCTCTCGCGTCCACAGTCATTGGTCGTCGCGTGAAATAGACCGCCCTCTGAGCGCCAGGGACCAATATTAAAGCCCAAAATCGTGTATGTTCACTAAATCTAATTTGTCACAGGTCTATATAATATGAATTACCTGTACAGTTTTATAGAATCTAGCCGCATGACAAACAGTGAATAGAATACGTGCACAGAAAGTTGCAATATTCCCATAACTACAAATTATCAGTGCACTTACGATGCGTTCGATTCGAACTTGCACGTTCAACACGTACATGCTCTTCATTGCGCTGTCGTTAGTTGCCCTTGAGTACCACTGGTTTGAGCGCCCTGATCTGCACACGAACTTGTGGGAAAGGTGCCCTGTATAAATGTACTTTAATGAATGCCATATAATCGAGTATTGTCAGTACCAAAATGCTTTAGTTTCAACTACACAGTTACTGTTCCCAACAATAACACTTTTCGGCAAATATCAATTCGGTTTAGAAGGTTATTGTTCAAATACAGGAATAAGAGGTACAAATATATATCATATATAAACTGTATACCCATGTAGAGTTGCTCCAGAAAGTCTTCGTTGTATCGGGCTGTTACACAATGTGGTCCACCTCAGGGTTTGTGGACCACAAAATTTAGGGTGCCACACTATTGGTGTGAGCCACTTCAAGTAGGTGTGGTTCACTCCACACCAAATCTTCAATCACTGCGACTCGAAAGGTCGCTGTGACGCATGAGCTTTAAGACCGCTCATTGGTTAGGAGGCACTCCGTGTCTAGCCAAACAGAGTAGGAGGTCTTAGGTTTTAGTTTTTTCCCTTAAGCGCGAGCTGCTGGAAGCTCGCACACCAATCTCACTCTTCTCTTACCTACGATCGTAGCTTTTCCGTCTTCTTCCTCGTCGGCGAGAATGTCTCGCCGACGCATACAAACTCCAAGACAAGCCTAGTCTTTGCATCGCAAAGACTACGAGACGCATCCTCGCGCAGTGCTGTGATACGAGAGGGCCCGTGACATTCGTCCATGTTCGAGAAAAATATCTGTCGGTATCTAACTAAGTGATGATTGGTTGGATTTGGCAACAAATGACAGATTCTAAATGTCAAAAACAAGGACATCATCGTACAATAAAATAGCTTTTCAAAAACGCTGTTAAAAGCAACCATTTTGATCGAAATATGCAACCTCTCGGTTAAGTACGGTAAAAAAGTAAATGCCCAAGAAAATACACTTGATTATTGTGTTGATTACTCACCACGAAATCATGACACGCGGCACATTCAGCACTGATTGTTGATGGACACAAGTCTACCTACCGAAATGAATGGAGTGCACATGTACACCAACATCAAACCTCAATGAGTACACTACCATTGAGCGATCTTTCGTGAATGTCCGCTTTCATTCACGCAAGTTGAGCTGGTTTCAAAGTTTGATACTGGATGAATACCCAGTTTTGTAACCAGCGCAACGTATTTGAGACATTGTACATATTGGTGGTGTTCAATAATGAGAATAGTGGCTGTGACATGTGGGGTGGACACTTAAGCATACAAAAATCAAGACCTCAATGGTGTTTGTCTACCTAGGTATACTCTAGCCAAGTAAGACCATACATTGGGGCTAGTCACTTGATTCTGTCACTATCTAATACCGTTTCGCGTTCGTAAGTCGTAAGATAAAGTGCACGACAAAAGTCTTGGAAATTTTTTGTTTCATTTCAAATATTTTTGATTTTCATCGGACAGAGCTGCAATGAAGCTGGATTAATAGCGCAAATAAATACGGTTCGAATGCTATATGTCGATCATCGAAATACACAGTGTAGCCAGCACAATGGCAGAAAATGTCATTTTCGAAATATTTCAACGATGCGAGAATAAATGGAGAGGCGTGGTAAGATTGGTATTGAACGTGAGGACGCTGCGTTTGAAGCTTACGAACTAGTAATAAACGCTCCCTTGCGCTCGAGGACAGCTGCACAGCGCTTGGGCATCGATGCAACCAAGTTGGCAATGACTGAGTGGTCGAGATCGCGCCACGCTTGGGTGATGGCGGACTTGAGCTCTTGCTGCGATGAGAACTGGCGACCGTGCGCGTACACGGTTCTCGTCAGGATGCCCCAGAGGTGCTCGATCGGATTGAGATCCGGGGACATCGCTGGCCAGCTCATCGTCGTCACGTTGCTCGTCTGCAGCCATGCTTGAGTAAGTCGAGCGCGATGACACGGCGCGTTGTCATGCTGAAACACGTGCCCTTCTTCGTGGTGTGCGCGTAAGAACGGCAGCAAGTGCGTGGCAAGCGTCTCTGTGTAGCGTTGCGCGTCTTGGCTGCCCTCAATGAACTTGAGCTCCGACTTGCCGGCTGCAGAGAATGCGCCCCAGACCATGACCGATCCTCCACCGCTGTGACGCTTCACGGCGCATCGCTCTGGCTGCCCCGCGCGATGCCAGTAAAACTGCAAGCCATCCGGCCCATCCATGTTCCACTTCTTCTCGTCGCTAAACACGACACGCGACCACTCACTCGCGCCCCAAGCTGCTCTCTCGCTCGCCCATGCGACTCGTCCTTTTTGGTGCATCTTGGTCATCACCGTCGTCCGCTTCTTCTTCTTCCAAGACACGTCAGGGTGTGCATGGAGGACGCGCTGCACGGTGCGCACCGATGCGTCAACACCGACACTCGCTCGGGCTTGAGAGGCGCTCTCATTTCGCGTCGTGACCGCGCGCACCAGCCGCCGGCCCTCACGCTCAGACACTTTTCGAGGCCTTCCCGTGCGCTGTTTGGTCTTCGAGGCTCTCTCGCCGTTGATGACGCGTGACACAGTCGATACGCTGCGCTGCACACGCGTTGCAATCGCCTGCAGCCTCTCGCCTTGGCCTCGAAGGTCGAGGATAGTTGCGACGTCGCTCGCCGTCATCTCTTGCCACGCCGTCATCGCAAAACAGCTTCGGAGGCACTGGAAATTTGTTCGCTTGGTGTACGCAATGTATTCTATCTAAATTACGTGTTTTCGAGCTCGTTTGACCACAATTACAATTTTGATACCAATCTTACCACGCCTCTCCATTTATTCTCGCATCGTTGAAATATTTCGAAAATGACATTTTCTGCCATTGTGCTGGCTACACTGTGTATTTCGATGATCGACATATAGCATTCGAACCGTATTTAATTGCGCTATTAATCCAGCTTCATTGCAGCTCTGTCCGATGAAAATCAAAAATATTTGAAATGAAACAAAAAATTTCCAAGACTTTTGTCGTGCACTTTAGTGAAACCAAGTACAGAGCTGTTTATGCTTGGTTACTTCACTATCAAAAATCGTCAGCTGTCGGTAGGTATACTGAAACCGATTGTATCAGAGTCGGCTCTGTCTGTTCGACTCGTGCCTGCTTGTGAACGACTTGGAGCACGAGGATGACTCCTCGACGACGAAAGGCTCCAAGCAGTAGCAAGTCATGGATGCGCGTGACGCCGGCCGCGCTTCGGCGCTGGATGCTCGTCGCTGCCGCTTTTGTTGTGACGGCGCTCGTCCTGTCGTTGCGCTCGCTGAACGAGCGCGTGAGTCTCGAACTCGAACGCGTGCACCAGCCGCGCTCGTTCCTGCGTCGCGGACTCGATCGGTTCATCACGTCGCCGTCATTTGTGCCAACGTCGCAGCGTGCACTCTTCCAGCGGCGCGCGCGCTCGCTCAACGCAGATCAGCAACAGGTCGTGGACATGACCAAGCACGCATGGCACGCGTACCGCGACTACGCGGACTGGCGCGACTACCTCAACGTGTACCAGTACCGCGGCGGATCCGTGTACGACCACGACATGGCGCTAACGCTTGTGGACTCACTCGACACGCTCTTCATCCTCGGTTTGCACGACGAGTTTGATGAAGCGAGCGCGTGGGTGAAGGCGCATCTCGCAGACACGATGGTGCGGCGCGGCAAAGTGAGCTTCTTCGAAGTCACGATCCGGTCGCTCGGCGGTTTGCTCTCGGCCTACTACCTCTCAGGTGCGCACGAGTCAACGCCTTGCGCTCTCGATGGTCCAGAAGAGAGCTAACACAGAGAGTATGCCGGATCACGAGCAGCGGAGACGCACTTCCTCGACCTCGCGACGCTGCTCGCAGATCGCCTCACGGCGGCGTTCGTGTGCGACCTGTCGCTGCCGTGCCAGAAAATCGACTTGAGCGTACGTCCAAGCCTTTCGTTAGCGAGAGTGATGAAACTGTGTGGCGCTCTTGCTGATCGCCTCTCTATCTCTATCTCTCTGTGTGTATTGTGAACAGGCTAAGTTCGCTCGCGGGTCGCCGAGTCTCGCAGAGATCGGGACGTTCCAGCTCGAGTTTGCGTACCTCTCGTACGCTACGAACGACCCCAAGTACACTGCGTACGTCGACGCAGTGAACCGAATCGTACGTACGACTTGGGACTGTTGGTCGAGACTCAAACAGCACAGTCGCCTCACACTGCAGCGCGTATCGATCGTACACCTCGACAGACGCAGGACGCCGTGCGGACCACATACAGAGACGGCCTCATTCCCGTGCGCTCGAGCTGGGGGTTCAGCCGGTACGCGTCAGCGCCATCCGTGATTATGTCCATACGAACGCTCGAGCCACAGTCTCACACTCTTGCGTGGCTGCTTGCTCGCTGCAGGAGCTCGCGATCCAAGATCTCGTGGGGTGCGCATGGCGACAGCTACTACGAGTACCTCCTCAAGCAGTGGCTCCTCTCGAACAAGAAAGACGCCGAGATGAAGCGGCAGTACCTCCTCGCAGTCGACGGCATGAAAGCGCGCATGCTCGGCAAGTCGTACCCGACCGGGTTCACGTTCCTAGGCGAGATCAACGAGTCTGGGCACTTGCAGCCCGTGATGGAGCACCTCACGTGCTTTGTACCGGGACTTCTCGCGCTCGGGTACAAGCACGGGATGCCAAAGGACCACTTGGACTTGGCCAAAGAGCTCGCGCGGACGTGCGTGCAGGTACGAACACGAGACGCTACCTGGAGACTGAAGAGCGTAAAGAGTTGAACTCACAGTATCGCTCATGCCCATAGATGTACGCGTTCACAGCCACGGGTGTCGCGCCAGAGATCACGAGCTTCACAACGAAAGAGCTCCACGGCAAGACGGTCTACGACGAGCTCTACGCCAGCGCCGGTGACGACTACTACATCCTCCGGCCCGAGACAGTCGAGAGCCTCATGATCTTGCACCGCGTCACGGGCGACCCGATCTACCGCGAGCACGGCCGCGCTATCATGGATGCGATTGAGCGGCACTGCAAGGTACAGAGTCTGCTGCACCACGCTGCTGTTGTCGCCTTGAGACGCTGGCAACCTCAC
Source organism: Pythium guiyangense (assembly GCA_003730235.1). Lineage (NCBI taxonomy): Eukaryota > Oomycota > Peronosporomycetes > Pythiales > Pythiaceae > Pythium > Pythium guiyangense. The sequence continues at coordinate 48,873 of QXDM01000143.1, forward strand.
ACGACGGCGTGTGTGTCTATCAGATGGAAACAGGCGGCTACCGAAGCATCCAGCGCGTCGTCGCTGGTCCTGCGCTCGGGTACCGCGCCGACATGGAGAGCTTCTTCCTCGCCGAGACGCTCAAGTACCTCTATCTGCTCTTTTCAGACGACGACGTCCTGCCGCTCGATGCGATCGTGTTCAACACTGAAGCGCATCCGTTCCCGATCTTCAGCAAGCCGTAGATATGACAGTCTGTAAGTGGGGCAAGTAGACAACAACTCCTCTCTCTCTCTCTCTTGCTCTTGCTCGTGCGAAGTCTTGACCAAGTCCTGCGGCTGAAGACATTGCAGAGTTAGTCCCAACACGCTGATGGAGTATACCTTGAGACTCGTGCAGTCAAGCTCAGGCTGTGTCTAGTAATGCAATTACAGATAGATAATGATCGTATAGAGAGTTTGCATAAACATTGCCGCTTGTTTTCGAAAATTTATATATATTGTGGTTGATTTTGTAAAGTGCTGGCAACGTTGATCATGAGCAGGCGTTGATCATGAGCAGACTCATGAAAGGACACGCACCTGCAAGCAGATCTCGACGATGGACGAAGCGCTCGTGTTCGCGCCTGGGTGGCATCGCAAGTGGCTCCTGCTGCTCGCAGCGCTCTTTGCGCTCTACTTGAGCCGCTACCGTGTTATGGGCGCACTCGTCTCGGCGCTCGCGACGCACCAGCTCCGGAAGAGAGCACCACAGTTCCAGGTCGACGTGCACGTGCGGCTCGTCTTGCTCCGTCCGCTCCAGCTCGTGCACGTCGAGGTCGCGAGCGGGAGCGCTTGGACGCTCCTCTTCACGCGCATTACAGTCCACAGCCGCGTGAAAGAGTTCTTCCGGTCGTTCGGCCAGACCAAGATCTGGACACTCGAGATCGAAGACGTCATTGGAGACGTCCATTCACTCGACGAACGTCTCTTGCGCGAGCTCTTGCAGCAGCAGCAGCAGCAGCAGCAGCGCACGAGCAAAGAAGCAGCGCCTTCGTCAACAGGAACAAGCAGCCAGCGTACGTGCATGTGCTTGCCTGTTCTGATTGCACAGCCGACCAATGTCTCCTGACTGCCTCATGCGTGCTAACACTGTTGAGCACTCGCAGTCGAGACCACAAACCCTGTCGGCTTTCTCCGGTTCGTCGACCTCCGCATCGCGACGATCCGCTTGAAGCTCGAGTACTTTGAGACGTCGACCGAGTTTCGCTGTCGCGCGCTCTCAGTCGGCATCACAGACGTGCTCGTGGCTGAGAACCTCCTCTACATCGAGCTCCATGCGTCGTCGGTCTACGCACGGAGCGCTCAGTCAGTACTCAGCGGACTCGACACGACTGACGGCGTGATTCGCGATGGCGCGCTCCTCGACTGCCCGAGTCTGTGTCTCGTCGCGGACCTGCAGCTCCAGAGCCGCACGCTCGTCGGCGTCAAGCTCCACGGCGTCAAGAACGAGCCGATCGGCGTGCAGCTGAGCACTGCGTTCGTCGAGTTTGCGCTGCGCAAGAAGCTCGAGCTCATCCGCCGAGGGCTCTTTCCAGTCTCAGTGCGCTCGTCTGTCAAGGCGGCCGAGCGCGCTGCGCTGCTCAAGGAGGTTACGAACGTGAGCGTCTCAGTCATCGTCGTGCACGAACTCGACGACCGCACGACGATTCCAATCAAGCTTGAGGCGGACGTGCTCTCGGCAAGCACGACACGCGTCGAGATGCGCTCGTCCAGTGCGACGACAGCTCTCAATAGCGACTTTGGCGACGAGGCGGATGCGGCACCAGCGCTCACTGGCACGTGCCATCACGGCGTCGCCTGGAACGTGTCGATCTCAACTGGTCGAGCGTTCAAGCAGCGCATCCTGAGCATCTCGACACTCGAGATGAACGTGCGAGAAACGAGCGCGATGGCCGGAGCGATCGAGTGCGCAGTCGGCGAGATGGAGGCGTTCCTGAACCCTCGCGTCTCGGCGATTCTCCAGTCGCTCGCTGCGTGGAGCGATCGGCTACGAGCAAGCGACAGCGAGTGCGAGCTTGCGCTTACGAGCGCTAGAGACGATCGTCACGCACTTGACGCCTCTGAGTCGCCAGCTCCTATTGCAGGACCGACGAAGCAGATCGCGTGGGGCGTCACGGCGAAGCTCCGGTCGTGGCGAGCCACTGCGGTCGTTCAGGCGAAGCACGAGCTCGCAGAGGAGCTGATTGTCGAAGGCGAAGCGACGGCGATCGCGTCTCCAGCAGCGAGTCAGACGACGAATCGAACGTACGGCATCCAGATCGATACGATTCGCGCCGATGTGGTCACGCCGTTTGCTATTGACAGGCAGCGGCACACTGCAGTCTTTGTCGGCGCAGCGATCACGCTCTCAAAGGACCCAGCGCACGAGCACACGAGCGCCACGAACCTCGAAGCGGCGTTCCAGTCCGTGTCTGTGAACAGCGAAGCGCGCACGAACGAGCGCTCGGACGTCGCTCCGTTCCCAGTCGCAGACTTGAAAGACGTCCACCTCAAGCGCCTCGACAAGCGCTTGGCAGAGACTGCGGACACAGAGCTGACAGTCTCGATCGCTGATGCACACGTGCAGTGGAACCACCGCACGCACGCCGCGTTCTTGCGCGAGTGGGCGGCGATCGTCGCGCTCATCGACAAAGTCGACGAAATGCTCACGCTGCGACCGCCAGCGACCGAGACACCACCGGGCATCGCCTCGTTGCCGTCAGCGGCGCTCGCTGCAAAGACAATTGCGCTCGACGTGCGCGCAACGAGCACAGAAGTGCAGCTCTGTGACGTCCGAGACGTCGCGAAGCTCGTGACGATGCGTCTCGGAGATACAAGAGTGACGCACCACAAGCAGTTGCTGACGACGCAGAGCGCGCTCGAGTGCTCTACCGTGCAGCTCTTTTGGGAGCGCGCGTGTCCAGCGATCGACGTTGTCGGCGTCAAGTTCCAGCACAAAGTGCTCCTTGGACCGCAGCGCTTGCTCGCAAAGGTCCCAGTCCAGAGCACGATCCGCGCGAGTCAGATGCGCGTGTTCATGCGTCCAGCGCGCCGCCTCTTGCTCTTGTTGCTTCGCTTTGACGAGCTCATGAACGCCCGAGACGACTGCGACGCAGCTCAGTCTACGCAGCAGGCGAGCACCGAGCGCAAGCCCACAAGACAAGGCGTGGCGTTTGACTGTGCGCAGCTGACGCTCACGGTCTTTGACTCGAGCTCCAGTGATGATGATGCTGACGACGCAAGCGACCGAGTGACTGAGCAGCTCTGCCACGTGGCGATGGACGCGCTTGAGATCAAGAGCGTCGTGTCGAAAGCGTTCGAGATGAGCGAGTCGATGCGCCGCTTCCTGCGTTCGACTGACGAGACCGACGCCTTCGTGTTCGCAGCGATAGCAGCGCAGCAGATCTTGAGCGTCGAGGGCTCAGTCTGCGCCAACTCGCTCGCACTGCTGCGCTCTGGCAAGCCACTTGCAGTCTTTCGACAGCTCGAGGTCCAGTTCGCACTCACGAACGTCGTGCGATCCACCGCGTCTTCATCAAGCGCTGACGTCCCAGACAAGACCACGATCTTTGACGTGAGCGCCCTCGCTCGAGGCTGCGACGTCCGAGTCGAGAGCGGCGTTCGCCACGTCCTCACGCGGGCATTGCCTGCTGTACACGACACGTTCGACACGCGCGAGAGCGCCACAAGTACGAGCAGCAGCACTTTAGACGCAACGGACTGGCGCTTGCGTTACATTGGAAACTTGGACTTTGGGCTCCAGCAGTGCGTCGTGGTCATTCCGTACGGCGACAGCGCATCGAGCGTTGTCGATCCGTCGTCCATCGGCCTTGGCGAACGGCACGTCCGCGTGTCTGTTCGAGACTTTGCGCTCAACTTTCGCCAGTTCCAGAAGCTCGTGCTGCAGCTCTCGACGCTCCAAGTGCACCTCGAAGCGCCGAGCGACGCAAAAGCAGCGAGAGTCTCGGACGCCGATGCGCCGCTGCAGCTGCTCTGCGTCCCGCACTTGGCACTCGATGCGATGGTTCACTGGAGAGACCGACCGACGAGCAGCGATACGTCGAGTCCGACAGAGTTCGCCGTGTCGCTTGAGCTCAGTCTCAAGAGCAGATCTGGTAATGCGTGTGCGACGCAAGCGCCAGCGCACGACGAAGCGCTCGTGGCGCTCAACTGGGACTACGTCTACCCGCTGCTCGTCTACTTCTTGACCGACGACGAAGACGACGCTGTCGCCATGGCATCTGAGCACAGCGATAGTTCATCAGCGCGTCTCCAGTGTGTGGGCGTCCAGTGGGATGTCTCGGTGGACATTGCACAGGTCGCGTTCTGGGATGCGATGACCAAAGACGTCGGGCTCCTCCTCGTCGTGAATGACTTGCTCTCGCACGGACTCGCCAAGCACGAGTCGACTGCGCCACAGCACCAAATCTCGCAGGCGAGCGAGAGCGCGTGGGCGATCCACGAAGCCACGACGTACGTGGATCTCTGTCGCGCGTACGTCTTGCGCCACTGCGTGCACTCGGACGACGACTTTGTCGCTGCTGTGATCGCAGAGACCGAGGCGCTGCCGTTCGGGAGCACAAAGGCGTCCAACTTCTTCTTCGAGGCGATCGGCACGAGCTACCGCGCGATTCGACCGTCTGCTGCGTCGAGCAAAGTCCACGACGATGGCGTTGATGCGCACGACGCTGACCCGGATGCGCTCTTCCCAGACGCTGTTGGGACGTTCACCGAGCGACTGCACAACCAGTTCATGCCGATCGACTTCCAGTTCAGTCTGTTTGGGTCCACGAAGCTCCGTCGAGCCAACTCGATCGTCTCGGTGCCGCTGACTGCGTCGAGTCTGTCGTCGACGATGCTGTCGCCATCGGCGTTCCCTACGGCTTCACCTGCAGCGCCACCAACGTCGTCAACGCCAAAGAGCGCGCGGCCGTGGACGCAGAGCGTGCGCGCAAAGCTCCTGCGCCTCAAGCGGCGGTCGTCGTCAATGGACAATCTCCTGCTCAACGACGGCTCGTGTCCGATCCAAGTCGACTCGATGAAGCTCCTCTGGACGATCGAGACGCGCGACACGGTCTTCTACATGACGTCGCTCGTGTTCGACAGCATGCAGCGCCTCGCAGACGCAAAGAAGTCGCAGCGTGAGCGCCAGTGCGCAAGCAGCGACTCGCGCTGTAGTGGTGCTGTCTCTGCGGCCGAGCCGAGCGCGCCAAAGATCCACACGTGGCGACCCGCGGCCACTACGAGTCACGATGCGAGCGATCCACTGCACAGCGCTTCTCCGTCATCACCACCGTCTTCGCAGCCGCGACGGCGAGGAAGCACGCGCGACACGCTCTTGGACCTGCTGCAGCAAGGGAAGCTCGGGATGAAGCAAGTGTCGTCGACGCCAGACGTGGACGGTGCGACGCAGCGATCGAGCGACGGTAGCAGCGAGCCGCGCATGTCGAGCGGCCTCGGTGAAGAGATGCACGCAGCCAAGTCGATCGCAGTCAAGCAGTACACGCTCGACGTCCACGACGCGCAGATCAACATCCGCGAAGAGAACAGCCAGAGCAGCGTCCTCGCAGCGTCCAAGCACATTCACCTCGACGTCGGACTCGATGAGCACCGGAGCCACACAGTCGCGCACTTGACGTTCACGTCTGTCACTGGTCACGTCGCGCCGATCGACGTCGACATCTCAGCAGGCGTGCTCTGGTACGCGCAGTCGCCGCGGAGCGCATCAGCGACGCCGAGCAGCAGCTCGAGTCTGCTCAAGCAGGTCATGGACGAGTGCAGCTTGTCGATGACGTACTCGCAAGCGCTCGCGACTGGTGCAACGGCAGTCGCAGTCGACCTCTCGTTCCTCCAGCTCTCGACCGATCGGCACCAGTTCTACCAGCTCCTGAACGTCATGCGCCACGTGCTCTTGGCGCCACCGACGATCGTGCGCAAGCAGCGGCGACCGCCGCCGCCATCGACGCCATCGGCATCGCAGACACGGTCGCACGCCGTGTCGGACCTCATTGACCAAGAGGTGAGCGACGTCATGGTCTTCCCAGCGTCCCCGAGCGTGAGCATTGGCGCGCTCTCGAGCAAGAAGACACATGCGCAGCTCCTCGACGAGCTCCGGAGCCGCGAAGCGAAGCAGCTGAACGCGCGCACGAGCGTCATCTCGCTCAAGTGCATCTCGTTCCGCGTCGAAGGCACGCGCTTTCGCTTGCGGTCGAGCCCCGAGATCACTGGCGCGGACCACGAGTTTGTCGAGATCCGCGCCGAGGGCATCGCTGGGAGCCACACGTTCTTCTCGAACCAGTGCACCAAGCTGTCGCTCAACCTCCAGTGGATGGAGGTCACGAACCTCCGACCGGGACCATCGTCGATCGCGTTTGACGACGCCATGGCGGTGCTCAAGGCCAAGCTCCTCGTCGACAAGCGGTACCAGAGCAGCAGTCGAGTGCACTTTGCGCACCAGCGCGGCATGCTCTCGATCCGCGCCGAGAGCGGACCGCTCATTCGCGTCTTGGGGCAGAAGCTCCGCGTCCTCGACGTCCTCGAAGTGAGCGTCTTCCCCGAGATCGCCAACATGATCGTCATCCAACTCGCCGCGGACTTCTACGACCTCGTGTACAAGTTCTTCTTTGAGCCCATTGGCGCACCGGATCACCACGACCTCAACTCGGAGCACGTGCTCTTTGGGAGGCGAGCGGGTCAGCTCTCGCCTGGTATGCGCGCTGGTCGAGCTCCTAACGCAGCGCCGCAGGCAGTACCAGCAACACCGCCGCGGCGCAAGAGCACGCAGCTGAGCAGCAGTGCGGGTCCAGGCCTCATGCTCGACATGACTGCGCTGTACGCGTCAGCGAGCACGAGCGCTGCGCTCGTCACCGCTGCGCCGACAGTGTCAAGTGCGCTCGAGAGCACAGCGGTCGAGGACGACGACGCGTCCACCGACGGCTGCGAGCTGTTCTACTTCAAGTACGTGCGCATCGGGAACGTGCGGCTGCGGATCAACTGCAACGGGTTCTTCGTGAACCTGAGCGACTTTGACCTGGACCTGCCGCCGTACGTGTGCCAGAGCAAGCTCTGCACGTGGAAGAAGCTGCTGCAGAAGTTCGAGAGCCACTTGAAGTGGTTCGTGACGAAAGAGAGCGCGTCGTCTGGGCTCTCTCACTTTAAGAACAAGTTCCTCAAGTGGACGCCGTCCGGATCGAGTGCGAGCGCCACGACTGCGTCGTTCTCGCTCCTCTCGGTCGTCACGAGCGACAAGCGAGAGAAGGCGCGCAAGGACGAAGACACGTCAGTGATCAACGCGCAAGTGCTATTCGGGCCGTACTCGGGCGCAGCGACTTGAGTCTCATGAGGCAAAGAGGAGCGATCGAGAGCTCGAGTGATCGGTTAGTCAGACGCGACGACGGTGTTCCTGCTGCTGGTGATCTACGCGCTGTTCTCAGCGCACGCCTTGACGCGGCTCAGGAGCTCAAACGCGCCAGTGTCACGCGGCTGAGCGAGCAAAAGAGCGAGCGACTGTCAGTTCTGACTCAAGACAACTGCTGCCTACGTTTGTATGGAATGGACAAGGACGCACCTCGTTGAAGCCGCCGTCTTTGCGCTTCTCCATCACGTGGATGAACTCCTTTGGCGAGAGGAACCCGTCGCCTGCGCGCGTCTCGAGTGTTAGTAGATGCACATCAGCTGATCATCTACAAGCAAGCGAGAGAGACGCACCGTCGAGGTCAAAGAGCGCAAACAGGATGTCGATCTGGAGCGGCGTGACGAGCTGCTCGCTCTTGCCGCTGCGGAGCGCCGCCTTGGTCGCGCGCAGGAATTGCTCTAGCAATGCACAGCGTGAGCATTCGACGAAGCATGAACCGATCGAGACAACAGAGCGCACCTTTGTTGAGGCCGTGGTCCTGCATGATGAGGGCGATCGCGACCTTGAGCTCGTCCAAGTGCTCGAGCAGCTCCGTGAAGTTTGTAAAGTCCTGCTCCGTGATCACGCCCTGCGAGCACAACGACGCGCTCGAGTGTGAGTGGCGCGCAGTCACGACGTCGTACTCAATGCTGCGCGTACCTTCATCTCCCGCAGCTCTTCGACGCGCTCGACCCACTTGCCAATCTCTTTCTGCGCATATGTACAGCCATCGTCAGTAGTCCAGTCGACCGTGATCGCCACGAGGCAGGAGGACGCACTTGGTTGACGTGCGAGACGAGGAACATGCCAAACTCGCGCGCCGAGAGCTCGTTGTTGCCGTCGAGGTCGTACTGCTCAAAGTACTCGCGTGTGTCAAGGAACATTGCGTGTGTGGTACAGATCATAGACAGAGAGAGAGAGAGAGAGCAGGGTGGAGGAGGATATCTGAATGCGCATGATCTCCTTCTTGAGGTCGCGGCGGAAGGCGAGGAAGTCTTCGTACGACAGCGTCTCGCTAGTAGCAAAGCACAGCGTCCACTGGTCAGTCCGTCAGTTCACTAGATAGTAGCAGAGCGTTTGTTCGACGCACGTCGCGAGTTCGCCAAAGAGGTGCTTGAAGATCGGCGCGTCCTCCTCCTTGAGCGACCGGTCCTGACGACCTGCAGGCGTGCGCAAGCGCATCAAGTCGATGATCTGCCCACAGCACAAAGCGCATGGTCAGTCCGTCGTCTCTCCATGGCACGTCAGGGCCACGAGAGAAGACGCACTTGCTTGAACTCGCGGTGGTCGAGGCGGCCATTGCCGTCCGAGTCGAACATCTTGAACGCGAGCTCGAACTGACGCTCTGGGACTGATCAAGCGAGCGACGGCGTGAGGGTCTCGTATCCTTATCAGAGCTTAGAGAGAGAGAGAGAGAGAGCGGGACGTACTCGCAAGGAGCGTGTTGAAGAACATGTACTCGGCGTACGAGATGAGACCGTCGCCATCAGCGTCGACCAAGTCAAAGAACGACTTCTCGCGCGCGGGACCACCGTGCATCTGCGCGTTCAGAGACCGAGAGAGAGAGAGTGTGCGTGGCTTAGTGTCCAGTGTACGTCGCCACTCCGAGAGCAAAGGGAGAGAGAGACGTACGGCGATGAACTGCTCAAACTCGGCGTTCGTGATCTGCAAGTGGCGCAGCGCCTTCACGTGCGTCTGCGTGTGTATGAGCAAGAGAATGAGCGCGCGCGTGAGGCATCTAAAGCGATAGAAAGCACAGGCAAACGAACGGCAGAGAGCTGCACCTCAAAGTCGATGTGGTGCTCGTCGCGGAACGTCAGGAGCGCGTTCACGTCTGGCGCCGTCACGTTCGCGCTCTCGACGAGCAGCTCCCGAATCATCGCGACGTACTTGTCGACCGTGTCCTAATGGCAGTCGTTCGTATCGATCAAGCGCTCGTTAGTATGGGCTGTTGCTCGGTTCAAGGTGCGCATACAGAGCGAGTATGCACACCTTGCTCGGCTTGCTCACGAACGCCTTTGCGTTGAACTTGGCGTTCTTGGACGCGAGCGGCGCGCCACTGCGGTACGTGTACGGCGTGATCGCGCGCGCGAGGTCGTCGCGCGTCATGAAGAAGTGCTTGTCGATCTCGACGGACGAGAAGTACTCGAACACGCGCTCGGGCGAGCTGAACTTGCGCAAGCGGTTCTCGTAGTTCCCGACCGTGCGCTCCGTGAACGACGGGCCGTCCGACGGCGCCTCCATGCGCGAAGGCGTCGCGAGCAGCAGAGGCGCAGCAGCGAGCGCGGCTGCAGGCCACGCGCGCAGAGAGCGGAGCACACGGTGCGCCATGATCGACGATGTCGTAGGGGGCTCGATCGATCCAATTGAACTGAGTTGCGTGCGTATGTGTGGGCAATTTGCTATAGCGGAAGTCAAGAGGATCTCACTCCCTCTGTATAATACCGAAAATGCATAGATACAGAGGGACGAACACAGTGGGAATGGTTGATACTGGTACAGAGTATACTTTCTCAAGCGAGCCACAACAGACAATGACGACACACTACTACACTCAGTCAATCTCCATGGACGTGCACTCGTCGTCGTCGTCGTCGTCGTGGATCTCTTCAAAGCGCACGAACGGCTTGCCGTCGTCCTCGTCGTCATCGGACGACGGCGGTCGTGTCTCGTCGTCGTCGCTCTCAACGAGCTCAATGCGCGGACTCAAGCTGCGCGGCACTGCGCTTGCGCTCTCAAACAGCACGAGTGCGCGGCACGATGCGTCGGTCGGCGGCATCTCGAGCTCATGTTGTGCTGCGTACGCTGCGCTTGGGAGCACAGACGACCACGCAGGTGCATACGCGTTCACACTGCGCGGCTTTCCGACTGGCACGAGCGCATCCGACGTCACAGCGCTGTCGTCGTCCATTGCCGTGTCGCTCATCGCGTCGTTCGTTTGCATGGTCGTGCTCTGCCAAGCTGCTGCGGTACTTGCTTGTGTTGGTGCCATGGCGCCTGCACTCGTTGCAGTTGTTGTCGTGGTTGTGAACGTGCCGGCAGTTGGTGGCGACGACACGCGCATGCGCTTGAGGCCGTGGAGCACGACGCGCTTGCTCGGTCGCTGTTGGAGCGGGTCGTGTTGCAGCTCGTCGCCACTGCTGCTGCTGCTGTTGCTGTCGTCGCTATCGTCGCTGTCGCGGGCTTTGCGCTTCGTCGTCGCGGAGCGCGCGCGAGCAAACGCGCTCTGGCGCATCGCAGTGCGCTGGCGCTCAAAGAGGAATCCTGCGTGACTCGCGAGGCCGTACGTCGCGCACGGCGCACTCGTAGTCATCGTCTGTAGTCGCATATCAGGCAGTTGGTCGAACGTGTGCTCTTGAGTAATGGAGCCGACGACGCGCTTGAGCGCTCGATGGTGTCCACGCTTGGTGGTCGTCTCGAAGCGCGCATGTTCGAGAGCGCTCGATCGATTTGTTTGGATGAAAAGCATCGACGTGAGACAGCTGAAAGGCGAGGCGACGTCGCGATTTTGTATCGAATCTACATAGTTTGGTAGGTGCTAATCAGATAGGTCAGTCGCGACTGTTCTAGAACCGTCTCGAGTTGATTGCTCTAGACAGGGATAACTATTAACAATTTGATAGTATAATGGCTTCAAGTGCAAGATGGATCGCTGTAGACAGTATTGCGGTCTTGAACCGGCGTTGAAGGCACTTACTTGCTCGACTCGACATCATCGCCATGCTCTCTTCATGAAGACGCTGCTACATCGAGCAGTGCAACTACAACGCACATGGAGCACTTGTGCTAGACGAACGCTCTCGTTGAAGCACTTGACACGAGATTGGATTCGTCGTTGGCACTTGAGTCGAGACCCAAACGTGTTGCGTGCGTGCGATCTTGCACGCAGGTCTTATCGTGGCTCCTCTTGCTGCTCTTGCTGCTCTTGTTGCTGGTGTATGTCTGTCAAGCCATTGATGGCGAATGCCTTTACTTGCTTGTAGTTCGTTCGCGATCACTTGGTATACGCGATGTGGCGGCGCGTTCACACGCTCGCAGCTCACGTTGCCTCTCACCCTCACCCTCCGCTGGACCTAGGACCGAGAAGCGCTGGCACAATGAGCTGCTCTGTTGAGCTTATACATGCGCTCGCACGCAGGAATAGCTCCCGTCCAAGCTTTGTGCGATGGCGCCGCACGCTCGGCATTCTGGTCGCCATCGGTGTGGGCACGGTCGTGTCGACTGTGTTCGTGCAGTCTATTCTCCAATTCGCCATCGCGCGCGCGACACCACCACTCGAGTTCGCCACAAAGCGGTCAAGTCCAGTTAACCAACATGGTGTCCACGATGCGCTCGGCCTCGATCAGTGTCTTCACAATGCTGTTGCTCCTTTCGTCTGCTGTCGACGCGAGACCAGGCTTTGTGGCACGCCTGCCGAATGGCGGCAGTGTTACTGGCGTCGCAGCTGTCGGCCACCTTAACGTCGGGGGCGGCGGCGCACGGAACCAGTTTGGCTTGGACTTTGCCGCAGCTGGTAAAGCGTGGACGCCTGCGTTCTGTGCACTCGACTCGGACGGCGACGGCCAGACAAACGGCCAGGAGCTCGGCGATCCGTGCTGCGCCTGGAACGCGACAACGAATGCCAAGGTGCTCTGGACCACGGGCGTCTCGCACCCAGGCGACGCGACCAAGACGTCGAATGCGTCGCTCTGGGCCGAGGTCAAGTGCACCACGAACGAAGCTGGCGTGACCGCGATGCCAAGCGGGGCGACGAACTCGACCACAAACACCAGCACAGCAACTACAAACACAACGACGCCAACGAACAGCGCTATGACGTCAACGCCTGGATCGCTCGGACTTGCGCTCGCGACTGCAGTGCTAGTGCTTGCAGCGCTGACGTAGTCACAGCAGCTTTCGTATCCGCAAAGCAATCCAACGAGCGTCGTTGCTCACTTGCCTACGCCTTCTTCTTCTCGAGTCGTAGTCGATTGTTCCCTTCCATACGATGTACATGAGTCGCACGCTTGCTTCCTCGAGTCTTCCGCCTTCTCACAACGCGACACTGGGATCGTAGCGTTGACGCTGTTGACGATGATGCGCTCTCTCTCTTCTACGGATTCTTGGCTTCATCACAACACGCTCGAGTGCTCGAGGACGTCTCGAAGACTGATGCCATTCGCGAATCTGCACCGCCGCACGCACACGCAAGACCACCAGAATCGACCACGCACGCCGCCACGACCATGCGAGTCTCTCCTACTACGCTCGCACTCGCTGCGCTCTGCCTTATCACTGCGCCAGGCGACGTGTCCGGCAAGCCCGAGTTCGTCGCGCGCATCCCAAACGGCGCGAACGTCCCTGGCGTCGAGGCGATCGGACACACGAACGTCGCGGGCGACGGACCGCGCAACCAGTTCGGCAAAGACTTTGACGCCGCGGGTCGCAAGTGGACCGAGGCACTGTGCAAGAAGGACTCGGACGGCGACGGCCAGACAAACGGGCAGGAACTCGGCGACCCGTGCTGTGCGTTCGTTGTTGGCTTGAATGCCAAAGTGCTCTGGACCACGGGCGTCTCGCACCCAGGCGACAAGAGCAAGACGTCAGACCCAACGCTGTGGGCGAGCGTGAGCTGCGCGACAAGCGGGTCGACGACCGCGGCGGCGGCAAACGCCACGAGTGGTGGCAACAGCACGGCCGCCGGCGCCGCTGGAGGAAATGCCACCAAGTCAGGCACAGATGACAGCAGTGACGATGCTGGCGCCGCGACTGTCACGACGCCTGCGCCGACGAAGCAGAGCGCTGCGGCGCGCGCCAGTGCTGTCCACGCTGCAGCTGCAGTCGTTGTGAGCGCTGCGCTCGCACTCGCACTCGCGTGAGCACTCACTCGTTGGACACTCGTCGCTTGCGTTTCTCATCATTGCCATCCAGATCCTTCTTGAGGTCAAGTGGCCAGTAGCACCACCAGAACCAATACACCACTCGTGTTTTCTTCGTTCCGGTGGTTCTCCTGCCCCATGGACTCGCTCGCTCGATCTTCAGATGCGAATGGAGCGCAGCCGGTTGCGTTAGACACACTCTAGTGCATGCTCTCTGTGTGTCGTTGTGCGTGATCGGGCAGTCGGTCAGGCATGTCCGAGACAGAGAGATCGTTCGCGTGCCCGTGCTCACTCCACCACCTCGCTCATTCTCCAATCTGGCGCCCGACACACACGCACAAGACCACAAGCACGCCTCTATCATGACACGCGTCGCCACGCTCGCTGCCTCGCTCGCGATCGTGCTCGTTGCTGAAGCTCCAGTCGCGTCGGCCAAGCCGAGTTTGCTGCTCGGATCCCGAACGGCGCGAACGTCCCCGATGCCCCTGCGATCGGCCACTCCGACTCCACCGGTTCGTCGAGCAGCTTGAATGTGTTCGGCAAGGCGTTCGAGAAGGCCGGGAACAAGTGGGCGGTGTCGCTCTGCCAAGCCGACTCGGACGGCGACGGCCAGACGAACGGACAGGAACTCGGCGATCCGTGCTGCGAGTGGACCACCAGCAACAAGACTGTGCGCTGGACCACGGGTGTGTCCCACCCCGGAGTCAAGTTCAAGACCACGAGCGCCGCGCTGCTCGCGAATGTGAACTGCCCAGGTACTGAAGCAGCAGCGACAACAGCTCCAGCAGCCGCTTCAGCGAAGCCGGCTACGAGCAACGCGGCGTCCTCTACTGCGAGCAACTCGAGCGCAACGATGGCGCCGTCGATGAACATGAGCAACAATAGCTCCAGTACAACAGCTGCAACAAAAGCGCCATCGACGAACATGAGCAACAGCAACTCCAGCACGCCAGGTGTGACGAAAGCGGCATCGACAAATACAGCGCCGGCGCCTGCGACATCGAGTGCCTCGGATGTTCGCGTGCTCGCGCTGTCGTCTCTGATTACCCTCATGGCTGTCGGTGCGATCGCAGTCGACACGATCTGAGCGATCTACCCGTGCGCGTCCTAGCGCATGTTAGCTCCGAAATACAAAGCCTCGCTGGCACTGTGCTCTCACACTCTTACATGATGCGCGAACTCCGACTCTGGCGTCCACACGCATGCGGGCGCTCGCCCAACTCCGCCCAGCGTCTGCGTCGCATGATGTCGCAGTGTCCGGCGGTCTTTGCCCGCAACAGCGAGGCAAACACAGTGATATGGCAGCCCATGATCGCGTCCGACGCGCTGCTATTCGCAGCATAGACGTGTGTTTGAGGAGATCACGACGAGGTCACACGCGATCTCGTTGCTCCGGAGCAGCACCATGCCTCGATATAGTCGTTCTCTTGATCGCGATCAGGACGAGCAAAGACCAACGCTGCCGTCGGTCCAAGCGCGCGCGCCTTCGCACTCGACTCACTTCGTCTTGGCGCGCGAATCGTACAGAGCACGAGCTTCCAGACGCACTGCGTTCATCCGTCGCTCGTGCGCACACGCACACGAGCACCTGCACAAACTCGAAGCCGCAGCAACTACAGACACTCGAGATGAAGGTCACGACACTTGGCGTCGTCTCTGTGCTCGCGGTCAGCTCGATCTCGACTGTGGTCGCCAAGCCCGAGTACCGCAGTCGCATCCCAAACGGCTTCAATGTCCCAAACGTCCAAGCTGTCGGCCACACGGACCCACAAGGTGACTCGGCGAGTCTCAACTCGTTCGGCAAAGCGTTCAACGGCGTGGGCAAGAAGTGGACGATCGTGCTGTGCCAAGCCGACTCGGATGGCGACGGTCAGACGAACGGCCAGGAGCTCGGCGACCCGTGCTGCGAGTGGACAGCATCAGTGACACCTCGCCGCACGGACGGACTCTCGGACCCTGGCAAAGCGAGCTCGACGTCGAACGCATCGCTCTGGACTGACCTCAACTGCTCGAACACCACGACGATCTCTGCAGCACCTCACGCTCGCGCATCTCCATGGGCGACGTCGCTCGCACTGCTATCTGGCGCCGCCGTCGCACTGATCGCAGCTGCAAGGACCTAGGACAAACGCAAACACAGGAGCACATCACCAGCAAGACACACTGAGCAACGAGTCGCAGACCTCCTGTGCATGCATTCCAAGCAATAGACTACGCGCTCTTGACAGCGTCGCCCTCCTCTCCTTCTCTTGCTTGCTCGCTCGTCCTTTCATCGCCAACTCTGTTGTCCTACGACTCTTGACACTGGCGCTCATGGCTCGAGCTCTTTCGACGCTGGCATCTGGTGCACTGCGCTGTGGTGATTGTTACTCGCAGTCGCCGCTGCATCATCTGCTGCATGCGCGTGATGGTGATGGTGGTGGTGGTGGTGGCCACTGCTGCGTGGCGGACCTGCGAGCGTCCGCACGCGGTAGACCGCAACGAGCGTCGCGACCTTTGCGAGGTCGTTCACCACGAGCGTGAAGAGCGCGAAGCGGTTCGTGTGGCAGCCGGGAAAGTGCTCGGTCGGACCGCCACAGCTCACGAGCGAGACGCCGTTCTGGCCGCAGAACTGGTCAAAGAACACGCGGCCAGAGACCCAGAGGCTCATCCAGACGACGTCCGTGACGACGGACGCAGCGACTGCAAAGAGGTGCAGCGGCAGCAAGCGCGGGTTCTTCTCGACCCACTTGGGCGTGCAGCACGCGAGGCCCCAGAGCGCGAGCGCAAAGTTGTACGCAGGGAACGCGACGTACGACAGCTGCATGAGCAAGCTACAGCCGAGCTGTACGAGCACGAGCCGTGCGATCGCTGTCCAGTACTTGTCGACCTGGCTGTTCGCCTCATCAGGCTTCGTGGTGCTTGACGGCGCAGTTGCAGCATCGCCTGCACGGCCATTGCGCACCAGCGTCGTCGTCGTCGTCGTGTCCATGATCGTGCGCAACAGAGGCGTCGCCGGTTCAACCGTAACGGCTTGTAGAGTAACCGTACTAGGTTACGCTCGTGCAAGGCCATCGAGGTACTCGATGTAGCGCACGGACGACTGGATCGCCCGCGAGCTCTGGATCGATCCCCAGTGGTGGAGCACGAGCGCGTCAAGGTACAGGAGCTGCTGCTGCAAGACGCCGCTTTTGTCTGCGGCGCCGCACGAACTCACGTGCTCCGAGACGTGCGGCGACGAGCGCGACGCAGAGGCGATTGCTGCGTCTTCAGCAGTCGCAACGAGCGCCATCCACTCGCTGCTGCTGCTGTCGCTCGTATCCATGCGATGGCTCCAACCTCGTGCTTCAAACCAGATCGCACATGCGGCGTCCTTCTGCTCTTGGCGCCAGAGCAGCAGCACCAAGTTGAACGTGAGACTCAGCGTGCTCGGGTACAGCTGGAGACCGGAGCGGAGCATCGCGGCTGCAGCGTCGATGCCACCACCGTCGTCGTCGAGACACGCAGTCGCGACTGCGAGGTTGTTGAGGAGCTGGACGTGGCACGCAGCAACTTCGTCGTCGTGATTGTCAGGAGACGGCGACTGCTGCTCGAGCGCGCGCTGCACGAGCGGCTCGACGCGGTCTCGGAGGAGCTGCGCGCACTCGCACACGCGCTCGAGACTCAGGAGCGCGTCGGCTTTGTAGAGAAGCACGAGGAGCCCCGCAGGCGATGCTTCATCAGCGCCATCAAGAGCGAACGACGCGATCACGCGGTCGCACGTCTCAAGCGCAAACGTGAAGAGCTGAGTCTGCTCAATGGACAACGACAGACGAGAGAGAGCGAGTGACTCGAGTGAGCGCAGTGGTCGTGATGACGAGACACAGAGCGAGCGAGGGTCGTAAAAGAGGAGCGCACCTGCAGCAAGACGAAGATGTAGTCGCGCTGGAGCTGGAGGCGCTCGAGACTCGTGGAGCGACTGCTGCTGCTATCGAGCGCCAGGAGGGTCTCGAACGACTGCTTCGACTGCTCCCAGTCGCCTGTTGCGGACGTCCCGCGACACGTAGAGGGAGTATGAGTGCGAGTGCTTCGGTGCTAGGGATGACGCTGTTATGCGAGCGAAGGAGGTCGCTCAACGCACCGTTCTCGAGTGCCGCGTACGCCAAGTCGGTCAGGACCATCGCGTCTGCGACGTGTGAGGCGTGCGGCGCCAGCACCGCAGCAGCTTGGGCTTCGGTGATGAGAAGCAGATCGCCACTACCACTAGTCGATGGAGCTGCACGTGAGGAACTGCTGCCGTTCGCTGCAAGCGACTTGGGACTTCCGCTGCGACTGCGCTTGCGCTGGAGGTCTCCACTGCCGCTGCCTCTGCGATCCGACGTTGCGCAGCCGAGCGCCAGAGCCTCTTGATAGTACTCGAGCATCTGCTGCTGCGCCTCGAAGCTCTGCAAGTGTCCGAGTAGCGTGGCGTAGTTAACCATCGAGACGGACGCAAACGCGTCGAGCTCGAGCGCGCGCTGCAGCGCCAACGACGCCGCGTACACGTCGCTCGGGTGGCCGTGTGCGTCGCTCAAGTGCACGCGCGCAGCGAGGTTCAGGCTCGCGACTGGCGCGAAGTTGCACCGGAGACACGCCTCGAGCGCCGCGACCGAGTCCTGGACATGGCCGCTCTGGAACAGCGCGACGCCGAGCCAAAAGTGCAGCACGCCGTCTGCTGGGTCAGCGTCCGAGTCACTCGTTCTGCTGTTAGTGTTTGAGCACTCGGCGGCGCTGCGCAAGTGCTGAAGCGCCTCAACACTGTCGCGCTTGTCAACCAGCGCGAGCACACCGAGCAGCACGAGGAGCCACTTGGCAGCGCCTGCAGTCTCGCGATAGAGGCGGCAGCTTGCGACTGCGGTCGTGAGCAGCTCTGTCACGGGACGAAGCGCTCCGCGGCGGTCGAGTGTGAGGCGAGTGACCGCCAGGAGCAGCGCGATGCGACTCAGTACTGCAGCAGCAATGGCGCGCGTGTGCTCTATGCGTGCACTGTCGAGAGAAGCGGTGATGCTCGTGAACAACTGGCGATACGTTGGGGCGATCTGTGATGACGAGGCGGGAGCGCTGCTGTCGTCGATCTCCATGGCAGTGGCAGAGTCGTCTGCGCTGCTGCTGCTGCTGCTGCTGTCAATGTGATGACCTGCGCGTTGCTCGAGCAAGCGAAGCGAGCTTGCGACCGCATTCTCGAGCAAGAACACGCAGCGCTGGAGCCGCACAGTGCAGCTTGTCGATGGACAGGTCGCAATGAGCCGCGAGACGCATCGCTCGACGACAAAGCAGCGAGCGAGCAGCCAGCGCCGATCGCGCGTCGCCTCGAAGCGGAGTGCGAGCGACTGCTTTGCTGCTTCGAGTGCCTGTGTAAGCTGCTCGTCATCACACAGCGGCTGTGTCTCGAGCAGCGTCAGGAGTGCTGCGGCATCTGCGCCGAGCGCAGCAGCAGCTCGATCGATGTGCTGCGCCATTGACTTGGTGAATGAGGTGAAGAGCAGGTATGTGGTTGTGCAAGTAGTCAAATCCAAGACTAACTACAAACAGTATGACAGATACCCTATTTATTTGTTGCACACCACCGATCACTCGATGGTGCTGAGCGCTAGGACTACGACCACCACGAGCACAAGGGCGTTCGCACTCGATCGCTGTGCGCTCGATGAGCTCGCGGACGATGTCGGGCGAGAGATGACTCGCTCGACAAGCTGGCGGTACTCGGTGCAGTTGAGATGCAGCCAGAGCGCGGGGTCTGACGTCTTCGTTGGATCTCCAGGGTGCGAGAGCCCAGTCGACCGCTGTGAGCGCGGGTAGTTCGCTTGACTCCATGTACAGCACGGATCGCCGAGCTCTTGACCGTTCGTCTGGCCGTCACCGTCCGAGTCCGCCTGGCACAGCTCCGCTGTCCACTCGTGTCCGAGCGCAGCAAAGTCCCACCCAAAGACGTTCTTGCCGCCGCCGCCGTCTGGGAGGTTGTGGCCGACGGCGCGCGCGTTTGGGACGTTCGAGCCGTTCGGCAAGCGGTAGCGGAACTGCTCCCACGCGGTCGTCGCTGCGAGCAGGAGCGACAGCGAGAGCACCAGCGCACGAAGGAACGTCACGCGCATGTTTGGAGGTGCTGCTGTTGTCTTTGTTCGTGTGTCGGAGGCAGAGCAGCACTTCGGCTATTCTTCGCCTCTCAACTCCTTCGCCAACAAGGAGCAGTGAGCTAGCTCCAAGGACCAACGCAAGACTAGCGACGTCATGGACCAAGAGAGACAGACACGCGAGACGCTCCAAAACCGAGCCGAGGGCTTCCTGTTCATCGTGCACATCCACTATCATCATCATCTGCTGATCCAAGTCCCTCGTGTGTCGTCTCCACGCTCTCTGTCTCTAGTCTGTCTGTCGCTCCTACATCGTCCTAGCTATTCGATCTACTCTAACCGCTCTCTCTCTCTCTCTCTCTCTACGTCGCGCCAGTGTCGCTGACTGCGCGCTCACTCACGACCATCTTGTCTTCGTCACATCTGACTCACGAGTCCTTTGAACGCCTCTTGAATGACCTTGCGCTCGCCCGTGGCGACGCGCTCGGCGTACAGCGCTGCGAGCTCTGGGGGACACCCGATCGAGGGCAAGTAGACGTCTGCGAGGTACCGCACGTACTCGGCGCCGAGCGCTTTCACGAGCACCTCTTGGAGCACAGCGATCTCTTTGATCGTGCTCGCGCTCTCAGCATCGCCCAAGCGAAAGTGGTGGCGCTTCGTGAGCGTGAACATCGCGGCTGTGAACTCCTGAACAATGAACTGCGTCACAACGGCGCGGTGCTCGGGCGAGAGCACCGCTGGGTCCGACGGCGTCAGGAGCCACCGCGCTGCGAGCTCATGCACGATCGTAAAGCACGCGCGGTTGATGCTCGCTTCCGTCACGTCCGCTGCGCCTTCAAGCACGATGCGCAGGACGCTCTCGAGCTGCGCGACGTTGCGCTCGCAGACAAAGACGCGGTCGAGGTTGTGCATCACGAGGTGCATCACGAACGCGTAGAGGTACTTCTGGACCTTTTCGCGGTCGAGCTGCGCCGCGTCCTTCGTCTCGCTCGCGCTCGAGTCGTTGCGCGGCGGCATGACCGTCCCGAGGTGCTGCAGGAAGACCATCGTCGCGCCTTCAAAGAACGGAAAGAGCGTCTCTTTGTACTTGATGATGAGCTGGTCGAGGAGCTGGACGACTTCGACGACATCGGCGACTTCGCAGAACGCCATGAGGAGCTGGAGCGCCTCCGAGACGTTCCCGAGCAAGTGCTCGCTGTCGAGCACTGTGATGAGTCGGTGGAGCGTGAACACGACCTTCGAGCGCACACCAGCGTGGCGCGACAGCACGCGGAGCACGCACGTCGCCGCCGTGAGCACTTGCGTGAACGTCTCTTGGTGGTGCAGCATGCAGTTTGTGCCGCGGAACGCCTTGAGCACGTGCGCTGTGGCGTTCAAGAGCGCGACGGCGCGCTCAGCGACCATGTCTTCTGGCCGCGCACCGGTCTGGAACGCGCCGAGCGTCGCGTCGAGCGCCTGGAGCAGCGGCTCAAGCACGGCTTTCGTGTACTGGTACTTGATCTCGACCATGTCCGGACTCGATGACGACACGAGCGACGCAATGACTTGCCCAGCGAGCTCAAACAAGTAGAGCTGGTCGTCCGGTGGGATGTACGACGCGTTGTTCGTCTTTGCGAGTGCGCGCGCGTCCTCTGGGACGACAAAGCGCGGCTGGAGCGCGACGAGGATGTTCGACACGTGCGGGTGCACGGAGCTCCCGATCGCTTTCACGAGCCGGAGACAGAGGTAGCAGACGCGCGAGCGCACAGTCACGAGCGCGTGCGTGAGGCCGTTTGGGCCAAACATCATGTCGAGCACCGCTGGGATGAGCGCGCTCTGGTTCTGCAGCACTTTGCTGTAGCGCACAGTCAAGTCGTAGTACGTCAAGAGCACGGACGCGTGGAACGGTGCTGCGCCAACCGCAGTCGCAGCGCCGATCATGCTCGTATGAATACGCACGAGCATCTCAACGAGCGGACTGTTGGGCTCTTCGAACGAGCTCGCAGTCTTGAGCGTCGTGAGTCCCTCTTTGAAGCGGTAGACGAGCGCAAGGAACGACTCCAAGTCGCGGTGGTCGATCTGCCCAAACTGCGGCGGCAAGTCGGCTGCGAGGTTCGCCAAGAACGCCATTGTGTCGAGCGGCCGCAAGCGCGTGATGTTGACGTAGATCTTGTAGAGACTGCGGCGGTACTCTTCAAACTCGGCGGCGTCCGAGTCGGCGTCCTCTTCTGGGTACCGCGTCTGGCGGTAGATGCCGTGGAAGATCTGCGGGATGTACTCGGATGGCTTGAAGATGTCTTCAAAGCCGATCGCCGGCGCTTTGCCGCTCGTCTCGGACCGAATGAGCGTCCCCACGGCGTTCACGATCTCAAAGACCTCCTCCGACACGTCCTTCGTCTCGTGCGCAAAGAGGTCCCAGACGAGCGGCATGAGCTGCTGGAGCATCGTGCTCGCGCGCACAAAGAGCTCGGCGTGGCCTTCGTGCCGGAACGCGTCCATGCACTCGATCAGCTCCAGCCCAATGCCGTTGATCACTTCACCGACTTCTTCAGCAAACTCGTCGTCGTCTTGGATCGGCAGCGCAGCGAGGACGTCGATGATCGCGAGCTGTTGGAAGAGCGCGAGTTTCTTCACCGGCGTCATGCCTTTGTCAATGATCTCAAACAGACAGTTCGCTGCCGGACACCGCAGCGCTGCGCTCTCACGGAGCATCTTGAAGAGCAGCGGCAGGATCCGGTCGTTCACGACCAAGCCAATGTCGACCCAGCTGATGTACCGCTTGAGCGTCTCGAGCGCGCTGTAGCTGAGCTCGACCATGACAGCCGACGCGTCGGCGTTCACGAGCACGTTGTAGATCGCGTCGACAGTGTCCGCCATGCACGAGCTCTCGCGCATCGCGTCCTTGATGCGCATGTTCGCCGCGGCTTCGGCCTGCGACCGCTGCGCGTCGAACTCGACGATCTCTTCGTTGATCGCGACGAGGATGCGGAAGTACATCTCAACCATCGACGCGCCTTTCGGAAGCAGCGCCATGAGCTCTGTGAACGCTGTGGACCACCGCGAGGGGTAGTCGCGCTTGATCAAGAGCGTGATCACGACTGCGAGCTTCGTCTTGAGGTACGGCGCCTTGCGCTCGACGAACGAGACGTTCTCTTGGAGCCACGTGAGCAGCTCTGTGCGGATCTGCGCCGACACGCTGTCGTCCACGCCTTTTGTCAGCGCTTCCTACACACAGCGAGTTGCAGCAGAGCGAGTTGTGAGCAAATGACACACGTGACAGACCAACACATGCGCGTCGTGCGTCGTACCTGGAGCGCCTGCAGCGCGTAGAACTTGACCTCTTGGTGCTCCGAGAACTCAAAGAGCTCGAGCTCGTAGCGCCAGCCGTCAGCGCTCGCTTTGATCGCGTTGCAGAACGTCTCGGCTTGCTGCTTGAGCAACTGCGCCTGCTGGTCCTGGAGACTCGCGCTCGCGTACTGGAACGCGCAGAGCACTGCCATCTCGAACTCTGCGACCGTGTTTGCTGCCATCGCGCCTACTGCTGCTGCTTCTGGACGTCGTCGTCAGGCGCTCGTGCGAATCGTTCACTCGAAGCGCGTCACTCGCTTCTCGCGTCGCGTTGCTGCAGCTGCTGCTGTCGTGTCGTGTTGCGTCGTGTGCAGATATCGCAGCCGCCAGTCGGTCGGTATTGCAAAAATATGTCCATAGCTTGATTTTACTTACAACTTATAATTTTGTTTTGACAAATATTTCACAATAAGCGTAACTATCTAAATTACAAAATGAGCCACGACCATTTCTCAACAATACAAAGAACACATCGGCAAACTCACAAGCTGTGTGTTGCTCCGTCACAGAGAGACAACCACGAAGCCAGTGCGCTTCGCGGCACACACAGCACACCATTTGTGGCGCGCTTGCTCGTTACGTGATTGCTGGAAGCAGCCATTGCCCGACTAGTTGTCATTGCGACGCTGTTGGCGACGCTACAACGTTCTGCGTTCTCTTCAGGTTGTCCATACTGACAGAGGATACACGCGTCTTGGAATGTGCCAGATGCTGCTGGATTTGCTGCTTTGCCTGTGCAACAACTTGCTCGCGTCGGGCGAGGTCGTTAGCTTGATCAAAGAGGTGCGTGAGCTCCGTAAGCCGTGTGATTTCCGTGCGCCACATCTCCGACTTGAGGTTGCATATCAATACCCTCGGTATTTCTCGCGGTCCACTGTGTCCTTGAGTCGCTACTCTACAACTAGGTGGTTGGTCGATTGCGAACTTTATGGCTCATACCTCAATATTTATCTCGACCATGTCCAGCGCTCTGCATACAACGTAAATATGTCAGAAACATGGTACTGAACGATGTCCAGGAGCCCCCAATTGTTTTTCCCACAACCTCGTCGCTCGTTCGTGCTGCTATCTTGTGAGGCTGCAGAGAGCAAAGTCTGGCTAGCTTTGCGATGCTTGGCTCCACCACAATATGTTATGTCGCGTGGATATGTTGTAAGATTTGTGATTCCTGCCACCAACGGCTGTCTCCTTCATTCTGAGCACAGTTGGAAGTGAATTACCCACCGTATCGCTTACTCTTTCAAGCTCAATACTAGCGGCAAACAGTCATGCGTCGTTCATATGCATGCCATTTACTCGCGCGGTCTAAAAGCGATTATTGCCTCGCTATTTTACTTCCACCCTGTCCCACTGTCGCTAGCTTTGATATTCTCCCGCAGACGCGAGAAAGCGGTTGAACAGCGGTAATGAAGCTCAGGTTTACTATATTATTTGACGACAAAACACAGTGCACCGGGGTCGAGCCATATTGTCACGGGAGTGTTCTCTGTGACGTAGCTTACACGTGGTCTTACGAGGAAGCGATGTGGTGAAGCGCAGAGGGACTGCGCTGAACTCGGTATTTTCAACTCTGAGGTTTTTGTATTAGGATCATGTATAGTGGTGAAAGTGAGGGAGCTAACCTAAATAGTGAGCTGTCTGATGGGACGACCAGGGTCATCCAGAAATCAGGTTGAGCCACTAATTGGGTGTCTGCTGTGCTACTTCGTACTTAGCACAGCAACCCCGTTACACATATCTACTATTCTCGCAATGTCCCAGCAATGAGGACATGCTCCCAACAGCAAGAGTCGTTGGTCGAATACTATGTACAAGAAATTTCAGCTTCGAACGTTCACAGTTGTAATGATATCAGTATGAACGATTCAGTAGTTGTAACCGGGCGTTCCCGTGTTTCGCAGCACCTTTGCGAGGAAGCGTGTGCAAGCACCTTCCGCAAGGATTCCAGTCAGTTAAGACGGAAGCAAATAAAGACACAAGAGTTCTTTGATCCAGCTTGCAAGTGTTCATTTTAGTTGATAGTGTGGTCTCACTAACGAAGTCTAAGTATGTGATACTAAATCTAAGTCCACCAAAATGTGGTTGGCTCTGAGAGCCCAAGTTCACTGATTGGCTAATATTCTGACAATATCTACAAGCTAGAACAACTGCCAAAGTGGCTGGTCTTAAAGGAAGTGCGTGAATGATAATTCCGCAAATCTGGATTATTACAATAATAATCACAGCTTGTGAACCCCGCTACAATAGTAGATGTTGCAATAACTCACGTTACCCATCTGTAACCTCGATATCGTGTCACAACTCACACGCAAAAGCTTTAAATCTCATTCACATACATTCACATATCACAACTCGCCCGCACAACATTTCAATCTCATTGACGTCTCACGGCTAGATTTACATCAATGACCTCCAGTCGGTCAACACAACATTATACGTTGAGAAAAAAGATCGTAGGCGTTGTGGCCGGCGAGTTGAGTATGAGCAGCTGATCGAAAGAGGTGTTAGACGAGAGCGTCTGACTCGTTGCACGATGCAAAACACTGCGCACGAAGTCGTTGGATGCCTTTCTACCTCACTGGATCTGTCGACGGCGACCTCGAACTGCTCGCGTGCTTCTTGATCGCCCACTGAACACTGTAGGTTGTTGTGCAACTTCATGGTCGCATACTCGAATTGCGGTGTATACATGATCCCGAAACACATATACGCACATACGCTGTATACCTGTCAGCGTATGCGTAAAGTGGAGATGCGCGTCGATCACGAAGCGGTCCTTGCGCTGCAGCTTGACACATCATACCAGACTCAGCGAGTTTCCCAGCGGCGATCGCAATGTGACGGTGATGGATCAGCAGGTCTCAGACCTTATCTATCTGAGTCAACATCAAAAACAATCAAAAATCGATTAACTCTGCGACATTTAATCGACCACTCGAGCACTCTTGTCGTAGGATTTTGAGATGACAGTTTTCTGTTCGTAGACCAAGTGTCGCCCACGACAAAGCGCGCCAGAGAGATGGCTTTCCGTTCACACTGCAGCCGCCAGTCAGCTGCTGTAGCTGCTGCTGTCGTGTAGTGTTTGGCCACACAAAACTTGTATTGACTTGTGTGATAACACGTAAGTCCATATTTAAGTTATGTGGACCACGTAAGTCCATATTCAGTTGGGTGCCCAGCAAAGTCGGTCGGTATTACAGAATTGTTCATAGGTAGAAAACAACTACCACTTTATAGCCGATTGGTCATGAATATTCGACAAAGAAACATATTTCTATCTAAAGCACAAAATGAGCCAGGATCCTTTCTCAACATACGTCAGCATGCTCAGCAAGCGGCGTGCCAAGCACCACGGCTACTTCGTCGCTGAGGTGCACTCACGCAGCCAGTGAACCCCGCGCACGCCCAGCATCTCGTTTGTGACGCTTGCTCCTCACATGATAGCTGGGACGGTCGTTGCCTGGCTGGTTGCCATTGCGACGCCGATGATAATGAAAGCTGGCATTCTGCTTTCTCTTCATGGTGTCGTTTCTGGATCGGGTGTCGCGCGCATCACGTGCTACTTTTGTTGCCGCTTCGCCCGCGTAATGACTGGGTCGCGCATGGCGAGGTCGTCAGCTCGCGCGAAGCAGTACTTAAGCTACGCATACTGTACGATTTACTTGCGCAGCGTCTCGGTCTTAAATGTTGCTGATAAAAATGCGCAGCGAGGTGTCACTCGCTGACGGTTTTATACTTCCCCAGTCTTCTCGCGGCGCATCATTGTCTTGAAGGATTTGTGTTTTATAAAGCGGTTGGTCCATGAATTTTCTTGTTTGTCGTGTTTCGACGTCTGGCTTGTTCATGCCCAGAAACGTCTCGACGTCTTGTATGCGGTCGTTAACGATGCACGGGAGCTTCTCTTCAAGTAGCACACACCTTCGTCTCTCGCTTGTACCGTGTAATTCATGATAGGCGAGGTGGTCCGTCAAGAGAAGACGAAGAGACGAACGAAGCCCTGGCGTTACGTTGTCGGGACTCTCGCTCGTCATCTGACAAGACTCGTAGTATGCATTTCTCTCGCAAAACGCACGATTGTTTTCTGACTCCACTCGGTAAGCCGCGGCGTTTTTGCGAACTCGAGCGGGGTGCCTTACGAAGTCAAAGGTCGGTGGTGGGACAGTCATGTTGGCGTCATTACCCAGGCTGCGTCCTATAAATACTGAGGAGGTCAAAGTTTTACTCACTTTGCGGCGCAAGGATCTGCTAAACAAACCGGTTTTGTATGGCGATGCTATGTGACTCACAATCACTGCTATCGCAAGCCGTCTTCCTTCTTCCTGGGTGAATCTGGAAGCGATTTAAAACAGCGTGGTGGGTACGCACATCACGTAAGGCTAGATCTGTCACGCGTTCTGCACATGCACGCATTTCATAGTTTTGTTCGAGACAGCACGGTATTCGCGTGGCTCTTACGCTGGTCTTGTTACTATACCGCTAGCCTTCATACTCTGTGCATAGCCTTGCTGTTTTGCCTCGGTCTTCTGCAGCTTAGGACGGAGCAAACTGGAGCGCTGTGAAGGCACAGCATGAGAAGATTGCGGCGACACTTGCAAGTGGAGTGTGGACAGCGCAGAAGAGCGAGAGAGGCGGGTTTCTCTACCGTAATATCACGCCGCAACAAGTCGGCTTCCTCGTCCATTTCACCTTGATCAACTGTAGTTCGACGCACAAATCGATGAACGCCAAGCTGCGCGATCACTTTGAGCTGAGCATCACGGAAGAGACCGTGCGTCGTGCTTAATGATGTCGCGTTCTCTCTCACAAGACGCATCGCGACAACGACTACCTCAACACAGCCACAAACAAGGAGAAGCACCACGAGTTTGTCCTCGAGTTGTTTCGCTACGTCGGCGCCGGCAAGAGTGTGCTCTACATGGACCAAAAAATCATTATGTGGTGTGCTCACTCGTTCGGATGGAGCAAGGTCGGTGAGCGCGCTGTTGAGAACAACACCACCGGCAACGGCAAGGACATCCACGTCGTCGCTTGCATTAGCGAGGACGGGATCGAGTAATCCGAGTTGCACTTCGGTTCATTCAAGGCCGAGGAAAGCAACGACTTCGTGCGTCGGATGCCGCGCGACCTCTCTCACCGCGCAGACTTCGGTTAGCTCATCTTTGTGACCGACAACGCACCGTGCCACAGACATTTAGGCGGTCTTTCACGAGAGTGAGTGTCAAGGGGCGTCATTTCTTCGGGTTAGCCCTTTTTCATTGGTGCTTAAACGATTAAGTCGGTGTTCTCAACCGACGAAAGTCCCATGAAGCGCTTCCTAGTTGGCAACAGAGCAGCCATCCGTCTGAAACCAAGCCACAATACGATGAAAGAACACCGTTCGCACTACCTACAGCTCGCAGCGGATGTGTTGCTTCCAGAAGCTGTCATGGGAGACCTGTGGCGCGTGTGCTGCAGACACGTCGTTCCTGTTCCAAGCACTCGCTCTTGATAGGCAAGATATGCATGTGGGCAAATAAATCCAATGTGCCAGATTTCAACGCAGTTATGACAAATGTGAGTGTTTTGGTTTTGAGTTTTGCAAATTTGAGGCTGAATGTGGAGAACTTGCTTCTGAGTGGAATTGATGTAAAGCTACTTGGATAAGTCAGCGCGTTCTTTGCGGTTTTGTAGTCCAGATTACTCACATGTGATCGCCCTCCGTATGTATGGAAAGCGATAGTCACTCAATGCGCGACGGGTACTTTATATCGTGGTCTGATGTTCCCGCAATTACTAGGCTAATGAAGCATGTTTTCAGCAACTAGAAGCGCAGAGTGCGCGTGTACAAGCTTCCTAAAAGCATAAAATATCTATAGACACCGATTAAGACTCGTACGATGAGGAGGGTATCGCCTTGTGGTGTTGCATAACGAGGTCACAAACTGGACGATCTGAATCAACAAACCCTCATAGTTGGCAAGAGGGAGCAGGTGGCATGCGTTCATTACGTCCGCAGCAGCACGCAAGAAGCTCGATGAAGCCCACGCGTAAATCGAAAGCCACGTCACGCGCCATGTGTGGCGCTATACTGGACAAGCGAGCACGAAAAACATGAGAATCGACAGTAGCGTCGAATTATGTGAAAGCGACCACTCTTTCGACGAAGTATGACGTGGAGGAATCGGACTAATCGACTGGGACATTGACAAGTTCAGCAATTTTTTCATGGCGACCTCGATGCGAAGATGCCTTATACAGCAACAATATTTGTCACTGGTTTCTTGATGCTGAAATATCACTTTCGCATCAAGGACGTTGACTACCATCGTGTTACATTGGATTTGACGGTCTTGATATGCATCCATATCGCGAACTCGGCTGCATTGTTGACTTGTCGTGGCTGTATCGTCAGGTCTTGGACCCTATTGATCAAAGTCTAAACCAAAAGTCAAATATATGCGAGGTTCAATAGATGACTTGAGTACATAATAATGGAATTTTGAGACGGGAGACAGTATCCTGGTGTGAGATTAGCAATTGTCACACACAACAATACACACCATCAAGATCACTTTGTCGTACACGGCTAGCACTCGCTCAATGTGCTTTCGTACCATTTCACCGAATATTTTAGGTTTTGACACATTTTCGGCATTTCAAAATATACAAAATTATAAACACAAATCAAAATTGAAAAATTACAAGAATATAGCATAATTTTGCAAAGCGAAACAGCACAGCAGGCGCAAACAACGACGTTCGAAAGGTACTGTTCACTTTAGCGAGTAGCACCACGACATCATTGGTAACAACCTTGGGGCTCCTCGTCCAACTCCCAGAACGTCGTCGTCGGTGCGCCTGCTGCTGCTGCTGCTGCAGAGTTCACAGGCGAGAGCATCGGCGCGACCATCTTCTCAGTTGCGCTCGCGAGCATCTGCGGTTCGAAGAGCAGTTGCCACACACACAATGCGCACCAGCGAGATGACGTTGTTGTTATCGGCTAGCTCTCGCTCCATGTGCTTTCGTTCGGGGAGTCTGCATTTCATCACGTATTTTCTTTTTTTGGCATAAAGTGCACGACAAAAGTCTTGGAAATTTTTTGTTTCATTTCAAATATTTTTGATTTTCATTGGACAGAGCTGCAATGAAGCTGGATTAATAGCGCAATTAAATACGGTTCGAATGCTATATGTCGATCATCGAAATACACAGTGTAGCCAGCACAATGGCAGAAAATGTCATTTTCGAAATATTTCAACGATGCGAGAATAAATGGAGAGGCGTGGTAAGATTGGTATCAAAATTGTAATTGTGGTCAAACGAGCTCGAAAAAACGTAATTTAGATAGAACACATTGCGTACACCAAGCGAACAAATTTCCAGTGCCTCCGAAGCTGTTTTGCGATGACGGCGTGGCAAGAGATGACGGCGAGCGACGTCGCAACTATCCTCGACCTTCGAGGCCAAGGCGAGAGGCTGCAGGCGATTGCAACGCGTGTGCAGCGCAGCGTATCGACTGTGTCACGCGTCATCAACGGCGAGAGAGCCTCGAAGACCAAACAGCGCACGGGAAGGCCTCGAAAAGTGTCTGAGCGTGAGGGCCGGCGGCTGGTGCGCGCGGTCACGACGCGAAATGAGAGCGCCTCTCAAGCCCGAGCGAGTGTCGGTGTTGACGCATCGGTGCGCACCGTGCAGCGCGTCCTCCATGCACACCCTGACGTGTCTTGGAAGAAGAAGAAGCGGACGGCGGTGATGACCAAGATGAACCAAAAGGACGAGTCGCATGGGCGAGCGAGAGAGCAGCTTGGGGCGCGAGTGAGTGGTCGCGTGTCGTGTTTAGCGACGAGAAGAAGTGGAACATGGATGGGCCGGATGGCTTGCAGTTTTACTGGCATCGCGCGGGGCAGCCAGAGCGATGCGCCGTGAAGCGTCACAGCGGTGGAGGATCGGTCATGGTCTGGGGCGCATTCTCTGCAGCCGGCAAGTCGGAGCTCAAGTTCATTGAGGGCGGCCAAGACGCGCAACGCTACACAGAGACGCTTGCCACGCACTTGCTGCCGTTCTTACGCGCACACCACGAAGAAGGGCACGTGTTTCAGCATGACAACGCGCCGTGTCATCGCGCTCGACTTACTCAAGCATGGCTGCAGACGAGCAACGTGACGACGATGAGCTGGCCAGCGATGTCCCCGGATCTCAATCCGATCGAGCACCTCTGGGGCATCCTGATGAGAACCGTGTACGCGCACGGTCGCCAGTTCTCATCGCAGCAAGAGCTCAAGTCCGCCATCACCCAAGCATGGCGCGATCTCGACCACTCAGTCATTGCCAACTTGGTTGCATCGATGCCCAAGCGCTGTGCAGCTGTCCTCGAGCGCAAGGGAGCGTTTATTACTAGTTCGTAAGCTTCAAACGCAGCGTCCTCACGTTCAATACCAATCTTACCACGCCTCTCCATTTATTCTCGCATCGTTGAAATATTTCGAAAATGACATTTTCTGCCATTGTGCTGGCTACACTGTGTATTTCGATGATCGACATATAGCATTCGAACCGTATTTAATTGCGCTATTAATCCAGCTTCATTGCAGCTCTGTCCGATGAAAATCAAAAATATTTGAAATGAAACAAAAAATTTCCAAGACTTTTGTCGTGCACTTTATATTCGACTGTACAAGTTCATAATACAAATTTGAAAAATACTAGAATATAACATATTTCGCAAAGCTAACTGAATTTCATTGCGGATTGTATTAATTTGACCACATCGATATCAATTTATTGGTTTAAATCAGCATGTGATGCAGCAGTAGTAGTAGTTATAGTAATAGTTATATATATCAGCATTTGGTGAAACAAATAGTTGTGAATAGCGCCATCGTGTTTATTACGAATCTTTAACCAAAGGCTCTCACTATGTTTGCCGATTTATCACCGAACACATCGGCCCTTTTATGTGAATACGGCAATTAAAATAAATTTCTCTAACCGAAGGAATGGTGGTCATTTCATTTCTCGACAGCTCATCTAAACTCAAAGCCCCTACCACTTTGACCATGCTAAATCGGTCACCGAAAACCTATCAGCGTTCTTTGGAGCAGCGACCCCAAGTGTTTGAGTATGCCAAATGCTAAGTCACAGCCGTCTTCTACGCAAAACAAGACATTTCATTTTGACTTTATGGCTCGGATTTTTTAGGGGAGAGATTTGTCAAAAATTTAGGATTCAAGAATCAGCGAATGCAGACGCTTCGTTTCCCAAACAGTCACGTGCTTTGTGTATGCAACAGCAAAAGTGGATTTCGACCATCATTTGTCATTTTTGCTGTAGAGTACTACGTAGTACAAACCCCACCAAATTGTCAATATTACACCTTTTCACATTCAATCCCAGATTCGAAACCATAGCACGTCGTTTCGTCACTACCAAGAGCGTTGGTCCAATCTTGCTCGCCATTCAAATCCAAACTCGCACAAGCAAAACCAAAGCACGTCAAGGGCGGCATGAGGAAGACGTATGCGCGCGTCGTCAACGACCGCGTGTTAGACGAGCCTGCCCTGCGATCGCGCCAGCATCCATCGGATGCCTCGATCGTCCTGCACCTCAATCAATCACGCGACCACATCTCAAGCAGCCCCCGCCCTCGGATGCCTCCAGCACTGTCGCTCGTGCATGTTGCATATCATGTGATAGTGTCGTGTAGAGCAGAGCTGGGAGCTGTGGCCTCACGGCGAGCAAGGCGAGATTGCACTGCTCACAGCTCAGTTCTCAACACACCTTGTTGTACACAAGCAAGGCCAGCTCCTCGAGTTCCAGAGCACACACGAGACTCCGGCGCGCAGAAGCCATAGGACGGCCGCGATGTAAGCTTGGTTCGCCGCGTCCTCCGGGCAGCGTGGACTGGAGACGACTGGAAAGTCTTCGCGCAGCACAACGGCGCCGTAGCTGGCACGGCGGCCAGTTGGGTCACAGCTGCTCGCAAGACGAATGTGTACGTCTAGACGCCAGAAGAGCGAGGCGGAGCGACGTACCGCAAGATTGAAGAAGAACACTTAGCATTCCTGCTCTCTCGGCTTGAGGTCAACTGCAAAAGGACGCTCAAGAAGATGCGCACGGACCTGTCTGAGGAGTTTGGTCTCGACGCCACGAAGGAGATGATTCGGCGCGCTCTCGACGCCGCCTGCTTCACGGTCAAGAGGCTCCATTGCGACTCCGAGTATCGCAACACACCAACAAACAAGGCAAAGAGGCAAGCGTTAGATGTCGCGCTTTTGGCGCACATGTCTGAGGTGAAGACGATCTGCTACCTAGATGAGACCAACATTAACCTCTGGGTATCGCGCATCTTGGGGTGGAGCCGCTCAGGCACGCGCGCTGTACAGCAGAATGTTGCGAGCAAAGGCCGCAACATCCACGTGATTGCGTGCGTGTCAGTGCGCGGGCTCGAGTACAACGAAGCGCAATTTGGCTCGTTCCGCAGCGCCGACGCGAACGACTTTGTTAGTCGCATGCTCCGCTCTATCGTGCTCCGTAACGCCGTTCCAACGCGCTGAGCCACGACGATACGACAGTATACTCTCGAACCACGAGACACGCGCGCGATGCGTTGCAGCGTGAATGATAGTCACTATCAAGATTGGAATACTGTAGACGCCGCGCAATATGCAGCACACGTTGCACGGTTCGCAGAGAGCACGATAGTACGTTGTCTCTGCAGCGGTCGCTCTGGGGAAACACCGCGAGTTGATGTGTGCAAAAGTGGACGAGGTTGTCAGGTTCAATCTTGTCGTTTCGTTTGTCGTTTCGATCTGTCAGCAAGTTTTAGTTGTGGCACACACAG
Source organism: Pythium guiyangense (assembly GCA_003730235.1). Taxonomy (NCBI): domain Eukaryota; phylum Oomycota; class Peronosporomycetes; order Pythiales; family Pythiaceae; genus Pythium; species Pythium guiyangense. Next base: position 82,337 of record QXDM01000143.1, read on the forward strand.
CTTAAGCTGATGGAATCTAAATACAACGTCTGATAATGGTATTCTATGTGAGAGCGTCTTTCATTTTTTGGCGCGCAGTGTACTGGTTGATGGCCCCACACGCATATACTAAACGCGGATTCAAACAGATGAATAGAATAATTTTGCAGGATGTAGACCAAGCCGTCAAGTGTAAGCGAGCAAACAAGCTAGCCAAATAACCGTCCCATGCGCGTGTGTATGCGCTCGCATGCGCGCCCGTGCGTCGCTTGCAGCACGTCACTGAAGTCCGTGTGCGCGTTTGGAGGTTGCCAGGTACCCCCCCCCTTCCCTCTCGAATCTGCTGGTGCAAGTCGTTTTTGGTAATGTTGTGTTTTGTCGTGCTGCTGTTGTGTTCAGGAAGCTCATGACAGGCGCTGTACCTATACCTGTAGTATGAATTTCTTCATCTGCAAGATGACCTCGCAAAATTTGTGCATTTTGGTCACGTTTTCGATGTTTCAACTTGAGGTTTTGCCTGTAACGGGTTCCAGGCAAAACTCATTATTGTTGTTTACAATAATGTTTGTGTGTTATTGGTGATCTTTCTTCCGAAACGTCACATCCATTTTGTGTGTATTGTGCAAAAAAGAGGATTTTAGCATATCATTTGCCATTTGCTGTCAAGTCAAGTACAAAAAACACCACATTGTCAATATTAGTTTCTTGCAACAAAAACTGTCTATTCTCATAAATGATACCCATGCTTGTCAAAACACTATATGTCACCATCAACAAGTGATGATCAAGATTGTCGAAAACGAGAGCCCTTCAACTTGAGCATTGAGCATTTCAGACCACTCGTTGTCAAACTAGTCAATCAAGAGTACACGCAAGCAACAAGGTCTGGCATATCTTAAAGCATGTGCTCCTTGGTAGTCGCGTCGTGTGGTCTCTGTTGCGTCGTGGGTAGATCGAGAGCGTATGAAGGGCGTATGAAGGGCCAACGTTGACTAGAAGGTCGGCATGACGGCCTCGACAAGCACAAAGAGCAAGACGAAGTATCCATCGCCCAGCAAACTACATGTTCTCTACGCTCTCGGAAAGCCTCAGCTTCGGTGGACTTGCGTCTGGATCTGTACAACGCATACAACAATGCTCTCCCCTACTCAACACGCTCTTTGGCTCGTCGGCACTTGATGTGTACTTGATGTGTTGTGTGGAGCAGGCTCGCACATCTTCGACGTCAGGGGCGTGTGTGTTAGTGTGTTAGTGTGTTAGTGTATTGTAGTTCTCGCTCGTTCATACTTCTCGATCAGCTTACTAGTGTGATGCATTGACGCTTGCGACCATGCAAGTCAACGCTACTTGCCACTCGCTCGGCGGAGTGCAATGGCACCGGCGCTCGAGCAGATGGTGAGTGCACCGAGAGCGGTCGTCGCACTCACGTGCTCGTGCAAGAGCACAATGTCCCAGATGAAGACACACACGACGTCGAGGTACCGCATGACAGACGCCACGCCAGCTTTCTCGAGCTGAAAGCCCTTCGTGAGCGAGACCTGGCCGAGCGACGTGAAGACGCCGCTTATGCACAGGACTGTCCAGAGCCACGGCGAGAGCTCGAGCGTGAATCCCTGTCGAGCCATCCACGCGCAGTCAGTCGGTCAGTTAGTCAGTCAGTCAGTCAGACGTGTGAGCGAGCGAGGGTGCTGTTACCTACAACATGCACGAACGCACGAACGCACCTGCTGGATGAACACGACCCAGAGCCCAGACACGACGATGCTGAACGTCATAAAGTAGTGCACGACCACGAGCGAGTGGACGTGCTGAAGGCGACGCACTGCCGTGTACAGTAGCGCCTGGAAGACAGCAGCCGCCATGGCAGACGCCACTGGGAGCCACGTGTGCGGCGACGAGGTTGCTGCTATCTCGTCGCTCTCGAAGAGGAACGTCGGCCGGAGCACGAGCACGAGACCGAGGCACGCGACGAGCGCGCACGCAAAGCTCACTGGTTCAACCTTCTCTTTGAGCAAGCACGCTCCCTGGTGGCGAGTACGTTGCCATACACACGACACAGTCCGTCAGTCTGCCAGTCACGAAAGCAACACATCGCACGTCCTCGCTGAAGCAGACGCACCAGTGCAAATGTGACGACTGGACTCGTGAAGATGATCACACTGGCGTCGGCGAGCACCATCTGCGAGACCGCGTAGAACGCCAGCGCGATCGTCGCGAACCCGAACGTGCACTGAAGCAGCAGCATCGAGCGGATACGCTCTGGGACAACGAGGCTCTGCTCGCAGTACCACACGCCAATCTGCCGAACAAGCACACGACGTATGCGCAAAGAGATGAGTGCTTCACACACAGCTGCCACATGAAGTCGCCATTGTACGAGCACAGCGTTTGCGTGTGATAGAGAGAGCAATGACGCACCGAGTTGAGCGCGAGTGCGACGATCGAGCGCCAGAAGATGAAATCCATGGACGAGATCACTTGCGTCGTGTACTTGACGCACGCGCTCACGACGCTGAAACAGACAGCCGAGAGCGCGACGTAGAGCAGTCCTGCGAGCGGCGACGACGACGACGGCGCTGGCGACTTTGAATCCTGGACGGCCATCGACGACGGCTTGTGCATCGCCGTCTGCATCTCGAGCACGCATACTTCAGCTTGCAGGAGCAGACTCGACTTTGTCCTGCCGCTGTTCACGATCAGCAGCGGTGTGACTTCTTCGAGCGTCGGCGACTCGAGCGCGCTTGCAGTCATGACGGCGGCGAGTAGCAAGTGCGTACGTCTTGTCTCAAGTGCGAGTGCGCGTGCGAGTGCTCGAGGCGCGCCAAGTGCGAGACTGAGTCAAGAGCACACGCGATCGCGACGCGACAGGACAGGTGCAACAAGAAGACGAGACACGAAGAGGTGAAGAGGTAGCCTTGCCTCGTCAAGGCGCTTGTCTTCGTTCACGCCCGTGCACATGCCTGTGTGTGGCGAGTTCGTACAGCTATCGTCTTGCGACGGACCCACAACAGCAGCAAGTCTACACGACCACAAGCGATCACAGACGCACACACGCATCGCGTGCACATTGAATGGTATGCGATCGTGTCTAATGAGAACGTCCTTCTCGTGTGGACACTGGCGCCAAACTTTGCTTTGCCTCACTAAGGCTACTTTGACCACTGGCACCACTGGCGGCCAATGGCTCCACGAACAATCGCACTCCTGAAACACCAGCGACGCGACACAACGACGCAGGTAAGTCACGTCGACATGACTAGACACTGGTGTACAACCCGACACGCGGCACACACACACGACACGCACGCACGCAACGCCCGCCGACGCATTCGCGTATGGGAGACACCGAGCAGCCTCCTCGCATGTAAATGCGCTGTGCGAGCAATCGCGTGACGTCGTTGCCAACGGATGCGTGGCGTGGATCCTCCACTTGACACGAGAGAGCCTATGTCTCGTGTCCTCACAGACTCTGCCTGTCTGTCTACAGTATTTGTCTGTTTGTCCGTGCTCAGCAGCGTATCCGACGTGTTCTTTACAGCTTGTGGAACTCACGAGGCTCCATCTCGCGACTTCTACGATGTCTCGGCACGCGACTTGGCTTTGCGAGACCGCGTCTGCGTGCCACTGTTACTAGCAGCTGTCGGTGACGAGCCTTGGGACTCTTCGTCCGACTCCCAGAACGTCGTCGTCGGTACGCCTGCTGCTGCTGCTGCAGAGTTCACGGGCGAGAGCATCGGCGCGACCATCTTCTCCGTTGCGCTCGCGAGCTTCTGCGCCATCCACGCGAGGATGACGTGCATGATGTCGTGGTGCTGCTCGCTCAAGTCGATCAGGTCCTTCGTCGGGAGCGCAAAGAGCGTCGCGCGACCGACGGCGACTGCGTGGCCATGGAGCTGCGTGTTGGGGACAAACGACTGCGAGCGTCAACCGTTCAGGCGAGGAAGAGAGCGACTCGGTCAGAGGACTCAAGACGGTCATACAAGCACTCGAGAGCTCATCACGACGCACGCACGCACCTCTTCGCCAAAGCAGTCGCCATCGCGCAGCTCCACACGAACGACACCAGCGTCACTACCAGCAGTGAGCTGCTGCGTGATCGTGATCGTGCCGTCCAAGACAACAAAGACACTGTCGGCGACTGCACCGTCATTGTAGAGCGTGTCGCCATGTGCGAGCGTGATGACACGCGCGAGCTGCGCCGCGAGCGACACTTTGTCGTCGTCCAAGTTCTTCATGAGCTGCGAGCCCTTGAGGCAGATGCACTTCTCAAACGTTGTGTAGTCCGAGCCATCGACGAGTCCAAACATGCTGCGCGAGAGGTACGGCTCTGGACGACCGCTGCTGCCACTGCTCAGCATCGCAGCAGCGTGCGACGGCGAGCCCTGGAAGCTCCAGTTCCGCGCGCGGCTACTTGGCGCTGACAGCGGCGCCTGTGCCTGTGCTGGCGTGCGTGTGCGTCCAATGTTGTACAGAAACGACTTGGCGGCGCGGTCGACCGAGAGCACGGCGCGCAAGTCGGACGTGAGCGACTCGGCGGCGCGGCGCACAGGGTCGTCGCCGTCCAGACTCGCGCGCATCGCAGCTGCGTTGATAGAGAGCGCGCGGTTGCGACGCGGGAGACAACCGGCCTGGGCGATCGCCTGCAGCGGCTAGAGACACAAACCGACAGAGATAGCACAGCAGTGAGTCGTGAGGCTCCAAGACGCACGACACTGGACGCGTCGCACCTCAAAGTAGAGCCACCGCAGCGCCGATGCGACTGCATTGAGCACACCGCGAGACACGCGCGGTGTCGCTCGCATGAGCGCGTCGAGGTCGTCGCGCGAGACGCTGAGCAGGATGCACTCAGACATGGCTGTGGTCGACGCAATGTGCTTGCCGGCGTGGAGACTGTGCATGAGCAGCGCGGCTTGGCCAATGCACGCGCCGTAGCCGAGCTCAGCGAGGACGCGGTGCTCTTTGTGGAGCTGCACGGTCCCTGACGCGACGACGTACATCGCAGTGGCTGCTCGCAGTCAAGAGAGTAAAAGAGAGTGAGCACTTGCGCTTGTAGAGCACGAGACGTCGAGAAGCAGGATCGTACCGAGGTCGCCTTCACGCGCAAACGTCTCGCCGTGAGCGACTCGGATCGGCACAAAGTGGTGCGAGAGCACGCGGAGGATGCCGATCGCACACACGTTCTCAAAGAGCGACGAGTAGCGCAGGCAGTTGGCGATCTAGAGACGTTGGCAACGGATGTCAGAGGACGATCACTCAAGCTCGTAATGAAAGAAGCGCATTCCGACGTACTGCGATGCGCGAGATGAGCGGCGGCGCGCACTCTTTGATCATCGGCACCGCGTCGTACGACAGCACTTCAGGTCGACTGTGTGGCGTCACAGCAAAGAGAGAGAGAGAGCGTGAGAGTCTCTAGCGACGCAAGATCCCCAGCCATGGAAGTTAGACAGACCTGTAGTACGTCTCAACGAGCAGCTCCTTTGTGAGCTCATGTGTCACGAGCTGCGGGAGGATCGCAGTCTCAAAGTGCGCCTTGAGCGCCGCGTCGAGCGATTTCGTGTGATCTGCAGCGATGTGGAGAAAGTACTGGAGCGCAAGCGACGAGAGTTCCGCGTGGGGCTTTGGGTGTTTGAGCACGTCCACGAGGACGTCGACGCCGCGTTTGTCGCCAAAGAACGCGGCGACGTCGCGCTCCATCTACAAGATGTCAATAGCATCAGCCGTCTGCTAAGGCTCAACACAGTCAGCGACACATGGGCGAACGGACCTTGGCGGTCGACTTGTTGGACGTGCTCTTGGTGAAGAGCAGCGACAGCACGAGACTCTTGTACGTCGATGGCAAGAGGCTCTCGAGCACCTCCTGCGCTCATTACGACAGCGTCAGTCACTGCAATCGACAGCCACAAGCACCAGTGACCAGACTGACGCACCTGGATCGCTGCGAGCACTTGCGGTGCGTCCGACTGGAGTCCTTCGAGGATTACTGCGACGTTGAACTCTCTCGGAAAGCCCGTCGACAGGAGCTTGAGCACGACGCGCTGCGTGTCGTGGAGACTGTGCTCGACGTGCTGGAGCAGCAGCGGCGACGTCTCTTCAATGTTGCTCGCTGTGCGCGGACAGATCTCGTGGAAGAGCGTGAGGACGTGGCGCATCTCGTACGCCTGGCGGAGCTTGCGCGTGAGTGCGTGGTGGATTGAGCCCATCGCCTGCGCGTGGGCGTGTAGCGCCTTCTCATCGGTCGCTGCGACCTGCAGCGCCATGCACACAGTCTGTTAGCATCCTCCATCGACTCGCAATCACAAACATGCGGCAGTCGCACCAGCGTCAAGAGCGCGTCGACCACAAGCTCCTCGAGCACCGCATCACCGCTAAAGAGCTCGTGGAGAATCGCAACGTTGCTGTCGCATGTGGCGTCGCGCGCAACTGTCGGCGCTGCGACAATAAGCGCGTCGATGAGCGAAAGGAGCAGTTGGAGCTTGTTCTCGAGCGCAAAGTTGCTGGCTTCGAGGACTTTGAGCGCGCCAGTGAGCGCTTCGCGGCGCTGCTCGATGCTGTTGGCGCCGCTCGCAGCTGGGAGCCGCACGAGCGACTCGGTGTACTGCGAGAGCGTCGCCCAGAGCGCCACAGGGTCGAACCACTTGAGCGCTGCGACGACGTCTGCGCGGAGCGTCGCATTCGGCAAGTGCTTGACGAGCGCAGGGATGAGCATGCGCGAGTTGCGCGAACTGTGGGAACAGGACTCGACTGCAGCTTGGACGGTCTGCGGCGACGGATGGTGCAAGAGGTAGACGAGGAAGCCGTCGCCCAAGAGCTCGGGGAGCTCTTTACCGACGATCTTGAGGCACACGACGCGCGACTCGGACGTCTAGCGGTCACGAGACGTTGTGGGTGAGAGTAGCTCGACAGTGTTACGATTGGCAGCAGCAAGACACACCTTGTCGTCGTGCAGCAGGCGCTGCAAGATCACGTTCGCGTCCTCGTCCATCCAGTCCGAGAGGCGCAAGAGCGCAACGGCCGCGCACACAACGACCGACTTGTCTTCACTTGAGCTCTGCACGAGCTTCCGCAGCATCTGCGCGCACTTGTCAGCGTCGGCGTTGAACTTCTCATAGCCGCAGGCGAGGATCGCCGCGACGCGCAGTGGCCGCGGCACAGCGAGCGACTTGTCTTGGATCACCATCATGAGGTCCATGGTGTTGAAGATCCCAGACGGGAACGACGTCGCGTCTGGGAGGAAGTACGACTCCTGCGCCTGGAGCACAAACTGCCGCTTCGCTGCTGTGTGGAGGCCCAAGAGCCGGAGCTTCGTGTGCAGCGGCGTCGCTGACGATCCGTCGCGGTTCGTCTTGTAGAACAGCGCGCGTAGCTCCTACCGAATGCGATAGGACATGTGTGAGAGAGAGGAAGGAAGGTGACTCATGACAAGAGACGCACCTGCGCAAAGAGCCCAATGTGCTCGTGCGAGAGCGAGCTGAGAACGTAGTTGACTTGGTTCTGCGCGCCAGCGACGAGCGTCTCCTTCACGAGCACGATCTAGCGACCGACAGCCGTCGTTAGGAGTCAGTGAGCGTCTCAATCACAGTGTCTTAAGCTCGTACGGACCTGATCTGGCGTGAAGTCGACGATCGGCGACGAGAGGTCCAAGTAGCCCTGGCGAAGGGACGAGTAGAACTCGGCAGCGTACGACTGACGCGCTGCGAGTGCGTCGACAAACCACGCGACAGCTGCGAGCGCCATGAGGACGCTCATCGACGCGCTTCCAATCAGCTGCACGACGACGTTTGCAGTCAAGAGCATCGAGACAACGGCGCCGCCGATGCGCGAGAGCGAGCGGAACGGACCGCAAACGAAGCTCTTGAAGCGCGCGCGCTCGCTCGCGTTGAACGGGAGCCACAGGAGCTCGCGCGCTGGGTTGAAGATCGCGAGCGAGATCGCGTTGTACAGCGCGCGCGTGACCACGAGCGCCGCTGGCGACTGCGTGAGCACCACACAGTGTTAGTCTGACAGTCTGTAGGCTCACAGGCGACCACTAGCGCGTCCTAGAGACTCATAGAGACGTACATGCGACGCGTACGTGGACGCGCCAAAGAGGAAGACTGTCACTGGGAGGAGACTGATGCCGTACATGACGCCAAAGTGCGTGAAGAGCGGGCCGGACGCGAGCTGCATGGGGATCATGAGGACGCTCTGGACGGCGTTGATGCGCGTGAGCGACGCCTTCACTTGGTCCTCTTCTTGACGCGAGAGGACAGAGAGCGTCGTGTTGTCCACGAGCACGCGCACGACCGTCGCGAGCATGTCGAAGAAGCAGATGTGCTGCAGGTACTTGCGCGCCTGGATGTCAGCGATGATCGCTGATGACGATGACGTTGACGACTGCTTGCTGCTGCTCTCGTGGCTCACACGGCTGCTTGGAGCTGCAGACTCTGCAGTCTTTGCAGCACTGCTACTGTTAGCGCCTGAAGGAGCTGATGGTGCGACCAGCGACGTTGGCGCAAAGACCTCGGCGGTCGAGTAGAGCACCGCGGCGACGAGGAGCTGGAGACCTGCGCCAACGATGAGGTTGTACTCGGTCGGCAGCAGTCGTGTCTGCACCGCTGGGAGCACGACGAAGCTCGCGAGGAGACTCCCAAACGTCGTGCCGAACGTAATGAACCTGGGCGAACATGCAGTCTGTCAGTCAGTACGAGCGCTATGAGCTTACAAGCGACCGTCGTAGTTGCACAGGACGCACCCAAAGTACTTCTTGGACTGCGCGACGTCAAAGGCTTTGGCGCAGAGGTCCCAGAACTGCTGGTTCAGTAGCTGCGCCGAGACTTCGAGCCAGATGTAGAGCGCCACGGACGTCACGTGCGCGGCGATCGGCACGCACAGCGATGCGAGCGAGAGCGCGAAGAGCCCAATTGCGAGGCCAGCGGGGCAGACCGCGTAGAGCACACCTGACGGCGCATTGTGCTGCGCTAAGCGTGCGAGGAGCTGACTCGCGCTCGTGAGCGCGTACGCAGTTGTGAACGAGAGCAAGAGCGTGAGCGCGGCGACGCTCGATGCTGCGTAGCTGCGTAGGAAGATAGTGTCGCGCGAGATGTTGCCGAGCACGGAGACGCAGCACTGAAGCGTGAAGAGCGCGCAGAAGAACGCGACGCGGCCGAGGATGCTCATGGCGCACGCACGTACAGACAGACGCAGTCGAGTGCGACGTCGTCGAGTCACTTCAATTGCGCGTCCTGTTGTTGTCGTTCAAAGCGACACGTTGTGGTACAATCGAGTCAAGTCTTAGTACATTCGTCCATTTATCTTGTATATTGTATGTAAATGAGCGAAAGGATAGTGTTAAACGATCCTCCATACACACTCACGGTCGAAAGCCAGCGTACGCCTTCTCGAGGATCTCTTTGCGGATCTTGGGGTAGTCCGGGTACATGTCGAGCACGCGGTGGCAGACGTCGACCGTCGCGACGAACTTCTTGGCTTTGAGGTAGTTGAACGCGAGCTTGTAGCCGATCGAGGCGCTCGCTTCGCCTTCGCACGTCCACGCCTCTTGGTAGCACTCGGCTGCGTCAATGTACGACTGCTCCTTCTCCATGATCAGGCCGAGGAGCTCCCAGGCCTTCCCAGACGACTTGTTGTGCATCAAAGCTTTCTTGCAGAGCTCTTGCGCGAGGTCGTACTTGGATCGACCGACGTAGATGTCAGCGAGTAGGAGGTAGCTCCGCTCAAAGTCGTCGGCGAGGCTCTGGTCGTACGGCATCTTGGCAATGCGCTTGAGCTGGTTCCGCGCCTTTGGCTGCTGCTTCGTGAGCATGTACGCCGTTGCGAGACCGAGGAGCGCTGGGACGTGGTCGCGATCGACGCTCTCGAGGATCTCCATGAACAGTTGGATCGCTTTCTCGAGCATGCTCTTCGTCTTGACGGCTAGTACAGCGTACGCCTCGAGGACTTTGACCTTTGCGTTGCGCTCCTTCTTCATCGGGAGCTCGTCCAAGAGCGTGTTGGCAATGCGGATGTTCTCGGTCTGCTCCTTCGTGTTCCCACTGCTGCTGTCGCTGCTGTCTGCGAGCTCCCAGAGGTTCTCGTTGTCCGGGTTCAAGTAGATCTCGACCATGTTGACGAGCGCCTGCTCGCCCCACTCGGGGTCGCGCCGCGCGAGGTTGAACGCCTCGATCGCCTCGCGCACGTTGTTCTTGTAGCGCGCGTAGAGACCTTTGCAAAAGTGCAGACCCGGTGCGTGCGCGACGCGGACGCCCGAGCGCTCGGCGAGTTTCAAGTACCGCGGCGCATCGGCGAGCTTCCCTGCGCGTCGGAGCATGATGATGAAGCGACTGAGCGCTGCAAAGTTGTCGGGCTTGCTCTCCAAGAGCTGCTGGAAGTGGTAGATCGCCGCTTCGTTGTCCTCTTTCTGGAGCATGATGTCTGCGAGCATGATCGCCGCTTCTTCGTTCGACGGGTTGAGCCGCAAGAGCGTCGTGCAGCGCACTTGGCACTGGTCATAGTCGCCCGTTTGCTGGTACGTCCGAGCGAGGAAGAGGATCGAGTCCTCGTGCGTCTCGTCCGACCGGAGCGCGAGCGTGCAGTATTTGAGGACGTTCTCGTGCTCGAGCGCCACGCCCTTGTCGGCGTAGATGAGCGCGATCTGGAAGCACGTGTCGGCGATCGCGCGCTTCTGCTTCGCGAGGACGTCCGGCTGCTCGTTCTTCTGGCGGTCGAGGATGAGCTTCTGGATCGAGTACGCCTTGAGCAGCGACTGGATCGAGAGCTCGTCGTTGCCCTTGTCTTTGTGGATCTTGGGCAAGATGAGCTGGAGCTCGACGACCTGGAGCAAGTCCACGATCTCCTCCGAGTCGTTTGGCGGTGCCTGTTGGATCACACGCAGTGCTTGGTCGTAGTGCCCGAGCTTCGAGTAGAGCTCTGCGAGGTCTCGACGGAGCACGAGGTTTGCCGGTGCGAGCTTGAGCGCGCTCTCGTAGTAGTCGAGCGCTTTGATGTAGTCGTGCTTGGAGATGAGGACCTTACCAATGCGGCCTGCGAGCGTCGGGTCGTTCGGGCTGAGCGCCGCAGCGGCGCGGAACGAGTCGATCGCTTGGTCGAGCATCTGGATGCGCAAGTACGCCTCGGCCATGCTCACGTGCGTCGCGTGGCACGGGTTCATCGCCACGAGCTCCTACGTTCGTGTGAGGCAAAGACGCCAGTGCGTTTGTAGGAGGCGTAAGAGACTGTGGTGAGACGCTAGCACAGTGTCTACAGAGCAGTGTCAAAGGACACGAGTGCTGCTGTACCTGGTAGCACCGCGCGTAGAGGTTCTTGTCCTTGCGGTACTGCAGGAAGATGTCGGCTTTGACCATCTGCGCCTTTGTGAACGCCGGCGACGACGGCGGCACGTTACTCAGCATCGCGATCGCCGCGTCAAAGTCGCCGCGTTTGATCGCGAGCTCGCTGTTCGCGACGAGCACGCGCACTTCTTGCGTCGTGCCACTGCTCATTCACATACAAGCGTAGATCAGTCGGAGCTAGGCGTCTAGAGACTGAACGATAGGATCCTTAAGACGCACCGGAAGACCTGGAGCGCCTCGCGCACGATCTTGGTCGCCTCTGCGATGTCGCTGAGCTGCGAGAGCACTTGCGCCATCTGAATGTACACGGACGCTTTGTCAAAGAGCGAGACGCCTGGCACGGCCGACGACGCGGCGTTGTTGCTCGCGCCTTTGCGGCGGATCGGCGCGGATATACCTGCTGTCGCTTGGAGCATCTTCATTGCCGCTTGGAGCGTCTGGAGCGCGTCACGAACGTCGCCGCTCGTCTCAAGAAGCTTCGCTTTGATGATGAAGTACGAGAGCGACTGCCGGATCGAGAAGTCGTGGCTAAGCGCCAGGTCCAAGCACGCAGACGCGGCGCGGTAGTGCTCGCGCTCGAGGCAGATGCGCGCCTGGAGCAAGTGCGCCTGAGCGTGACCGGCGTCCATTTTGATGATCTAGGACAGCAACAGGTTGACAGACACAGAAGCAACAGAGTCGCTAGAGCGTGAGCCATAGGCTTCCCAGCGCCACAGGGACAGACGAGCGAGCGCAGACGCACCGTGTTGCAGACGTGGTACGAGTCATCAAGGCGGAGCGACGCAAAGAACGCCTGCGCAAGGACAAACTGCGCGCGCACAAAGCCTGGGGACTTGTTCACGAGCTTCTCGAGGATGCTGACGCCTTTCGCGACAATCGCAGCGGCCGAGTCGTCGCTCGCAGTCACTGCAGTAGCGCCCGGTGGGACGTCCTGTGTGAGGAACTCGGACGCGACTTCGACGAGGAAGATCGGGTTGAGCTGGCTCATGAGCTCGTGCGTCGAGACGTCCGCGAGCTGAATCGTCTCTTTGAGCTTGTCCATGTGGATCTGCACGGCCTTTTGCAGGAGCTTGACCTGCTTGCTGCGGTCGCGCTCCTTCTGCCAGCTCAGGAGCGCCTGGAGAAAGACAAAGCCCGCGCTCGCACCAATGGACTCTTGGATCACGCTCAGGAACTCCATCTGCTGCGACGCGTCGTCGAGCTGCCCGAGCTTGATCTGGCAGTAGATCAAGCCGTGCAGTGCGATCTCGTTCGACTCGTCGAGCTTGAGCGCCTCTTTGTACGACTCCATGGCCTCGGGATAATCCTCGAGGAGCGAGCGCTGGTACCCGCGCTCGGCGCGGAACTCGCCGCTCTCGGGGCTCAGCTGCACTGCTTGTTCCATGAGCGCGAGGTTGCACTGGAGCACCTCGGGGTTCCGGTCCGAGAGCCGCGCGTTGCACTTGGCGATCTCGTGGTACAGCTCTGGGTTCGACGGCTCGACCTTCTTGAGCGCGTCCAGGAGCTCGCGAATGTGCTGCGCCGCGTCCTTGGCCTTGCCTTCGCGCGAGAGCTCATACAGGATCAGGATCCGGATCGCTTCAATGTCGCGCGGGTTGTCCGCGAGCGCGCGCTCGACGCTGTCGATGCTCTGCTCCCAGTTGCCCATCTTGAGCAAGATGAGCGCCTTCTCGCTCACCGAGTGCTTGAACCACGCAAACTTGACGATGATCTCGTCAAAGCACTCGAGCGCCTTGCCGTACGCCTTCTTCATGTCGTGGTACTTGGCGATCCCGAGCAAGAGCTCGGCGTCTTTGCGGCTATAGCAATAGAGTAGAGCGTTAGAGAGAGCAGTGGTGAGCGGCCGACAGAGTCTGATGGACCAGTGACTAAGCAACACAAGGACGTACTCTTTCACTTGCTCAAAGAACTGGATCGAGCCGTCGCGCAAGTCTGCGTCGCGCTTCGTCTTGGGCTCGACGGTGAGGTCGACCCAGCCGCGCAAGACGATCGCGCGCTGGTGCACTGCTGGGTCCTTTGCGAGCCCTGGCCGGCCGTTCACACCCGTGAGCTGCTCCAAGAGCTTGCGCGCCTTTGCGTGCTCTTTGAGGTGCCAAAAGAAGTTGGCGCACAGAAGCAGCGAGTGCTCAGTCGCCGACTCCTCGGCCATGCACACTTGGAGCTCAAACTGCGCGATCTCTTCGTGGTCGACGTGCTTGCACTGGTTGTGCGCGTAGATGAGCGCGTGGAGGCACGGGAGCTCCACCTCTTTGCGCTTCTTGAGGTTCTCGAGCTCGCGGATCGCCGACGAGTAGCTCCGCTCGAGCACGATGCCGAACGCGCGCCAGAACATCACAGTCGGGTCGCTCCCTCTCTTCTCGAGGATGCTCTCGCACAGGCGCTGGACGTGGTCGTACCATCCTTTGCGCAAGTAGTAGTTGATCAGCACGCGCGGATCGAGCGGCACGCTCATGGTGGCGGTGGTGGCGAAGCGATAGACGTGTGGTCGAGCGAAGCAGCAGCGAGTCGCACAATGTGCAGTGAAGCAGCGCGTCGGTTCATGATTCGTACTTTGTTGAAGGCAACTCGTACTTACAAGAGTGTATACAGTGCGTGGATCTGCATACAAAATGCAAGTCAATCATGGAGCTGATGTTCCGAATCGAGCTAGCCCGAGGTGGATGCGTACCGCATGCGCACATGCTCCCATGCGCGGCGAATGAGCCACCCGTCGGCCTCGGTCACGCTCTGCGACGCACCGGCCTCCATGATCATCTTGGCCATGTCCTGGCGCGGCTTGTCGGTCTCTTCGTAGAAGTCTGGGAGCCCAAAGCCGTGGCCGATCTCGTGCGCCACGATCACAGACGTGTCGGCGTCGAGCGAACCGAGCATGTTGGCTTCGTCGACGCGCTGGCCCCAGTCGCCGCCGGCACCGCCGCCCTGTCCGAGAGTGGGCCAGAGCGAGATGTCGAACGGCTTGCCCTTGCACGCGCTCGTGTCGGACGCTGCCTCAAAGTTGCGGTGCTTGTAGCACGCGTCGGGACACATGGGCACACCGTCGGCGTCGAGCACACCGGCGTAGATCGGACCGAGCGAGCTGTCGGTCCAGTCGAGCAGGCTCTTGTCGCGCACGGCGACGCCGACCATTTCGAGCTCGATCTTGACGAACGACTAGCTGCAGCTTCAGGGATGGAGAGGAGCGAGTCCTCTTGTTCAGGGCAGAGACGGCTATGGACGCCAGAACTCTCTATTGGGCGCACATCGCACCCGAGACGATCTACCACTTCCATGCGCTGTCGTCTTCGTCGTCGACTTCTTCTGCTCGCGCTGACACCTGCGCAGAATCGCTCTCGCGTGCGCTGAAGACAAGTTCTTCCGGGATCTCTGACGCGCCTGGGAGCTCCAGTGACTCAATGACAGCGTCTGCGTTCGCGCTCGCTGCGTTCTTTGCAGCGGCGACAGCGAGCCGCTGCGTCGGTGAGATGAGCGCATCGAGCGCTGTCGACATCTTTGAGGTTGTGCCGCCACTGAGCTCTTTCGTCTTGAGAAGTGCGCGCAGCGTGTGCGTCTTGCGCTCGAACGGGTCGCGCAGACGGTCGCCAGGCAAGAGCGACACGAGGCCATGGTCGCTGCACACAGCGACGAACGCTGCCATCGAGAGCGCAAAGGACTGGTCCTCGCCGCCCATGAGCGCCTCTCGGAACATGCGCAGGATGCGGCGGTCGCTAAAGTGCGGCATGCGCGTGCGGATGATCGCTCGGAACTCGGGGAACGACAGCACGCAGTCGTGGTTCGTGTCGCCCTAGAGACAGGAGAAGGCATCCGGGTCAGCGCATCATGGGAGCTATAGCTGTGGGTGTACACACTCGCTGTGAGACGGCAGCAGGTGCAGTACAAGAGCGCACGTACAGCGTCAAAGAGCGCAACGAGGTCTCTCTCCATGACCTCTTGCCGCTGCTCGAGTGCGTCGAGCAGCAGGAGCAGCACTCTGTGCACGTCAGCGACAATGCGCGGTCGCAACTTCCGGTCTTTGTCATCTACTGCACTGCTGCTGCTGCTGTCGCTCGTCTCGCTCGCGAGCATCGCGCGGCGCATCTCGGCGCGAACAGCGAGGCGATTGCCAGAGACTTCGTTGATCGCGCCGCCGACAAAGATCGCGGTGCTGTACTCCACTTCGCGGCAGTAGCTCACGACGCTCTCGTCCGGCAAGTAGCTGATGTACCACTTGAGTGTCGCAATCGCGTGGTCGAGCGAGACCCACGACTTTGTTGGCTCGAGCTGGATCACGTGTGGCGAGTCGTCCGGTGCTCTGGTGCTTGTAGTGGTAGAGCTCTTGCTGCTGCTCTTTGCTTTGGAGGCAAGTGGCCCGGGCGGTGGCGGCCGTAGCAAGTAGTACCGCGCCGTGAGGAAGACGTGCAGGAAGCTCATGTTCAAGTACCCCGAGCGCTTGGTCTTGGACGGAGCCGCTGCTGCTGGTGGTGGACCATGGCCGCTTGCTCCGTCCTCGGCACTCGAGCGCTCGAGAGCAGTGTCGTGGCCACGCAGGAGGTTGAGGAAGCGCGCAAAGAGCTTCACGTGCGAGTTGCGGCGATAGGCGTTCTTGACCGAGATGAGGAGGCGATAGAGCGCGACCTCTGCGCTCTGGCGCAAGCCGCAAGTCTTGAGGAAGTACTCGCAGATGAACTTGGGCTGTCGAGTGTCCATATCAACCGAAAGTGAGAGAGAGAGCAGAGGTCACACAAGCGCTGGTTGGACAACGAGCTCGAGCATGTGATCACTCATAGGAACGGATGAACTCATGCACACGACGTACAAACTCCTCGCGCGCGACGCCGTCCGCCTCGTCCGCTAGATCGGACGTGAACTTGTCGTCGTAGATCGCTTCGATCTGCGTGATGACGTGCTCGAGCGAGTAGAACGGAAACGCCATGACGGACTTTGGGAGGTTCGATAGGAACAGGAGGATCGGGTCTGGGAGCTGCCTAGAGTCAGCTCCGTCATTGTGAGTGCGTATGATGGCTCCAACACAAGAGTGCGTGCTGTGCGTGACGCACCACTGCTGCTCAATGCTCTCGATGCGCTTCGCTTCCTTCTTGCTAAGCTTGCTACGGCGATCGAGCGACCAGACTTCGGCAAACTAGCGAGCGCAGCGTTTGCAAACGAGAGCTCCAGTGAGCGAACGCAGACAGCGCGACTTTTGTGGATGAGAGCACTGGACGTACGTCCTGCCCGTCGTCAGCCCGCAGCTTTGCGTTCGCTTGGCCTTTCGTAGTAGCGATCGGGCGTCCGTGGCAGTTCTTGCACGTCACGAACGCATTGAAGCGCCGCCAGAGCATGCGGTGGAGCGTGCTCTTGGACACGTAGCGCGGGATCCCGTCCTACACGGCGAGTACAAGCACCAAGACACGCAGAGTGTCAGCGCGACATGAGCCGAGAGAACCACTAACACTGCGCACTCGCGCGCGCACCTGAGCATCCCAGAGTCCGTCGTCGTCCACTTCAGTCTGCGTCGAGCTGTTCATGACCACCACTGGGACTGGTACAACCGAGAGCTCGCGAATCGCCGAGTCTTGCTTCAGGATCACCGCCTCTTTCGCTCGCAGTGCGCTCCTAGTACGAGGCGTTCACGGCATAGGTCAGTCCTAGGGACGACGCCAGAGCGGTAGATGAACACTTCACGCACTTCATGTCGTTCACGATGCGCTTGTGCTGCTCGCGCATCTGGTAGGAGCAGTCGCAAACGTCAGTGCTCATGTCCACTCAAGTCTGTCACACACGCGACGCACGAGCTCTTGCTGCGTTCGCTCGTACGACATCATCTCGTCGTGCTTGGTCTGGTCGACCAGAGTGTGTGTGTGAGAGAGAGAGAGAGACGGTCGTTCAAGATTGTGAGTCGCGGCTCAGTCCCACGTTCGCTAGAGCACTATGATCGTTAACAGAGCAGCGAGCACGGACCTGCAAGTGCGCGAGATCGCTCTGCAGTGCGCGCTTCTTTGTCCGCAGCTCGTCTTCGACGCGCGTGAGCTCGCGCACTTGACGCTCCAAGTCGCGCTGCACAGCGAGCTCGCGGTTGACTTCATCGAGCTGCTTCTCCAAGTCGCGGAGCTGGATCTGCTGGGTCTTGAGCACGACAGCGTTGCCATTGAGGAGCTTCTCGAGCTTTGCGCACTCGGCTTTCTTCCACGCATGGAGCTCTCGCCAGTGCACGATCGACGCTTTGTCAGCCGCGCGTTCGCTCTCGCGCTCCTACGCGCGCGCAAGAGAGAGAGCGAGCGATGAAGCGCATGAGCACTTGGAACTACGTCGCCAACTGTGCTCGCCTATGTGCCTTCGCTTCGAGGAACAAGTCAGTGGAGCCGCACCTGCTCGTACTTCCAGTACATGCGCAGTGAGATCTCCATGAGCTTCTCAAAGAGCTTGAGGTAGCTCTCTTCGATGCGAAAGAGCGCGTGGCCGAGCTCCTTGCGATGTCCCATCGTGTCGCGCGCAACGCTCTTGAACTGCGTCGAGAGCGTCTACAGCATCGTTGGAGGCAGAGCGACGCGCATCCAGTCATACATACATGCACGCAGTACACTGTCTGTTGTCGTGATCGAGCCGAACAAGTACTGACTAAGCACCGCAGACAGCGCTACTACTGAACCAAGATGCACGTACGCGAATGGCGGAGATGGCTCGCAGGATCTCAGGGTCTCGCTGAATGCGCTCGATCTCGCGCTTCTGCGCATCCGCGTCGCTCTGGAGCACGGTCTTTGGGAGGTACTTGCCTGTGATCCGGTGGCAGAGCGCACTCGCGTACGCAAACAGCTCGACGTTCTCAGGGTCTTCGAGCCGCTTGAGGTACTGCGAGTGCGCTTTCTGTTGCTGCTGCTGGCTCTGCTGGCGCTCCGTTGGCTCGGCAAAGACGCTACACGGCAGTGGTGACGACGATGCCGGTGACGGTGACGATGCAGTCGCGTTGCTGTTGCTACCGCTGTGCTTGATTGGCGAGAGCGGCAGTAGCGTCGCGTCGCTCGCCGACTTGAGCAAGTCTGTGATCGCAAACTTGGTTGTCGAGGGCGACAGCGGCGCTGTCGCCTTGCTGTTTGCTGCTGCAGTAGTGTCGCTCGCATGGAGCAGCGCAGCCGCTGAGATGCTCGCGCTCAGTGCGCTGCGACTGTCGATGGCGTTCTTGCTCCGCCGTGCATTCGCAGCGTGCGGCGAGAGCTGCGTTGTCGATCGCGTCGCAGGCGAGCGCTGCATCGCTACGTACGTACGTCTCCTCTGTAGTAGTGAGTCGTTCGTTCAGTGACGGTGATAACACACACAGAGCGACGAGTCGCGCTCGAGTCGACTCTCAGCTCCGACTCGACTCGACCTTCAGCACACTGGTGCATCGACGCGATGCGACAGAGTATGAACAGTAGTGAGTGCGTTGGCTGTGTGCACGCGTGTGCTCGCTCTTACACAGTAGTCTGTGCTCACTAGCTAGAGCAGCGACTCAGTCCTTATGCTGCTTGCTACTCGCTGCTTGCTTGAGGTCGCTCACGTTCCTGCTTCTCGCTACCACTGACTCAAGTGTCTGCGTGTGTCGAAGGCGTCGAGGCGTGGTCGACAGCGCCATCGCGTTCTGTCTCGGATGCTTCGAGTCCAAATGCGCTGTAGAGCGCATCGCGCAGTGACTCGGTCGAGTCGTCTTCACTGCTATCGCCTTTGCTATCGCCGTGACCTTTGTCGTTGGTGTTGCCGTTGGCACTTGTTTTGCTACTTGTCGACAGACTTGGTGCTGGTGTGAGCGGCTGCTTGGTGCCAGTGGTGGCGGTGGAATCGTGACGAGCGGTAGGCTGGAGATCCGCGGCAGCAGGCTCTGCTTCCGACGGCGTGAGACCAAACAGTTTGTAGAGTGCGTCGCGCAGCGATGTGCTGCCGCTGTCTGCACTGTCATGCGAGTCGTCGTCGTCGTCGTCATCCAGCAGCTCTGGACTCGTCGCGTGGACTTGCGTTCGACTCGTAGGACTCGGCGTTGGTGCGAGCACTGCAGCTGGCTCCTCTTCGTCAGATGGCGTGAGTCCAAATGCTCGGTACAGCGCATCGCGGAACGACTGCTTGCGCTCAGACATGTCGTCGCTGCCGCTGCCGTTGCTTTGCCCGCCTCGCAGTTGTGTCGTTGCGAGCGACACCGTCCCGGCGAAGCCGTGCTCGTGCGACGACGCAAAGAGAGCGAGTCCTACTGCTGCGACGACAAGACCTGCGCCAATGAGCATGCGGTGGCGAGGTACTGACCGCGTTCGAGCATTGCTACTGCTCTTCGTGCTTATCCGACGAGTCGACGCGATACGAATCACAGAGGAGCGGTCATTGTCGTCGCGATGCAGAGACACTCGACAGAGTGGGTCGTGCTCGCTCCTTGTAGCGCTCATGAGCACCACAGTGCTGTAGCGTGTTGTCGACTTTGCCCTGTTGTATGTGGAGCATGACGCGTGAAGGAGCGGGCAGCAGCAGTATTGACGCATTGCGTCGTTTCAAGATTCGTACTTTGTCGACGATCAATTCGTACTTACTTGAGACTTTACAATGTTCAAGTGTTTCGTGAGCTCGATAGAAACCCCAAGTCATTCTGCAACGAGCAGTCAACGACGACGACAACGACTTCCGTCCGCATCATGCAAGTCAACGCACGTGTACCGGCGTGTTGCGTCGTTGCCACTGTGTGCGCAGCCTCTCTTGTATGCAGCAGCACCGCAAGCGAGTAGCGCGCCTCGATGTGAGCGTGTGGTTTGGAATCGCGTGACACGAGCAAATGTGCGGCTGCGTGGTTGTGTGTGCTTGTGTGGCTGTGTGTGAGGGGTGTGCGGACGTCGGAACCGACGCGTGCGCGCGAGTGACGCTTTAGCCTCGAGCCAAGATCGAGTTCCCTCGCTTGCCAAACACACGTACGTACGTACGTATCCACATATGTGCGGACGTACGTCATGTGTGAGTGTCTGTGAGTGAGTGTGATTCATGGAGATGCGTCGGCGAACCGACGTCTGCGTCGCTTCGTGGTCGAGATCTTGAAAAGTGACTCTTTAGCGCGATGCTTGAGAGCGCATTGAGACAGCGGGTTTGTATGCACAGGACCGCTCAAGTACGCATGTGCGGTCACGCGCGCTCGCAACCAGACGAGAGAGATAGCAGCAAGAGGCGTGCTCGCGAGCAGGCGTGGGGCATGCGTCGCGTCGTCGAGGTCGTCGTGGATCTCTCGAGCGCGACGCGTCGATCAGCGCACGAGCATGAGCATGAGCGCTCAATCGAGTCTCGCTCGCTCGGTCTCGCTCATTGTTCATTTGGCGCGATCGTAAGCACCTCCTCCCGTCCGGAGCGAAGCGCGCTAGAACAAACACACACACAGTCCCTCGCAAGCAAGCACGATGAAGACCCCCACTGCGTACGGCAGCGAGAACGAAGAGACGTCATTCATCCGGCGCATCGCTGCACCGGACCGCGCCGCGTCGAACCGCAAGCAGAAGAACCGCATCGCCGTCGCTGGCGCCACGCTCGGGTTCATCGCTGCGACCGCAGTCGTTGGGTACTCTGCCCTGCGCGACGGCAGCGCCGGCGACGTTGCCACGGCTTCGATTCCCACCGAGCAGCTCGAGGCGTCGACACAGTCTGCGGCCACGTCCAGCCAGTTTGTGAAGCAGCTCAACGATGCGTTCTACCCGACGGTCCCTGAGCTCGACACGAACAAGAACGGCATCGTGAGCCAGCGCGAGTACTTGCTCAACTTGGAGGCGAAGAAGAACGCCGACCTTGCGGAGATCCTCTCGTCGGGATTGCCAGAGGAGATCCAGGCCAAGCTTGTGAAGCAGGTGAACGACAACTACGAGATCGACGGACCGTGCGTGGTGCGCGCGATGACGACGCTCAAGACCAACGGCGTCATCATCTCGGGATCGAACATCAAGCTGCTCTACTTTGCGCTCGACAAGTTCTGCCCAACGACGCCACTGCAGGACCCGAAGAAACTCGTGCAGCAGTTCGCAGCTGAGCTGGCGGCAAAGGCGGCGGCTGAGAAGGCGGTAGCGGACGCAGCCGCTGCAGCAAAGGCAGCAGAGGATGCGGCGACGGCGGTGCCAGTGACGACAATTGTTGTTGACACCCCGACTGGTCCAGCTGCGATTGACATTCCAGTCGTCAAGGACAACGAGCCGAGCACGACGATCGTGGTGGACACGCCGACTGGCCCTGCCGTGATTGAGCTCCCGATCGCCAAGCCGGACGAGCCGAGCACGACGATTGTCGTGGACACGCCGACGGGTCCGGTCGCGGTCGAGATTCCGGTCGTTGAGGAGACGAGCGCGCCTGCGACGACGATCGTGGTGGACACGCCGACTGGCCCAGCGGTGGTCGACATCCCTGCTGTCGTCGACAACGAGCCGAGCACGACGATCGTGGTCGACACGCCGACTGGCCCTGCCGTGATTGAGCTCCCGATCGCCAAGCCGGACGAGCCGAGCACGACGATTGTCGTGGACACGCCGACGGGTCCGGTCGCGGTCGAGATTCCGGTCGTTGAGGAGACGAGCGCGCCTGCGACGACGATTGTCGTGGACACGCCGACGGGTCCGGTCGCGGTCGAGATTCCGGTCGTTGAGGAGACGAGCGCGCCTGCGACGACGATCGTGGTGGACACGCCGACTGGCCCAGCGGTGGTCGACATCCCTGCTGTCGTCGACAACGAGCCGAGCACGACGATCGTGGTCGACACGCCGACTGGCCCTGCCGTGATTGAGCTCCCGATCGCCAAGCCGGACGAGCCGAGCACGACGATTGTCGTGGACACGCCGACGGGTCCGGTCGCGGTCGAGATTCCGGTCGTTGAGGAGACGAGCGCGCCTGCGACGACGATCGTGGTGGACACGCCGACTGGCCCAGCGGTGGTCGACATCCCTGCTGTCGTCGACAACGAGCCGAGCACGACGATCGTGGTCGACACGCCGACTGGCCCTGCCGTGATTGAGCTCCCGATCGCCACGCCGGACGAGCCGAGCACGACGATTGTCGTGGACACGCCGACGGGTCCGGTCGCGGTCGAGATTCCGGTCGTTGAGGAGACGAGCGCGCCTGCGACGACGATCGTGGTGGACACGCCGACTGGCCCAGCGGTGGTCGACATCCCTGCTGTCGTCGACAACGAGCCGAGCACGACGATCGTGGTCGACACGCCGACTGGCCCTGCCGTGATTGAGCTCCCGATCGCCACGCCGGACGAGCCGAGCACGACGATTGTCGTGGACACGCCGACGGGTCCGGTCGCGGTCGAGATTCCGGTCGTTGAGGAGACGAGCGCGCCTGCGACGACGATCGTGGTGGACACGCCGACTGGCCCAGCGGTGGTCGACATCCCTGCTGTCGTCGACAACGAGCCGAGCACGACGATCGTGGTCGACACGCCGACTGGCCCTGCCGTGATTGAGCTCCCGATCGCCAAGCCGGACGAGCCGAGCACGACGATTGTCGTGGACACGCCGACGGGTCCGGTCGCGGTCGAGATTCCGGTCGTTGAGGAGACGAGCGCGCCTGCGACGACGATCGTGGTGGACACGCCGACTGGCCCAGCGGTGGTCGACATCCCTGCTGTCGTCGACAACGAGCCGAGCACGACGATCGTGGTCGACACGCCGACTGGCCCTGCCGTGATTGAGCTCCCGATCGCCAAGCCGGACGAGCCGAGCACGACGATTGTCGTGGACACGCCGACGGGTCCGGTCGCGGTCGAGATTCCGGTCGTTGAGGAGACGAGCGCGCCTGCGACGACGATCGTGGTGGACACGCCGACTGGCCCAGCGGTGGTCGACATCCCTGCTGTCGTCGACAACGAGCCGAGCACGACGATCGTGGTCGACACGCCGACTGGCCCTGCCGTGATTGAGCTCCCGATCGCCAAGCCGGACGAGCCGAGCACGACGATTGTCGTGGACACGCCGACGGGTCCGGTCGCGGTCGAGATTCCGGTCGTTGAGGAGACGAGCGCGCCTGCGACGACGATCGTGGTGGACACGCCGACTGGCCCAGCGGTGGTCGACATCCCTGCTGTCGTCGACAACGAGCCGAGCACGACGATCGTGGTCGACACGCCGACTGGCCCTGCCGTGATTGAGCTCCCGATCGCCAAGCCGGACGAGCCGAGCACGACGATTGTCGTGGACACGCCGACGGGTCCGGTCGCGGTCGAGATTCCGGTCGTTGAGGAGACGAGCGCGCCTGCGACGACGATCGTGGTGGACACGCCGACTGGCCCAGCGGTGGTCGACATCCCTGCTGTCGTCGACAACGAGCCGAGCACGACGATCGTGGTCGACACGCCGACTGGCCCTGCCGTGATTGAGCTCCCGATCGCCACGCCGGACGAGCCGAGCACGACGATTGTCGTGGACACGCCGACGGGTCCGGTCGCGGTCGAGATTCCGGTCGTTGAGGAGACGAGCGCGCCTGCGACGACGATCGTGGTGGACACGCCGACTGGCCCAGCGGTGGTCGACATCCCTGCTGTCGTCGACAACGAGCCGAGCACGACGATCGTGGTCGACACGCCGACTGGCCCTGCCGTGATTGAGCTCCCGATCGCCACGCCGGACGAGCCGAGCACGACGATTGTCGTGGACACGCCGACGGGTCCGGTCGCGGTCGAGATTCCGGTCGTTGAGGAGACGAGCGCGCCTGCGACGACGATCGTGGTGGACACGCCGACTGGCCCAGCGGTGGTCGACATCCCTGCTGTCGTCGACAACGAGCCGAGCACGACGATCGTGGTCGACACGCCGACTGGCCCTGCCGTGATTGAGCTCCCGATCGCCAAGCCGGACGAGCCGAGCACGACGATTGTCGTGGACACGCCGACGGGTCCGGTCGCGGTCGAGATTCCGGTCGTTGAGGAGACGAGCGCGCCTGCGACGACGATCGTGGTGGACACGCCGACTGGCCCAGCGGTGGTCGACATCCCTGCTGTCGTCGACAACGAGCCGAGCACGACGATCGTGGTCGACACGCCGACTGGCCCTGCCGTGATTGAGCTCCCGATCGCCAAGCCGGACGAGCCGAGCACGACGATTGTCGTGGACACGCCGACGGGTCCGGTCGCGGTCGAGATTCCGGTCGTTGAGGAGACGAGCGCGCCTGCGACGACGATCGTGGTGGACACGCCGACTGGCCCAGCGGTGGTCGACATCCCTGCTGTCGTCGACAACGAGCCGAGCACGACGATCGTGGTCGACACGCCGACTGGCCCTGCCGTGATTGAGCTCCCGATCGCCAAGCCGGACGAGCCGAGCACGACGATTGTCGTGGACACGCCGACGGGTCCGGTCGCGGTCGAGATTCCGGTCGTTGAGGAGACGAGCGCGCCTGCGACGACGATCGTGGTGGACACGCCGACTGGCCCAGCGGTGGTCGACATCCCTGCTGTCGTCGACAACGAGCCGAGCACGACGATCGTGGTCGACACGCCGACTGGCCCTGCCGTGATTGAGCTCCCGATCGCCAAGCCGGACGAGCCGAGCACGACGATTGTCGTGGACACGCCGACGGGTCCGGTCGCGGTCGAGATTCCGGTCGTTGAGGAGACGAGCGCGCCTGCGACGACGATCGTGGTGGACACGCCGACTGGCCCAGCGGTGGTCGACATCCCTGCTGTCGTCGACAACGAGCCGAGCACGACGATCGTGGTCGACACGCCGACTGGCCCTGCCGTGATTGAGCTCCCGATCGCCAAGCCGGACGAGCCGAGCACGACGATTGTCGTGGACACGCCGACGGGTCCGGTCGCGGTCGAGATTCCGGTCGTTGAGGAGACGAGCGCGCCTGCGACGACGATCGTGGTGGACACGCCGACTGGCCCAGCGGTGGTCGACATCCCTGCTGTCGTCGACAACGAGCCGAGCACGACGATCGTGGTCGACACGCCGACTGGCCCTGCCGTGATTGAGCTCCCGATCGCCAAGCCGGACGAGCCGAGCACGACGATTGTCGTGGACACGCCGACGGGTCCGGTCGCGGTCGAGATTCCGGTCGTTGAGGAGACGAGCGCGCCTGCGACGACGATCGTGGTGGACACGCCGACTGGCCCAGCGGTGGTCGACATCCCTGCTGTCGTCGACAACGAGCCGAGCACGACGATCGTGGTCGACACGCCGACTGGCCCTGCCGTGATTGAGCTCCCGATCGCCAAGCCGGACGAGCCGAGCACGACGATTGTCGTGGACACGCCGACGGGTCCGGTCGCGGTCGAGATTCCGGTCGTTGAGGAGACGAGCGCGCCTGCGACGACGATCGTGGTGGACACGCCGACTGGCCCAGCGGTGGTCGACATCCCTGCTGTCGTCGACAACGAGCCGAGCACGACGATCGTGGTCGACACGCCGACTGGCCCTGCCGTGATTGAGCTCCCGATCGCCAAGCCGGACGAGCCGAGCACGACGATTGTCGTGGACACGCCGACGGGTCCGGTCGCGGTCGAGATTCCGGTCGTTGAGGAGACGAGCGCGCCTGCGACGACGATCGTGGTGGACACGCCGACTGGCCCAGCGGTGGTCGACATCCCTGCTGTCGTCGACAACGAGCCGAGCACGACGATCGTGGTCGACACGCCGACTGGCCCTGCCGTGATTGAGCTCCCGATCGCCAAGCCGGACGAGCCGAGCACGACGATTGTCGTGGACACGCCGACGGGTCCGGTCGCGGTCGAGATTCCGGTCGTTGAGGAGACGAGCGCGCCTGCGACGACGATCGTGGTGGACACGCCGACTGGCCCAGCGGTGGTCGACATCCCTGCTGTCGTCGACAACGAGCCGAGCACGACGATCGTGGTCGACACGCCGACTGGCCCTGCCGTGATTGAGCTCCCGATCGCCAAGCCGGACGAGCCGAGCACGACGATTGTCGTGGACACGCCGACGGGTCCGGTCGCGGTCGAGATTCCGGTCGTTGAGGAGACGAGCGCGCCTGCGACGACGATCGTGGTGGACACGCCGACTGGCCCAGCGGTGGTCGACATCCCTGCTGTCGTCGACAACGAGCCGAGCACGACGATCGTGGTCGACACGCCGACTGGCCCTGCCGTGATTGAGCTCCCGATCGCCAAGCCGGACGAGCCGAGCACGACGATTGTCGTGGACACGCCGACGGGTCCGGTCGCGGTCGAGATTCCGGTCGTTGAGGAGACGAGCGCGCCTGCGACGACGATCGTGGTGGACACGCCGACTGGCCCAGCGGTGGTCGACATCCCTGCTGTCGTCGACAACGAGCCGAGCACGACGATCGTGGTCGACACGCCGACTGGCCCTGCCGTGATTGAGCTCCCGATCGCCAAGCCGGACGAGCCGAGCACGACGATTGTCGTGGACACGCCGACGGGTCCGGTCGCGGTCGAGATTCCGGTCGTTGAGGAGACGAGCGCGCCTGCGACGACGATCGTGGTGGACACGCCGACTGGCCCAGCGGTGGTCGACATCCCTGCTGTCGTCGACAACGAGCCGAGCACGACGATCGTGGTCGACACGCCGACTGGCCCTGCCGTGATTGAGCTCCCGATCGCCAAGCCGGACGAGCCGAGCACGACGATTGTCGTGGACACGCCGACGGGTCCGGTCGCGGTCGAGATTCCGGTCGTTGAGGAGACGAGCGCGCCTGCGACGACGATCGTGGTGGACACGCCGACTGGCCCAGCGGTGGTCGACATCCCTGCTGTCGTCGACAACGAGCCGAGCACGACGATCGTGGTCGACACGCCGACTGGCCCTGCCGTGATTGAGCTCCCGATCGCCAAGCCGGACGAGCCGAGCACGACGATTGTCGTGGACACGCCGACGGGTCCGGTCGCGGTCGAGATTCCGGTCGTTGAGGAGACGAGCGCGCCTGCGACGACGATCGTGGTGGACACGCCGACTGGCCCAGCGGTGGTCGACATCCCTGCTGTCGTCGACAACGAGCCGAGCACGACGATCGTGGTCGACACGCCGACTGGCCCTGCCGTGATTGAGCTCCCGATCGCCAAGCCGGACGAGCCGAGCACGACGATTGTCGTGGACACGCCGACGGGTCCGGTCGCGGTCGAGATTCCGGTCGTTGAGGAGACGAGCGCGCCTGCGACGACGATCGTGGTGGACACGCCGACTGGCCCAGCGGTGGTCGACATCCCTGCTGTCGTCGACAACGAGCCGAGCACGACGATCGTGGTCGACACGCCGACTGGCCCTGCCGTGATTGAGCTCCCGATCGCCAAGCCGGACGAGCCGAGCACGACGATTGTCGTGGACACGCCGACGGGTCCGGTCGCGGTCGAGATTCCGGTCGTTGAGGAGACGAGCGCGCCTGCGACGACGATCGTGGTGGACACGCCGACTGGCCCAGCGGTGGTCGACATCCCTGCTGTCGTCGACAACGAGCCGAGCACGACGATCGTGGTCGACACGCCGACTGGCCCTGCCGTGATTGAGCTCCCGATCGCCAAGCCGGACGAGCCGAGCACGACGATTGTCGTGGACACGCCGACGGGTCCGGTCGCGGTCGAGATTCCGGTCGTTGAGGAGACGAGCGCGCCTGCGACGACGATCGTGGTGGACACGCCGACTGGCCCAGCGGTGGTCGACATCCCTGCTGTCGTCGACAACGAGCCGAGCACGACGATCGTGGTCGACACGCCGACTGGCCCTGCCGTGATTGAGCTCCCGATCGCCACGCCGGACGAGCCGAGCACGACGATTGTCGTGGACACGCCGACGGGTCCGGTCGCGGTCGAGATTCCGATGGACACGCCGGTCGTGACGCCGGCGATGAGCAAGTCGAAGCTCGAGTTCAAGTCGCAGCTTGGCTCGTACTTCCTTGATGAGACGGCGAACCTCCGTGGCGTCGCGGACCGCGCGCAGAAGGAGGCGGACCGTGCGAACGCCAAGCTGAACCTGATCGAAGCCTGCATTGACCAGGCTGCGGACAAGGTATGTCGCTGTGCTGCACTGCGCGCTTCTGCTGTCGATCTCGAGCATCCTGACTGACGCCTCTGTGTGTTTGTGTGTGTCCTTGCAGTTCTTGGAGTACGACGACGGCTCGAACTTCGAGAAGGCGATCAACTGGGTCATCAACGACTGCCTCTCGCTGAACAACTAAGGTCGTCGTCGATGAAGAAGACGACGACGAACGTGAAGACTGTGCGTCTGTGAACAAGAAGATGAAGATATGAAGATCGAGAGCGTGTCTGTATATGCCGCTGCATTTGCGTAGGTCGATAGTCTGTATGATCCTGCACATCGTCGGGTGCTGGCGAGTCTGCCAGTAGCCACTGCATCACCACTCTGAGCCAAGTTCAATGCATTTCCGTTGCCCATTCACTTCGTCTCGTGTTGTGCTCATCACCGACTTGTCTGGTGCTTCTGCATGCCACTGGTACTCGCCATTGTACGTCTCAACGCTTCCTCAGCTGCGCGTGCGAGCGAAGACACTCGTCCAAAGCGCCACGTTGCAGCGATGACACAAGACGCGCGTGGCACGAGATGAACATGCGAACGCAAGTGCTTTAGAATCCGCTCTGGAGCACTGCAATGCGCACAAACACCGTTCCACTTGGCTCGATGAGGCTCCCTGGGTCGTCGTGTGTGCTTTGATGCGTCGACTCGATCGTGTCAGCGCCGAGTGCAGACGAACTGAATGCGTGGCTGTGTTTGCTTGTTGTGAGCGAGAGATGCTCGGCGATGCGCTCGAGCCACGAGTCTGCAATCGTGTGGGTGAGCGAGACATCGAGGACGTACTCGCCACTGGCGCTTGGAATGTACACGCGCGCGGTGCCACCTGCGTCATCGTGATCGACACACACGGCGTGTTAGCACAAGGCATCGAGTTGCTCACTCGCTTGCAGACGCACAGATGCGTCTCTGTGATGATGACAATGACGTACAGAGCTGCGTCTGGTTGAATGCGTCGAGACTCCAGACCTCGAGCTCGAGGTGCGGCCAGCCGCTGAACGCCGGTGCGCTCGTCAAGTGCAGCTCGATCGGGTGCGACCACACGACGTCCAGGAGCAGGAGCTCTTGGGTCTCACTCTCGTCTGCTGCGCCTGCGCTGCTTGTCGTTGGACATCGCAGCGGGACGCTAAGACTCGACGCAGGGCAGTGCACTTGCGTCTGTCCATGTCGTTCGCCGCGCAGGACGTCCCACGTCGACGACCACGCATCTGCGCACTCGCTGTCATCGTGATGTTCACTATCGTCACCATCGTCGCTGTCAAGACGAAGTCGCCAGCGACAGAAGAAGCTCCGTGTCGACGACGACTCGAGCGCCAAGAGGTCGAGCACGCGACTTAGCGACAGCGCATGCTCGTGCGCGAGCCCAGCAGCACCGAGGATCTCGCCCACGACGTGCAGCGCAGGCATGAGCGCGTCTGTGAAGCGTCTTGCGACCGACTGATCGGTCCGTCGCGTCCAAAGCGCCGCGATCCAAGATCAAGCCATGCGGTCAACAGAGTTGAGTCAAAGTCGTATTGATATATCAACGAGGTCATGCGCCGCACGTTCATACGCGCATGCAGTCGCTCTGAACAAGAAGAGCGTGGTGGAGGTCGTGCATCATGCGTTGTGAAGTGGCATAGCGCCACGATACGAGTCTACGAGCGCGACGATCGGCGCTCATCAACATGTACAATCGCGAGAGGCTACGACGAACTCAATAGCGGCGCACTGTCACGCGCACTGCCGCTGTCGTTCACAGCCTGCGTGCGGTGCGCACTGGTGCTACGATCCGCAGCAAACACACCTGCTTCTTCGTGATCGAGTTCTTCGTCCGAGCGCTTTGCGTCGCCACTGTCGGTGTTGTCCTCGAGCCCTGCGCCGCTCCACATGGCGCGGAAGTCGCCGGTCGTCCACGCGCGCACGAGGAGCGTCCCGAGCGTCGTCGGTACGAGGTACATGAGCGCAGGCTGACCCGTCTGCATGACGGTCACAGCGATGTTTGCCATGCCGAGACCCACCGCGTAGCCGATGCAGAGCGACTGGTAGTAGTTCTCGCCGAGCGACTTGGGCGAGTAGTCAAAGCGCAAGGCGAACGAGAGCAAGAGACCTGGGAGGATGATGTCGCCCAGTCCGAGCATGCTCACGCCGCCGACCCAGTCCAAGATGCGCGGGAGCACTAAGAGCATCGGCATCGGCTCTGGGTCGACGCACGGCGCGTACGTTGGGTACCGCTCGCAGTAGTCGAGTCCCGGGTAGTCGCTCCGCGTGTACGCCGCAGGACCGCCAGTCGCGACGTCCTCCATGACGGAGCTCCCAAAGATCGCAGGCGAGATGAAGACGAAGAACACGTCGTAGACAAACGCGAGCGAGAGCAGGAGCGTCGCGACCTTGAGGTTCGGGAGCTGCACGGTCTTGAGAAAGACAAAGCAGAGCGAGATGCCAAAGACGTCTTGGAGCGCCCAGTACGTGCGTCGGTGCACGTACCACACGAGCGCGACGCTACCGCTGATCGCCAAGCCGAGGACTTCAGACAGCGCGACGCTGTCGCCCAACACAGGAAGCGTGAGTTCGCGCGACGCGATCGCTGGGAAAAAGTGGTCGAGCGCTGGCGCCACGACGAGCTGCGTCAGGGTCCCAGCGGCCGAGAGCGCAAAGAGAATCGGGATCACGCCGCCGAGCTTGACGTAGTAGAAGACTGTGAGGAAGAGCCCCGCGCTGACGATGAAGCCGATCGCGTGCTTCGTGTCGATCTCCCAGACCTCATCGCTGCTGTCGTGGCCACGCTGCTGCTGCTGCTCGCGCTCCTGCTTGCGCTCGACTGCGTTCGGGTTTGTGCGGATGAGCCACTGGCGCCGATCCGCTGCTGCCGCGTAGTACGACGCGCCGAGCGCCGTCGCGACGCCAATGACCCACAGCAGCACGGACGCAATGTCGACGAGCGGCACTTCGCGCTGGTACGTCCGGATGAGCAGCTCTGGGTACCGCTCGACCGACCGCGCGAGCTGCTGCCCGTCTGCGATCGTGACAAACACGACTGGGATCGAGACGTTGCGCGCCTCTGAGAGGTTCGCGCCCATGAGCACGTGCGTGTCCCAGAGGCAGCAGACCTGGTGCCCGCGCGCGTCGACTGCGCCAGTCGGGATGCACATCTTGGACGCGCAGCGGCGATCGCGACTGCACTGCGCGTCGTCGGTCGTCCACGCTGGGTCTGCAAGCGCCGGCACGAAGCTCTCGCCGCGCGTGCAGTCGTAGTCGAACGGCGGTCGCTCGCTCGCACCGAGTGTTGTCGTCGTGTTGTCTGGCGCAGAGCCGTTCCGCGCTGCCAAGATCGCTTCGTACGCGGCGCGGCGCGTGCCACGCACGACGAGACCTTTTGCACCAGCGCGCTGAGCGATCAGCGCCTTCGTCACGAACGAGCAGTTGCCGCGGTCCGCGACAATGAGCGTCGAGAGGTTCACCTTTCGCGGCACAGCAGCAGCTGCTGCGACTGTGGTGTGCTCGCCATGCGCGTGCGTGCCAAGACGCCGCGATGTCTGCACGCTCGAGAGCGACGCGAGCGTGTACTCGGCACAGCCGTCTGCATTCGCTGGCTGCGCGTCTGCGAGCAGTCGGATGTGCTTCCAGCGCGAGTTCTGCGACTCGGGGAGCGAGACGCCCCACCCAGCGTTGCGCGACGGCGCGCAAAAGAGGCCTGCGAACTCGGGTCGCTGCGCCAGGAGCTGGAACGCGATGCGACCTGTCGGGACCACGCTCTCGACTGCACTCGCGAGCACGCTCGCAGCGACGAGCGCCGTCGCGACCACGGTCGTCCCCCGCATCCTCTTCACTTCTGTCGACGAAATCGCGTGTGGTTCAACTCGAGCTGGCTATTATAAATGCAATAGTGACAAAAATCAGGGATCGCAACTCAAAATAGCTATTTTGGGTACTTGCCTAAAATATTGGAGCTGTCTGTTTATGAAACTGAAGCCATTTGAGCCATTTGCGCACATTCGCGACGACCAGAGCTCTCCATCGAAGCTCTTGAAGACAACGCGCCAGTGCTACGACGACGACGATGGACTGCGACGACTTTGAGAGTACGTGCGCCTTACGTCTGTCTGTTTGTGTGTACGAGGAACGAAGGCTCCACTGACAGCTGTGCAATGATTGACGACGTGAATGCGCAGAGACGCTCAAAGTGATCGTCGTGGGGAATGGCAACGTTGGGAAGACGAGCATGACGACGCGCTATGCAAAGGGCAAGTACACGGGAAACTACAAGAAGACGATCGGCGTCGACTTCATGGAGAAGAGCGTCGAGCTGCGCGACTTGGGCGAGACTGTGAACCTCATGATCTGGGACACGGCTGGGCAAGAGGAGTTCGACACGCTCACGAGTCGGTACTACAAAGGCGCCGGGGCCGTGATCTACGTCTTCTCGACCGTCGATCGCGACTCGTTCGACGACTTGCCCAAGTGGAAGCGCAAAGTCGAGGAGGAGTGCGGTCGCATCTGCCACGTCCTCGTGCAGAACAAGATCGACCTCGTCGAAGACGCCGCGATGTCGCGCGCCGAGGTCGAAGACATGGCCGACTACATGAACATCCGCCTCTTCCGCTCGTGCGTCCAGGACAACGTGAATGTCAAAGAAGGTCCGTGCGCTTCCTGTCACTGCTCTCTCTCTCTCTGGCTTGTTGCTGTTGACTAATGCACAAGGCTGATGCGACCACCACCACACAGTGTTTGAGCACCTGTGTCGGCAGTTTCTCAAGTACGGCGGCAGTGGCGGCAGCGACGACGCACTGAGTGCCGTAGCAGACATCACGTCCTTGAGCGAGCTCGCTAGTCGCAGTGGCGAGCGGAGCGGCGGCGGCAAAGGCTCGGAGCGCAGAGCCAAGCGCGAGGTCTCGGACATCTCAGACACGGGCTCGGACCGCTCCGAGCAGCCGCAGCAGCAGCGAGCGACTGGCGCGCGAGGACCGAGTGACAAGCTGTTCCCGCCGTCTGTGCCAGCGTCGATTGCGAAAGACCGAGCGAATGGAACGCGGTACAGCGACGACGACGACGACAGAAGTAGCAGCAGCGAGCGTGAGAGCGACGGCGGCGGCAAGCGGCGAGGCAGTAAGAGCCGCCGTCAAGACTCGCGGCGTCGTCACAAGGACGCTGAGCGCGACTACAACTACGACAGTGGCGACGATACGAGTCGCCATCATCGACCAAAGGCGCACGACCGCAGTCACGACAAGCGCAAGAGCGACCGCTCGAATGCGCGAGGCGCCACTGACCGCGATGCTGGACGAGCGTCTCGGTCGAGCACGAGTGCGACGACAGCGCCAGCAGATGCGCGCGTCGAGAGTCGCAGCAGCGCAAAGCAGAACGAGAGCGACCGCGACGCTCCGGACCCGCGCACGCGGTCGTCAGGCGCTGAGAGCGACCGCGAGGACGCTCCAACGCGCGCGTCAGCTGCTGCGCCAGAGCACGATGCAGCGATGCGTCACAGCAGCAACAGAGGTGACGACATGTCCGAGTCGGCGTCGTCTGCGAGCAAGATCCAGCCGAGCAAGCGGCGAACGAACGGGAAGAAGCGGCAGCCAGTGCACGAGTGCATCGTCTCGTAGACGCATCATGGTCTCGACACAAGGACTCGTACATCTCAACGCATGAATGCAGAGCACCATGTTCGTGTTGCGGTGTGTGTCTCTACGTCGCGCACGAGCCTCTCTCGCTCTACGCTTTGCCGTCCTTGTACTGCGGCTTGAGCTCGTAGCAGCTCTTGTTCGGGCCCTTGCGGTGGTAGTCGCAGATCTCCTTGAGCACCTCTTTGAGGAACGACTGAGTGACACGAAGACATGCGAGCGTGAGCATGAGTCTCCAGTGCCGTGGCCCTCTCCTTCTTCGCTCTCTCACACAGATACACAGAGACGCACCTCTGGCTGGCGGCAGTGGTAGTTGAGCTCCTTCAGCGGCCAGAAGTCGCGCTCCTCGAAGTGGTGGAACACGAGGTTCTTGAGCTCGTCCTGCATCGCATGCGTCCGTCAGTCGTCACTCTCTCGCAGTCCAAGCGCCATCGACACTTTTCGTCGGTCGGTCATCGTACCTTGCTCATCTTGACCTTCTTGTCGATCTTGTCGTTGAGCTTCGCGTCGCCGCCGTCCTGTCGTCCGCAGACACACAAGAGAGAGAGAGAGAGAGCAAGAGCACGCGCATTGAGTCTCTCACAGCACTCCCAACAGCCCAGTGCACGCGCCAGAGACGCACGTCGTCGCCGTCGCCGTCCGGCTTCTCGATCGTGAACTGGATGCGCGCCTTCTTGACACGCGGGAGGTCCTCGAGCGGCTGCACGATGCTGCCCCGAGCGACAGAGAGAGAGAGAGAGTCACATCCATCCGTGAGTTTGTCATCTCGGAGACTCAGAGCTCATGCACAAAGGAGCCGCACCGGGTCTTGACCATCGACTTGATCAGCCGCTGCTTGCACATCTTGCTGTACTGGTCATTGCGCTGCGCCATGATCGTGCAGCTGTTCTTCACAGTTCCTTCAATCGCCATGCGCCCTGAGCCGTCCTGCGAAAAGACCTTGAGCTTCAGCGGCGTCTCGCTGATCTCGACGCGGTACTCGGTCGGGATGCCGTCGTCCAGCGTGCTCGGGTTCACAGTCAAGAGCCCCTGCGCACGTGTGCTCAGTCAGTCAAGATGCAAGGCGCTCATACAAAGCACAAGAAAGAGACGCACGCACAGACCTTGCGCTTGCCGAGCGAACGGCCTTTCTCGAGCTTGATCGACCCGAGCATCATCTCACTCTCTGTCAAGCAGTCCACACCATTCAAGCGTGTGTGAGCAAGACCAAGACACGGACGACAGCAGCAATCAAGCGCACTCACACGCACGCACATACCTTGTACGCTCTTCCATGCTGCACCGAGCGCTGTCTGCAGTCGCCATCACGAGCAAAACAGTGAACCGACGCGTTCAGATCCACCCACGAGCGTCAGTACTTGTGCGCACATTGCGCAGCTTTGAGCGCGAGTCGAGCGCGATTTGACGTAGTAGCGTCTAGCGGACAAGCACAGGCACCACAGCACGCACCGGGATCTTGGCGAGATACACTTCGCGGTCCTCGAACTCGAGGTGTAGCGGCTCGACGACTTCCTCTTCTTCAGCCATGATGTTGTTGGTGTTGTTTCGGATTGCTGGGCAATTCGCAACAGCGATCAAAGTATACAAACGTCAAGTACTCTTGGTTGCCTTGTAATTTGTATGGTATGACTTTTGAGGCAACATACTCGATTTCATCACTATCGCATTGATGTGAAGTATAGTGAACTCAAGAAATTTGATGTCAGGCATCACATTCACTCGGTTAATGCACTATCACACAACATGTGCTGTCAGACGGTATAGTGAAACCAAGAGAGCTCCAGCGTCGACCTCAGCGCGCCTCTTGACGTACAGGTCCAAGTCAACGGCATGGAGCGCGCGCACGTTGTGATTCGGCTGCGCGGCGACGCGCTCGAGCCGCAGGCAACGCGCAAGCTCGATGGCGTCACGCGCACGAGCGCAACGACCGTGCGGCTCGAGCATAGCGACATGTCGCCTGGCGTCGCGAGCATCACGTTCGAGCAGGTCTTTGACCAGCAGCACTCGAGTGCGCACGTGTTTGACCAGAGCCTCGCGCCAGCCGTCGCACGGTGCGTGCAAGGCTACAGCACGAGCGTCGTGCTCGCCGGTGCACCGCGCTCCGGCAAGTCGTTCACGTGTCACGGTGACAAACAGCAGCAAGCCACAGGTGCGTCTCGCTCTCGCCCGTTGACTGGTCCAGTGCATGCACATGTGCTGGCGGTCCCATGACACTGACTCGGTCTGCGCAGGTGTGATCACACTCGCACTCCGGAGCGTATTCAAAGAGCTTGAACGATTGCGCGGTGCGTCTCGATCTACTGACTTGCGCTCGTCATCCTCTGCCGCTCGTGACAGCCTGACACTGTCGATGACGATGGTTCGTAGAGTCAGAGCCTGCGCTCGAGTCGCAAGTGCTGCTCGCGTGCTTCTACACACGAGCCGACAGCAACGTGCTCTTATATGCAGCGCAGTCGCCTACAGCCGCGGTCGTGTCGCCTACAAGCCCAACGCAGAGCACTGCGTCAGTGCTCCAGTCGCACGCAGTCGCAGTCGCAAACTCGGTCGAAGCCGTGCACGTGTACGCGCAGGCGCTCGCGCAGAGCCTCAGTGCGACGAACGGCGCGAGCGACTTTGCGCTTGTGTTGTTTGTCGAGACGAAGCGCCCGAGCGAATCGCGCGCGCGTCGTGGACGCTTCGTGGTCCTGGATGTCCACGGCAGGTACGACCGAGCAGCTCCGACTGACTGAGAACAAAGAGAGAGAGAGAGAGAGCGTCGCTCACACCGCGTCATTGTGTTTCCCGAGCAGCTCGATCATCGAACCAGCAGCGGCGACTGCTGCTGCTCCTAGTTGTGAGCCAGCGCGTGCGTCCCCGACGCCGCTCTTGAGCGACACGCACTTTCCTATCGCCGCTGTCTTGAGTCGCTGGTTCAGCGGCTTCGTCGCCAACGCCTCGGCCACGTACGTCGTCGTGACGATCCACAAGCACGCGCAGTTCCAGCAGCAGGTGCGTTCGCTTGTGCGTCGATCCCCAGTGACCGACAGAACTCGCTCCTCACGAGTGCCTGTGTGTGTCGGCGAGTGCAGGCGATCCAGTCGCTCCTGTACGCGTGCAAGGCCAAAGACATGAAGAGCGAGTGCGCGATCACGTACGTCGCTGGACTCTCGCAGCAGTCGGTAAAGCGCGCAGCGTCGGCAAGCGGCAGCACGAACGATGACGACAGTGTCGTCAATGGCTCGAAAGACCCCGAGAGCGCCGCCCTGAGCTCGTCTGCGTACGTCTCTCGCTCAGTTCGTTACTCTGTCGGTCGTCAAGATAAGCGATGACTCGGTCAAACAGATCGCTCACGACGCGCTCCATTGACGTCTCTAGCTCTGCGGCGTCGACCGACTCGACCGACGAGTTCGCGATGGCGTCGAACGACACGCGATGCGAGCGCCTGCCGCCACTTTCAACAGCAGCCACAGAGTCGTCTAAGCACGCGATCTTCTCGCAGCGACTCCGCCACGCGTACGAAAGCGCCAAGTCATCGTCGTCACATGCGTCGCCCAACAGCAGCAGCCGCTCGAGCGATCGGCTTGTGCTAACTCCTATCGCGCCGCCGGACCGCTTTGACGGCCTCTTTGCCACGAAAGCGAGTCTTCTCCACGCCAAAGCCGACGCAATGCTCGCGTCTTCGAGCGACAGCAGCAGCAGTGGCAGTGGTCTCGAAGCGCTGAGTCTCCTCGACAAGCTCGAGCGCATCCACGCGCAGCAGCAGCGCCTCGAGCAGGCGCTCGCGCACGAGACGTCTGTGAAAGCCAAGTGCGTCGACCGCATCGCGAAGCTGAGCCAGACCATGAGCTTCCAGGTCGTCGAGCACGCCAAGCAGCTCGAAGCGGTCGTAGCCGACAAGACGCGCGTTGAGGCGCAGCTCGAGACGACTGTGCGGCAGTTTGAAGACGTGAGCGCCGAAGTCGCGCAGCTGCAGCTCCACGTCCGGCGCATGAAGGCGCTCAGTCTCTTGGACGACACGGCCAAGAAGAGTCCAGTGGCGCCAGCGTGGTCTACGGAGGCGCCAGAGGACGACCGCGCGTCGCTGCTTCAGCAGTTTGCGCTCCGTCTCGAGACTGCGATGGACGAAGCGAAGGCCGTCGTCGCGTTCAAAGACGACGTGATCCGAGACCTCGAGCGCCGCGTTGACGCAGACGCCGCAGCGGCGAGTGCGCGCATGACTGATGCGCTCCAAGAGCTCACGAAGACGCACGAAGCAAAGACATCAGCGCTCCAGCAACAGATCCAAGCGCTCGAACTTACGCTTCAGACGCAACAGCAGACACTTGCAGACGCGGAAGCGATGCAGAGCGCACTGCGTACTGCGCTCGCAGCTAAAACCGACGAGCGCGACGAAGTTGCAGCTAAAACCGAGCGTCCATCGATGGTGGACGCTTGTGTTTCGGTTAACACCGAGTGTCCATGCAAGAACCGCACAATTGAGCTCGAGCGCTTGCTCGCGAC
The DNA here is from genome assembly GCA_003730235.1 of Pythium guiyangense. Classification (NCBI taxonomy): domain Eukaryota; phylum Oomycota; class Peronosporomycetes; order Pythiales; family Pythiaceae; genus Pythium; species Pythium guiyangense. The sequence continues at coordinate 120,671 of QXDM01000143.1, forward strand.
CAAGACGCGCGAGTGGATCGCTGCGCACGCCGCGCGAGCTGCGAGCTGCCGCACGGTCGCGCTGCTCGAGTCGCGCGTGAGTGCGCTCACAGCCAAGATGGCGCGTCGCAAGAGCAAGATGGCGCTCAAAATGAAAGCCGTTGTGCGCGACCGCACGGCGCGCGTGACCGAGCTCTTGCAGCAACTCGATGCTGCGCACGAGCGCGAGCAGCAGCTCAGAGACGACTTTGCACGCCAGGAGCGCAGCACTGCGACGCCTGAGACCGAGTGTACAAAGCTCCAGCGCTCGCTTCAAGCGCTCACGACTGAGCTCGAGGCCGCACAAGCAGAGTGCAGAGCGCTCAACGGAGCGCGCCAGGCCGCAGCACGCGCGTGCGAAGAGCAGATCCACGCACTCGAGCAGACGCATGCGCGGCAGCTGCTCGCTCGTGAAGCACAGCTCGCATCTGAGCATGCGAAAGCACTCGAGCGCATGATGGAGCGCCACGCAGCCGAGCTCACTGCGCGCGATAGTGGCAACATGAGCAGGAGCAGCAGCAGCAGGAGTCTCGCTCGCACTGCGTCGTCTGCATCTGTAGATCCAGCAGACGCGACGCCATCTCGCAGTCCCCAGTCGCCACAATCGCCGCAGCAGCAGCAGAGTCTCGACGACCTCGACGCGCTCCTCGACGCACACAAGTCTCCAGACGCGCGCGTGCGCAAGACGCCGCGCATGTCGTCGTCAGCAGCTATCACAGCACTCGAGCGCCGAGTCGACGCACTGACACAGGCGCTCGCAGTCGCGAACGAACAAGAGACACGTGCGAAAGCGCACGTCCAGTCGCTCGTTGATGCGAACGACGCGAGTGCTGAAGAGCGCGAGCGCTTGCTCCGCGACGTGAATCGGCTCAAGCACGAGAACTGGAGCCTCAGTCTCGCGCTGCAGGTCTCGGAGCGTCCGCGGCGAGCGTGAGACTCGCGCTGCGTCGACTTCACCGACAGAGACAGACAGAGAGAGACAACAAGACGATGTACCATGGACCGCGCGACTCGACCGAGTTGACTAAACTGACTGTGAATGGCTCAAGAGCTGATCTCCTCGGGCGTCTTGCCGCACAGGCGCTTGTGGAACGCCCACGCCGCGCGCTGGCACTCGCGCGAGCAGTATCGCGCGTCTTGGCACCGCGCACAGCGCGCGAGCTTGCTCGTGCTGACGTGGCAGTAGTGGCACGTCCGGTCCTTTGCGAGCTCGAGCCAGTAGCGCGTCTCGCTGTCGTGCGGCGTCAAGAGCGCGTCGTCGTCGCGACACAGCGCGCTCTGCGCCGGTGCGTAGAACTCCCACTTCTCCGTGTAGTGCATCAGGTTGTGCTCGACGCACCCAAAGCCGCGCATGAGCTGCTCGAGCTTCGCTTGCTTGGCGTCCTGGTCCGCTGGCGCCGCGGCGTCTGGCGTGAACTCGACTGCGAACTGCGCGATCGAGCGGTACGCGGCATCCTGCATGCGCGGGTGGAGCTGCTGCGCAATCGCGAACTCGCTCAGGCCGCGCAAGCGCTCGGTCTCGTCGTCTGCCGGCGGCGCAAGGAAGTCGGCTTCGCCCAAGAGGAAGCAAAAGAGCGGCAGCGCGTCGGCGTCTGCAGCGCCTGAGGCCTCGCGGTGGTGCGCAACGACGCGCTCAAACGTCGCAAACTGCGTGTCTGTGCGCGCTTCGCCCGGTGGCGCGACGTAGACGAACACGAGGTCGGCCGAACTTGCGTCCATGGTGTCGACGACGTCAAAGCCCATGAGCGCACACGCCTGTGCACATCGGTCGCGAAAGACGTCGTAGCCGTTTGCTTCGATACACACTTTATGTGTGCGTAGCGTGTCTGGGTCGCTAGGACGCGCGGCAGCGCGCCACATGGCGTACTGGTACAGCAAGCGACTCACGATGCCAGTCACGCGCGACTCGGCTCTTGCAAACTCGACCTCTTTCCTGCGCGCGTGAGCACGTGAGCTGCGGAGTATTCGGCGAGTACACAGCAGCACATCAAGTATAAAAGGCGCACCATGCATAGTCGTAGCGCATGAGTACGTTCGCAGCCTCGAGCCGCGCGCGCAAGTCGCGCACGTGCGCCTCCATTGCGCTCGTCGCCATTGTTGTCTGCCAAGTGTTCTTTCGTGTCATGTGCCTGAATTCGTACTTTAGCGGATGCCCTGTTGAATAGCCGATAGTGATAAAACACAGTAACTAGACAAACGACTGCCTCTGGCCGCCCATTTTCAACTCCCAATATCCCGACGACGAAGAGACTTGAGAACGACGAGATGAACGGCATCGCGCGCTTCGTGCTCGCCGGCGGGCTTATCGTGGCGGCGTCGCAGATGGTCGCAGGTCCGCTCGCGGACTGGAACGCGCGGCGGGAAGGCGCTGCGGTGCGTTCTTTCTCTTTCTCTTTGAGTGCTTGTCTGCTCGACGTCGCTCAAGCTGTTTTGGTGGTCCATTTGCTTACATCCAGTGCGACTGACTGCCTGCCTGTTTGACTGCGTATCGTCGTGTGTGTACGACTGCAGGAGCTCAAGCGCGTGGCGCAGCCAAAGCCCAAGTCGGACGACGAATAGACACTCGACGAGACGCACGCGATCCGCTCGCTCTCTCAAACCCACGAGCAGCTCCAGCACGTGAGAGAGCATCCACACGATCGCAGAGACTGCGCGAGTGTATGGACCGAATCCCACGACGCTGTCGATCGTGTTCTTCCTATGGCACTAGTTCCTCCTCTGCTACTGGTGTGTGGAGGCTCAGACCTGCTCGTCACGTGCTTCAAACTTGCAGATCGCGCTCGCAATGCCGTCAGCCGTCGGCGTCGCGGCGGTCACGTCCGCCTCCCAGTGCGCGTCGCCGGTCTCGACCGCGTGCTTGTGCAGCGCAGCAGCCGTCGTCTTGCCTGTTCACAGGAGCGCGTCAGTCGTGTCTGTTGTCCTTCTCGTCCTTCACTCACTCACACTCACTCACACTCACAAGCAGAACTGAGTGGTCACGCACCGATCACGGCCTTGCGGATCGACGCCCAGGGCAGCGCCATGTGCTTCATCACACGCAGTCCGCTGGGACTAAAGAACGCGACCCAGTGCGGCACAGCGCACGCTTGTGGGAGCTGCACGTCAGCGACCGGACACGACCTGTACACCACGAGCTGCTCCAGCACGACGCCACATGCGAGAAAGTGCTCTGGCAGGACGTCACTCCGCTTCTCGCCGCACGCAAAGAGCACGGGCTTCGTCTCGCTCTCTGCTGGCAGCACGCCGTCTTGTTGCAGATACACCGTGAGCGAGTCTGCAGAGCCGCAGTTGTCGCCGACGCATGTGACGCCAAGCACATCAAGCTCGCGCGACGTCGCGCGTCCGACCGAGAAGATGCGCAGTGCGCGCAGTCGCGTCAGCACGCCTGCATATGCATCAGCGTCTGTGTGTTGGAGCGCTTGCACGGTGTTTGCAATCGCGATTGCACCGCGCGGACTCGTAACGAGCAGCGCACTGTAGCGCTCGAGGTGCGTCACGGCGTCGTGCAACGCCTGAGCGTTCACGTACTCGAACGTGAGCACGTCGGCAAAGTACGGCTCGAATGCAACAGCTTTGCACTGCTGCTGGCTCGTGAGCGCAGTTGCGTATGCCTCGTCCGCCGCTTTCAAGAGCAGCACGCGGCACGAGCGCAGCGGCGTCGACGAGTCTCCATCGACTGTCATCGTCGTCAACAAGCTGGTGATCCGATCTGCACATAAATGTGATAGTGACAAAATCAAGGTCGGTCACTCAAACTTGACCACCGACCACCAGCTTCGTCGAGTTCGTGATACTCAGGTCTCAACTCTGTCTCGCTCGCTGCGCAGACACACGTACGCGCTTCAAGCCCACTCGTTCTATGGAGCTTTCAACAACGAGACGAAGACCGGAGGCATATCACCACCGTTCAAAGTTTCATGGACAGAAGTCAACAACATCCAACCTGTTCGCTCCTGAGGGCTAACGAGACCTCTTCAGTAAGCACCGCATCCGCGTTCCTCGCCACCAGCGGGTCCGATCATGCACTTGCTCCAGCGTTCAGTAATCTACAAGTGCACCCCGATGGCAAACCGTACCCCGTCCGGCGTAGCGCCGGAGGCATCGCCGTTCAAGTCATCACCGTCCGTTCCGTTCAAGTCAAAGTCTCAACGATAGAAGTCAACATCCAACTTGCCCTTTCACACTATTCTAGTACAATTATCCTACAGATACGCACACACAAAGAGCATCACATGCGCATGGAGCGCATGTGTATGCGCAGCGCTGTCTCGAGACGTCAGAGCGCGAGCGAGCGAGAGCGAGAGCGCCATGAGCACGCACTGTTCGTTCGCGACGTGCGTCTCGCAGCTCGGATGTCGAAATGAATGAGCGCTTGAGACACACTGGAATATTATTTACAAATTTAGCCTATGAGAGAGGGACTTGGCATTTTCTCACGTGTAACCTGCTTCACTATCGGGATTCAAACAGACGAATTTCCAGACTAGCGTTTGACATGCACTGTGGATTTTGCTGTAATTGAGTCGAATTGTAGGGACTAGGTTGTATCGAATTTCAAATACGGGATTAGCACATACAGTGTTTCATATGTAAGCGGGACTAAGGTAAATCGGAGGTTGATTCGTAGTAACAAATCGTAACTTTGTCTTGCAAAAATACGACTTTTCGTACAAAAATGAAACTTGCCGTTCCGTCGCGAAGTGGCGATCACGACAACGATAGCAACGATAGCAACGACGGTAGTGGTGGAGCCATCCTCAGTTGTCGTTGCCATGGCGTTGATCGCGCTCGATGCGCACGCTCCGTAGCAATGCATCCGTTGTGTCGCGTACATAGCACTACAAGATGTCGTCGCGCTCACTAGCCATTACGTCGAGCTTGCTCCTAAGGAGCTCTCGTACTTGTACTTTGGCCAAGACCTGACGGTCTCCAATATTCGCGCCATCACCAAGACCGAGTTCGCCTTGATGGGTTGGCGCTGTCGTTGTGTCGTATCAGCGAGTCTTCGGCCGAGTCGAGGACGTGTGAGCGGCGCTCCAGCAAACACACGCCTTAGATCAGCACAAGCAAACGTCTTCGACACAAGATACACTCGCATTGATGACAAGAGCTCATCGACCTCGTTTCGACACCTTCACCACGATCACAAGCACTTCCAGATCGAGCTAGCCCGAGGTGGATGCGTACCGCATGCGCACGTGCTCCCATGCGCGGCGAATGAGCCACCCGTCGGCCTCGGTCACGCTCTGCGACGCACCGGCCTCCATGATCATCTTGGCCATGTCCTGGCGCGGCTTGTCGGTCTCTTCGTAGAAGTCTGGGAGCCCAAAGCCGTGGCCGATCTCGTGCGCCACGATCACAGACGTGTCGGCGTCGAGCGAACCGAGCATGTTGGCTTCGTCGACGCGCTGGCCCCAGTCGCCGCCGGCACCGCCGCCCTGTCCGAGAGTGGGCCAGAGCGAGATGTCGAACGGCTTGCCCTTGCACGCGCTCGTGTCGGACGCTGCCTCAAAGTTGCGGTGCTTGTAGCACGCCTCGGGACACATGGGCACACCGTCGGCGTCGAGCACACCGGCGTAGATCGGACCGAGCGAGCTGTCGGTCCAGTCGAGCAGGCTCTTGTCGCGCACGGCGACGCCGACCATTTCGAGCTCGATCTTGGCGAACGGCCAGCAGCCGTAGCCCTCGAGCCACTTGTTCCACTGCGCGTACTGCTTCTCGAGCATGCCTTGGAACTTGGCGGCCGTCGCCTTCGAGAGCTTGTTGCGCGAGTCCCAGCGCACGCAGTAGCTCAGCTTCCCCTTGCTCGTCATGAGCTGGTCAAAGATGTAGTTCTTGAAGTCAAAGTGCGGCTTCATGCGCTTCTCCCAGATCCAGTCCACGTCCGCCTTGCTGATGTGCCCGGACGTCGGGTCCCCCGTCACGCACTTGCCGCCGGTCTTCGATGTGTGTGCGTTGGAGGCTGGTGCGTTGGTTAGATTTGGGGTCACAGTCGTCGTAGGTACCGAAGCATCGTCGTTGTGTTCTGGCGCCGCTGTTGTGACCTTGGGTTTCGACGTTGTCGGTGCTTTTGTGGTTGAGTTCTTCGCTGCCGATGTTGGTCTTGGTGTCCGTGGACGTCGTGTTGGCGCGACCGTCGCTTCATCTGCAGCCTCCGGTTCTGGTGTCGGTGTTGTGGTCGCTGGCGGGAGAGTCGGCATCGTATTCAAGGCTGGCGCTGGTGTCCTGGACTTGATCTTGCAGTCAGCAGCGTCGATCGCTGCTGAGCCGTAGAGAGCGAGGAGCGCGAGCATGAGGAGCATTGGCGAGCGCATGGCAGTCGGTGGAGTGTTCGTGAATGAACGTGCAGATTGGAGCTCCATTCCAGTCTTCGATGTGCCATGATCACGCGGTGCGCGGCGCGAGGGCTGCAATCACTTGGACCTGCTCACCCGCCAGCTGGTGTAATGGAACACAGAGCAAGTTCAAGCCTCGATCCAACTCGACTCGGTGACCAAGATCAACTCCAGCCCAAGCTGATCATGAGTGCTTGATCGGCGTGTCCTTGTGAGCCAGCGCACACGATGTGCATGAGGTGCATGCATGTTGGCGGTCTAAACGTTGTGCGGAGCTGCCTTCAAACACTCACACAATCCATCCTGGAAGAGAGAGCGATGAGCGAGACGCCGCACCGGAGGTGATGCCGATTGATGAGCGTGCTCGTCCTCGTGCTACGGCTCTGACTCGAAGCGCTGACTCCCAGCTGGTTTCGAGCGAGCTCCTCCATTCCAGGCGCACATGGCAAAGCGCCACGTTGCACAACAACACATCAGCGCAACGCGACGCCCTCGCTCGATTACATGTGCGCCTGTGAGCACCGCGTGATCCACGTGTGCGCTGCTCTCGATCTGCGCGCTCAGTTCTCAATCTGCTGCCTCGAAGATGCTCGCCTCGATCTGGAAACACAACCACCTCCTAGCGCTTGCGCTAGCAGTGCTCTGTGCTGCGTCAGTGCTCGCCTCGTCACCACGCTTGAGCGAGACACAAGCGATCAACACCTCAGATGCGATTAGCGCTCGAGCTCTACGTCCTACTGCCATCGAAGCAACATCAGCCCCAACGCCTGGGAAGACCAAGAAGCCCAAGAAAACCAAGACAGCGAAGACGCCCAAGCCAACGCCAACACCAACGACCCGAGCGCCGACTATCACGCCCAAGGAACCAAAGCCGACGACAAAGGCACCGTCGTCTGGAAAGGCAGCAGGTGCGGCAGCAGGCGCCGCTACTGCAGGAGGTGTCATTGCTGGCGAAGCAAGCACCTCGAAGACCGGCGGCAAGTGCGTGACGGGGGACCCGACGTCCGGGCACATCAGCAAGGCGGACGTGGACTGGATCTGGGAGAAGCGCATGAAGCCGCACTTTGACTTCAAGAACTACATCTTTGACCAGCTCATGACGAGCAAGGGGAAGCTGAGCTACTGCGTGCGCTGGGACTCGCGCAACAAGCTCTCGAAGGCGACGGCCGCCAAGTTCCAAGGCATGCTCGAGAAGCAGTACGCGCAGTGGAACAAGTGGCTCGAGGGCTACGGCTGCTGGCCGTTCGCCAAGATCGAGCTCGAAATGGTCGGCGTCGCCGTGCGCGACAAGAGCCTGCTCGACTGGACCGACAGCTCGCTCGGTCCGATCTACGCCGGTGTGCTCGACGCCGACGGTGTGCCCATGTGTCCCGAGGCGTGCTACAAGCACCGCAACTTTGAGGCAGCGTCCGACACGAGCGCGTGCAAGGGCAAGCCGTTCGACATCTCGCTCTGGCCCACTCTCGGACAGGGCGGCGGTGCCGGCGGCGACTGGGGCCAGCGCGTCGACGAAGCCAACATGCTCGGTTCGCTCGACGCCGACACGTCTGTGATCGTGGCGCACGAGATCGGCCACGGCTTTGGGCTCCCAGACTTCTACGAAGAGACCGACAAGCCGCGCCAGGACATGGCCAAGATGATCATGGAGGCCGGTGCGTCGCAGAGCGTGACCGAGGCCGACGGGTGGCTCATTCGCCGCGCATGGGAGCACGTGCGCATGCGGTACGCATCCACCTCGGGCTAGCTCGATCTGGAAGTGCTTGTGATCGTGGTGAAGGTGTCGAAACGAGGTCGATGAGCTCTTGTCATCAATGCGAGTGTATCTTGTGTCGAAGACGTTTGCTTGTGCTGATCTAAGGCGTGTGTTTGCTGGAGCGCCGCTCACACGTCCTCGACTCGGCCGAAGACTCGCTGATACGACACAACGACAGCGCCAACCCATCAAGGCGAACTCGGTCTTGGTGATGGCGCGAATATTGGAGACCGTCAGGTCTTGGCCAAAGTACAAGTACGAGAGCTCCTTAGGAGCAAGCTCGACGTAATGGCTAGTGAGCGCGACGACATCTTGTAGTGCTATGTACGCGACACAACGGATGCATTGCTACGGAGCGTGCGCATCGAGCGCGATCAACGCCATGGCAACGACAACTGAGGATGGCTCCACCACTACCGTCGTTGCTATCGTTGCTATCGTTGTCGTGATCGCCACTTCGCGACGGAACGGCAAGTTTCATTTTTGTACGAAAAGTCGTATTTTTGCAAGACAAAGTTACGATTTGTTACTACGAATCAACCTCCGATTTACCTTAGTCCCGCTTACATATGAAACACTGTATGTGCTAATCCCGTATTTGAAATTCGATACAACCTAGTCCCTACAATTCGACTCAATTACAGCAAAATCCACAGTGCATGTCAAACGCTAGTCTGGAAATTCGTCTGTTTGAATCCCGATAGTGAAGCAGGTTACACGTGAGAAAATGCCAAGTCCCTCTCTCATAGGCTAAATTTGTAAATAATATTCCAGTGTGTCTCAAGCGCTCATTCATTTCGACATCCGAGCTGCGAGACGCACGTCGCGAACGAACAGTGCGTGCTCATGGCGCTCTCGCTCTCGCTCGCTCGCGCTCTGACGTCTCGAGACAGCGCTGCGCATACACATGCGCTCCATGCGCATGTGATGCTCTTTGTGTGTCGAAGGAGCGAGCGAGTGCTGTGTTCGCCTGCACCGGCAGACCGACAGACTGACGCGTTTGGATGCGTGCACATGTCTGCAGGCAACACTCTCACACACACACGCGCGAGATCAAGCGAGACGATGTTTGCTTACGTGGCGCGCCAGTACCGGTGGTACAAGCTCGAGTTCGGCCTCACGATGCTCAGCTGGTGGGAAGTCGCGATCTTCAGTACGTCGTCCTGCTGCTGCTGCGATCGTACCTGTTCGTGTCGAGTACGACGCATCGCGAGCCAACGCGACTGACGCTCTTCGCGCGCTCTCTCTCTTGTACTCACAGACAGCTTCGCGCTCGTTGTGACGAGCGTCACGGGCTACTACTTGTACAACTTTGCGCACTCGGTCGCTGGGCTCCTCCAGACGCAGCAGCAGCTCGCGCAGTAGGCTCGTCTCGCTGTCGCCACAGTACGAGAGCGAATGCATCCGACCAGCGCTGCGTGACGCGTTCCCAGTGCACTGTTGCCCGCGCCACGCGCTCACAGACACACCTACACACACAGGAGCAGGCAGGATAAGCGAGCAATCGACACTAGCGCGCGAGCTTGGGCGGTGGTGCCTGGTACTTGAGACTGCTCGTGCGGAACGCGCGATGGTGCGCGTGCTGCGGCCACGCAAGCTCCTGAGCGTGTGCGAGGTGGTCGCGCACGAGCCCAATGTTGGTGCGAATGCAGGGCTTGAGCTTGCGCTGGAGCGTCTCGGCGCCTGGCGTCTCAGATGAGAGGCGATCGAACGCACTGGCGGACGGCTCGCGCACTGGGACGGTCATCTCCCACGGGATCTTCACTGGCCCCGCGAGGAACTTGCGCGTGAACCGTGCCATGCGCATCTTGGACGGCGACGGGAGGTCCTGCAGCGCTGGTGCAGTGGCAGAAGGCGACGCCGCGAGCATCGCATCGAGTTGGTGCATCTTCTCGTGACTCAAGACCACTGGCCGGAGCGTCGTACGTTGCGGCGTGAGCGCGAGCGCCATAAACTTCTCGCGGAGCTCGCGGAACGACTGCGACTGTGGCGTGCGCATGGCGTTTATCCGCGGCGACGGCGCGAGTCCTGGCGATGCAGGCGACAGTGTTGAGAGTGTCGTCTGGTTGCTGCCGCCGCTCGTGATCTCGATTGGCCACGGCGTCGACGGCGCAAAGATCTCTTCGTCCTCGTAGTGATAGTGCGAGTCCGAGTCCTCGGACCGCGCACTCAGTGGCGTCCGATGGTGTGCTTGCTGCTGCTGCATCATGCCCTGGAGCTGCTGCGCAACGAATGCGCGCGAAGGATGGCTCGACGACGACGATGGTGGGCGTTTGCCATGGCTGTCGGGACCTGCGAGCTGCTCCTCGGGCGGCTTGACGAGGTCTTCGACTGGTCGATGGCGCCACTTCTTCGCGAGGTACACGACACTGCGCTTGTCTTCGTTGATCGCACTCGCGCTCGCACCGTGCGCCAGGAGCACTTGCGCAGCGATCTCGTTCCCGTTCATAGCGGCAAAGTGCAGCGGCGTGTTGAGCTTGAGCGACTTGGCGTTCACGTCCGCGCCGCGGTCGATCAAGTCCAAGAGGAGCTGTCGGTCGCGGCAGAACGCTGCGAGGTAGTGCAGTGCACTGTGCGCTTGCTTGTTCTGGTGCGCTGGGTTCGCGCCAGCGTCGAGCAGGAGCCGCACGATCGCGAGGTTCCCGCCCAAGCACGCCTGAAGTAGAGGCGTCTGGCCGTCGTTGTCGACCATGTCGAGCATCGAGCCTGCGTCGAGCAGCGCCTGGACGCTTTCGATCTCCTCTGTCATGACTGCCAAGTGCAGCGGACTCCAGCCACCGTCGCGCGTCGCGATGTTGAGCTGCACTTGCTTGCCGCGAAGTAGCGCAAGCGTGACGGCGCGAAAGTTCTGGATCACTGTAGTGTGTAGACAGTTGCGTCCTGTGGCCTCGTCGAGGCTCTGGAACATCTCGTCTCGGTCCTCAGCGCAGCTACTTGCGCCCGTGAAGACACCGACGAGCGCATCGATGTTGAACGTCTGCTGCAGCGCGAGGTGGAGCGCGTTCGAGCCCTTTGCGGTACGGACGCTCGCGCGGACACCAGGAGTTTGGAGTAGCAGCTGTGCGCACTTGACGTGCCCGCGCCGTGCTGCCATGTGGAGCGCAGTCTCTTGGTCTCGACTCGTCTGGGTGTTCACGAGCGCGCGTAGCTTCAGGTTGTAAGGTCCGTTCAAGAGATACTCAAGCGTCTCACTGCTTCCACTATGTGCGGCCGCGTGAAGGAGCGAGCATCCGGCGCGATCGAGCGTGAGCAGAACACCGTCGGTGTCGGGAGTCAGGTGCGCGGCAAGCATCTGGAAGAGCTCGGTCTGGTTGTGCTCGGCCATGAGGTGGAAGATGGTCTGTCACCAAGTACAGTGGCAACCACAGCGCAGCAGTAGCCGCAGCAGCAGTGTGAGTCTCGTTGTCGGCCCCTCGCTACGACTGAGTGCTGCAGATGCGAGGTCGCGCAGAGATACCTTTCCAGTCTCATCCTTGACTATGGGCGACGCGCCGAGCGCAAGCAGGAGCTTCACGAGTTCAGTGTCGTTGGTCTTGCATGCGCGGTGGAGCGGCGTCTGGCCGTTCGAGGCGTTGACGCTCGAGAAGAATGCGTCGCGGAACGCATCGTCGACAGTCGAGAGACTCGCAAAGAGGTACTCGGACAGCCGCAGCTCGATGGCCATGAGCCACTTGTCTTTCTCGGTCTTGAGCTGCGCGAGCATCGCAGTCTCTTGCGCGAGCTTCTTTGCTTTCGCCAGTGCGAGCTGCTTGCTCGCGTCGCTCAGCGTCGCTGCGTAGTGGTCTTCCCAGAGCATGTCGCGGAGCTCCCGCGCGGCGCGCATGTCATTCCGCATCTGCGCGAGGCTGTCGGCGCAGTCTGGAATCGCATCTGTGTTGAACGCTGCGCCGATGTGCACATACTGGCGCTGGTACTGCCGCGCGAGTGCCACGTCTTCGCGCGAGACCTGTCCGCGCTTGCGCGTCTGTGGCGTCGCGAGCATGCGCTGCAGTCGCTCCTCTAGCGTTGCCATCGCTGCGACCCGTCACTCGACTACCACACTCACACACAAACAGCGCTCGTGTACTTCCGAGTCCCAGTCAATGTGATCCGCCAAAGCAGCAGCAACATGTGCACGTCAACGCGAAGTCGTGAGCACTTCATATTAATAGCGACTTGCGAGTCTCCATCATTGCCATTCCTCCTGTCACCTCAAGTCACCTCTCGGGTTCCAATGCGCCACTACTACAAGAAGTGTAGCGGACGAGCATATGTGGCTCCATCCCGTCCACACGCTCTCACTTGCGCTCTTGTCATCATTGCCAGCGACTCGTTGCGACACAGATCGCCTAAGTAGTAGTAGCAACTTGCTTTGTGTCGACTAGTTGCTAGTCACTTGACACCGCTCTGCACGTACTTCCCGGATCTCCTCGGCCTCGCGTGATCAGCACCAGTAGCTCCGTGAGCCCATGATCCATGAGCGACTCGATATGCGCCGCTCTGACTTGATCTGATGATCTGAACTCTCGCGACGTGAGATGGCTACAGTCGGTCGGTCCGTCGATCAACTGTCGCGTCGCAGTGCAGTCCACGTCCACAGACACGTGCCCTCCTCTTCCTGACCTACCTCAGCACCAGTTGTCGCCGCTTGGACAGGTCCTCGGTGCTGTTGATGCAGTCCGTCAGTACCTATATTGTCGTGACAGCGCGCCACGTTTACGTCTGGTCTGGCATACTATGTGCTAAAGCCATGTCGAGGCGGCACGATTGGGGCGCCACGACGCACGCATCGGTCGCGATGATCAGGACGGTGCAGTGGACGCTCGTTGCTCGCCGATCACCAGCATGATCAAGAGGGTCAAGATTGAGAGAAGATGAACCTTGGATACGATCATACGCACACACTCACTGAAGTCTGGCTTGAAGAGACGCAAGCTCAGCGTCTTGCTTGAGAGCCACGATGGCCAGAGCCGTCATCTTGTTCTTGTGCTCTAGCTCCGCGAGCTCGTGCACGCGCTCCTCGTCAGCATTCTTGCGCTTAGCGTGCAGGAGTGCGTGCTCGTGTTGGAGCGCCGCTGCTTCAAGTTGCTGTCGGTGCTGTTGAGCTGCAATTTCTCGCTGGTGCTGGAGTTGCAGCGCCGCGGCGGCTTGATACTCTTGGACAGCACACTCGTTCATCTCTCTGGCCCGTGCTGCCGCACGCTTCTTCGCTAAATGGCTTGGACTCGGCGTGTAGTTGATGTCGCGAGCAAAAGCGACCTCCTGAACGACGCTGATCCAGCGGCTTGTCGTTGACTTGAACACGTCGCCGCGACCAAACGCATGCATTGATTCGACATTGGAGTTGACGCCCTTCTTCGTAATGTCCATCGACCCAGTCAGAACGACAAGGTCGTCGATCAGAACGTCCTGGTGTGGAACAGATCGACCGTCAGCCTCAGCAATCAATGGATAGAGAACTGAGTGTGTCGCACCTTGACGTGTAGAGTGGTTGGAGTGAAAGCGACGAACACTCGACGAGGAGCCCGCACTTGTGACCGTTCGTCTTTCGCGAGTCCCTTGTCAGTGAGGATGAAGACTCTGAGCTGTGGGATCTTGTCCAGCAAGTGCTTGATGAAACTTGCGATCTATGAGCACGACCACAAGTCAGTGAGCTGTGGGCATATGACGTGCCGGTTTAGGGGGCTCACGTACCAGAGGGTGTGTCAGACAATAGACAGCGAGCCGCAGTTCAGACTCAACTTGTGCGAGGAGGATCAGCAGAGCGCGAAGCGTGTCAACACTATCGAGTCCCCACTTGTCCACTGCTCCCCAATGCTCGTCCTCAACGCCCTGAAAAATGCATTTGTACTCACGCAGGATCATCTCAAAGAGAGCGATCTCCTCGGAACGACTCGCTGGACGGCGCTCGAGGACTTTGCTCAGGTTGGCGTTCTTGCCGCATCTAGCCAGGAGATGCAGGAAGCTCGCAGACGAAGGTGGAGAAGGCGGAGGACGGCAAAACAAATCGCTGATGGCCTTCGGCAGGACGGCTTCATCGAGTGTGTCTGTCTCGCGTGATGCGTCTGGCTCCGGCGGTGCGTCTGGCTCAGGTTGTGTGACTTGTTGCGGTGCTTTGTAGGTGTCCGTTGCTTCTGGCACTGGTTGATCAGTGACGAGCGATGCAGCCCGTGCTTGTCTTTTCGCGGCTCGCTCGACGCGCTTTAGGAGCTTGAGTGCGTAGCAGCGAGTCTGCTGCAAGTGGCGACCAACGTGCTCAGCGATGGCGTCGTAGTTTGGCTCGTCCATTGTCATCAGCGCTGCGACGAAGCGGACGTGTTCTTCTTGCGACCAGCTCATTGCCGTCGGCCGGCACGGTCGCGCGAATGTTGGATCGGCCGCCATGGCTCGCTTGAGCTCTTCGAGCATGCGCGGCGCCAAGCTTCTCTTGATGTGCTGTTGGAATCAGACAAATACGAAAATTACTAATATGTGTTCAAACATTTCAACAAATTACTAAAACGGACGTTATCGCTTCAGGTATACAGCATTATCTCTTCGAGTATACATTTTATACACATTATCCCCTCGAGTATACTCATTATCGCCTCAGTTATACTTTCGCGTAATTTTCAACTAAGTACGAAAATTTGAAACTGACACCTTGTCGACCTGGAAGTCAAATCTAGAGTATACAAATTGCAAGTCATTGAAGACTCCCCGCAATTGTGGCGGACAGGTGAACGAGAAGAGAGAGAAAGAACGCTCCTCCGCACGCTCGCGCACACGACGACGACGACAGTAAGAGCATCATCGCGCGAGCATGGCGGACGACGACACTGTCGCGGCAGCACCCGACGCGACGCAGCAGCAGCAGTCGGTCAATGCGAGAGACAGCGAAGACGCAGCGAGCACGGAACAAGCGCAACAGCAAACCAAAGCTGACAAACCGCATCAAGAGCGCGAGCGCTCAGCGCAGTCGCAAGACCAGGATCGCAGCGACAGCGACGAGGATGCACCATCGAGCGCTACAAACACGGTAAACAGCCGCGGAGCGTCCGCGAAAGCGAAAGATCGCACAGATGATTCCGCAGCAGCTGACGATGACGCACAGGCGACCGCCGACGCAGCTACAGACGCGAACGACGCGGCAGTCGACGCCAGTGCCGATGCACCAGTGAAGCCCACATCTAAGAGCTCCAAAGCGTCAGATAAAGCGCCCGCAAAGCAGCAACTGCAAGCAGATGACAGCGACGGTCAGAAGCGCGAGCAGCAAGACGACGATGCACCGCAAGACGCAGCAGCCAGCGCCTCAGAACCGACGCAAGAGCAAGCGCAAAACGCTATGAAAACACGGCCGATGGACGCAGAGGCAGCGCCTGTGACGAGTCCGCGCGTGCCAGCGATGAGCAGCCGCGCACCGAACGGCTCGCACCCGATGTACCCGAGCTTCCCAGTCGCCGGGATACTCTCGCAAGCCGCGCCAGTTGGATCCGAGAGCGGCGGCAGCGGCACGAGCAGCTCTGCAGTGTCGCCGAGCCACCAGCTCCAGTTCCCGTACGCGTCGTCGAACTTCATCGCGCCCGTGCCGACGCCGATCCGGCCTTTGTCTGGCGACCCGCGCGCGTCTGGAGCAGGCGACAGTGCGTCGCAGAACGGTGCGTCCCCTGCGTCGTCCACGTCGTCTGCGTCTGTGTCGACGGCGCGCCCCGTGCCAGCGGCGCGCATGTTCCTTCACCCGACGACGTCGCCGTCGTTCTACAACGCCGCGCCTGACAATCCCGCCATGGTCGGTCCAGGCACGAGCAGCAGCAGCACAAACGCAGCGGACTCGGGGTTCGACAACGCGTGGGACGCCAGTGCGACTGGCGCAGGCGACAACGCGACGCCGAGCAGTAGCAACGGAGCGAACGCAAGCAGTGGCCAGTGGCACACTCCGCCAGGCGGTCACGCCGCGAGCGACGTGTCGCGCGACTCGCAGAGCAGTCAGGTACAGACACGACGCGACCGAGCCGTTGACTGTTGCTTGATGGGTAGACTGACTGACATGGCTCTCTCTATGTGACGACTCGTGTGGATGACGCAGCAAGCGCCAATGCCAGATCCCAAGCTTCCGCCGCCGCCGTTCGCTGCGAACACGCTCGTTGCGCAGCCGATCGACGACAGCGTATACGCGATCGAGCAGACGAACCTCGCGCGCATGCTCTCGTACGCCAAGAACGTCTCGACGCCTGCGCAGGCGACTGCGATGGCAGTCGACGTGCTACGCGCGACTGCGAGCGCAGCGCTCGGTGCGCACGGCTGGAAAGACGCGTTCCAGCCGCACGAGTACGAGGTGCTGCTCCAGAAAGGCTCGATCGGCCTGTGCATGAACATGAGCGTGCGCATGGGCTCGGTCACAGTCACGAGCTTCCGTCGCCCAGAGGGCGGCATTGTCGGCCCTGCAGAGGCGAGCGGCATGATCTGCGTCGGCGACGAGCTCATCGCCGTCGACGGGTACTCGGTGCAGACGCAGGACGACTTTGCGCGCGTCGTGTCGCGCCTCAAGTCGCTCCGCCCTGTGCTCTTGCGCTTCCGCCGCCCCGGTGGCGTCGGTCTCATTGCCCGCACGGCGGACCCGAGCGGCTACCGCAGCGGCCTCCGCACGGCGATGAACGGTTTTGACAACCCCGAGCTGTTCACCGTCGGGATGTGGGACATGGGCGTGCGGTACATCGGTCCGAACCACTGGGCTGCTGAGCTCCACGTCGACGGCGGCGGCATCCGACGCCTCGGCGTGTACACGAGCGAGAAGGACGCAGCGATGGCGTACAACCGGTACATCCACCAGACGTACGGCAACAGCGCGATCAAGTTTATGAACCCAGCTGGGAACATGGCGGCGCAGCAGCTGCCGCACCCGCAGCAGCCGGGTATCTCGGTCGCTGCGTCTGGTGTCCGCGACGTCAAGCCGCTGCAGCGTCCTGTGCGGCGTCCGACGATGCGCGTGGCGTTCACGACGGAGCAGAAGGAGCAGCTCCGCGCGCAGATCATGGTGTTCAAGTACTCGTCGACGAACTCTGCGATCCCGAACGACTTGCTCAGCCGCGCGCTCAAGACTACGGCGCACAACCACATTGTGCAGCAGCACGCGGACGTGAAGAAGCGCAAGACGTTCACGGCGCACACGGTCATGAAGCCCGTGAAGAAGAAGAAGACCAAGGCTGCCGCGAAAGGACGCGGGAAGAAGAAGCCGCAGTACTCGGACGAAGACGACGACGACGAGAGTCTCTCCGATGGCGCTGGCGCTGCAGCGCCTGCAGTTATGAAAGAAGCTGCGAAGCCGACGCGCCGGTCGGGTCGGAACGCCGGCAAAGCCAAGAAGACGTACGTGAAGGAAGAGAACGACTCGGAGTTTGAGTATAGCGACGACGCAAAGCCGTCAAAGGCGAAGGAGACGGCGCCAGCAGCGCCAAAGGGGCCGCAGATCGACAAGATCATCAGCATTCGGTTCCACAAGGCGCAGAGCGACGACGACGAAGTCGCGATGGAGTTCCTGATCAAGTGGAAGGACGTGTCGTACTTGCACGTGAGCTGGCTGAGCGTCTCAGAGATCGAGCGCTTTGGGCACCACTCGATCATGCGCATGCGGCGGGTACTTGCAGAAGAACAGCCGCACGGTCGAGAGCGCGCGCGAGAACGTCGTCGTGGGCGTCGAGAAGGACTACAGCGCGTACTTTAGCGACGCGTTCGTCGAAGTCGATCGGATCCTCGACGTGCGCGAGGGCGTCGAAGCGCCAGTCGAAGTGAATCCGTACAACAACCACGGCGCTGGCGAAGACGGCACGCCGGCGATGAAGGTCGGGAAGAAGTACTTGGTCAAGTGGCGCGACTTGAGCTACGTCGACTGCTCGTGGGAGTGGGAGGACGAGCTCACAGACGACCGCAAGATCGCAGCGTTCCATCGGTACAACCACCCGCCGATCATCAACGGCGCGCACCCAGCGATGTTCAGCGACGTTCGCCCAGACGCCTCGACGTGGGCCAAGTACCAGGAGTCACCGGTGTACCACAGCCAGAACACGCTCCGGCCGTACCAGCTCGAAGGGCTCAACTGGATGGTCTTTTGCTGGTACAACCGGCGCAACTGCATCCTCGCAGATGAGATGGGGCTCGGCAAGACCGTGCAGGCGACTGCGATTCTCGAGCACTTGCGCCAGCGCGAGCACATTCGCGGTCCGTTCCTCGTTGTTGCGCCGCTCGCGACGCTCGGGAACTGGAAGCGCGAGATCGAGACGTGGACGTCGATGAACTGCGTCGTGTACCACGACTCGGAGGGCGGCGCCGACATCCGCGCGTTCATGCGCGAGCACGAGTTCTACTTTGCGAACGACGTGTACAAGAAACGCGGGATCTACAAGTTCAACGTGCTCGTGACGTCGTACCAGACGCTCATGGCCGACGCCGAGTACCTCGACGCGATCCACTGGCGCTACGTCGTGATTGACGAAGCGCACAAGCTCAAAAACCGCGACGCGAAGCTCCTGCAGTCACTGAGCAACTTCCACTGGGACTCGTGCTTGCTCATGACGGGCACGCCGCTCCAGAACGGCGTCTTTGAACTCTGGTGCTTGCTCAACTTCATCGAACCCGACAAGTTCCCGAGCCAGCAGGAGTTCTACGACGAGTACGGCGACCTGAACACGGCCGAGCAGGTCGGGCGCTTGCACGAGCAGCTGCGTCCGTACATGCTCCGGCGCGTGAAAGAGGACGTCGAGAAGAGCATTCCGCCCAAGGAAGAGACGATCGTCGACGTCGAGCTCACGACGATGCAGAAGAAGTACTACCGCGCGATCTTTGAGCGGAACCGGTCGTTCCTCAACATGGGCGCTGCGGGCACGGTCGCGAACCTCGTGAACGTCGAGATGGAGCTGCGCAAGTGCTGCAACCACCCGTTCTTGATCCGCGGCGTGGAGGAGAAAGAGTGCGCGCGGCAGGACGACCAGCAGCGCACGAAGAGCTTGATCCAAGCGAGCGGCAAGACCGTGCTCCTCGACAAGCTCATGACCAAGTTCAAGGCCGAGAAGAAGAAGATCCTCATCTTCTCGCAGTTCAAGATCATGCTCGACATCATCGAAGACCTGTGCCAGCTCCGCGGCTACGCGATCGAGCGCCTCGACGGCTCTGTGCGCGGCAACTCGCGCCAAGCGGCGATCGACCGGTTCAACAACCCCGACTCGGAGACGTTTGCGTTCTTGCTGAGCACGCGTGCTGGTGGCGTTGGGATCAACCTCATCGCAGCGTCCGTTGTGATCCTGTTTGACAGCGACTGGAACCCGCAGAACGACTTGCAAGCCGTTGCGCGGTGCCACCGCATCGGTCAGACGCAGTCGGTCAACATCTACCGCCTCGTGACGAAGAAGACGTACGAAGCGCAGATGTTTGACATTGCGTCGAAGAAGCTCGGGATGCACCACGCTGTGTTTGAAACCGGTGGCGTCCGGAACGAGTTTGACGGCGAGGACGACGACAGCGGCAACATGATGTCGCTCATGTCGCTCGACCGTGAAAAGGTCGAGATGATGATCCGCTACGGCGCGTACGCGATCATGGGCGAAGACGACGAGCACGACCCCGAGAACCGCGCGATCAACGAGCTCGACATTGACCAACTCCTGTCGTCGAGTCGCACGATCCGGTACGACCCAACGCGCGGCGACGCTGCAACGGATGCTGGCGACGACGGCGACGACGCCAACGCGACCAAGCCAACGGTGTCGCAGACAAACGCACTGTCGTTCTCGAAAGCGACGTTCACGGCTGAGACGTCGGACAGCACGATCGACTTTAACGACGAGCAGTTCTGGGAGAAGGTCTTGGGTCCCAAGCCCGTGCAGCTCTTGATGACCAAGGTCCAGGAAGGCTGGCTCTCGACTGCGTCGAAAGACGACATCAAGGGCTTCTTGACGGAGCTCCGAGAGCTCGCGCGCGCTGTTGTGAAAGAGCGACAGCGCGGCGGCTCGCTCGCGGACGCGGACCAAGTCATGTCGATCTTGATTGAGCTCAAGGTCACGGGACCGGTCCTCAAGGGCGTCGTGAACGTCCGCACGGTTGCGACCGAGTGGCTCGAAGTGATTGAGCGCCCGAAGCGCCGGCGGAACCAGGACGTCGAGAGCGAGCTCATGTACTTGGACTTCCTCGACGGCTCCAAGGACGCATCGAGTCTCCCAAGCGGCAAGAAGAAGACGAAGCGAGGCGCTGGTGGTGGGACGCGCGGTCGCCGCGCAGCCAGACCCACTGGTGCGAGACGAGGTCGCAAGAAAGCGCTCGGGAGCGACGACGACGGCGACGGCGACCTCGACGACTTGGACGACTTGGACGACCACGTCGCTGCGCGCAGTGCTCCGAAAGCCAAGCGCCCTGGTCGCAAACCTGGGGGTGACGGCGTCTCGGGCATTCGTATCAAGCTCACGCGCCCGGACGCGGCGTCGCCGTTCACAATCAGCAAGTTTGTCAGTGCGAAGCGCAACGTCTTGCGCCAACTGCCGGACTCGGCGCGGCCAGCAGGCGACAGCAGCGCAGTGCCGGCGTCTGCGACTCCGCAAGGCGACGATGCAACTGGCGCTGCTGCAGCTGTGAGTGGCGATGCGCACGTGTCGAGCGACTCGGAGAACGACGCGGGTGACGACGCGGCAAAGACGCCAAGTGCGACTGCTGGAACAGCAACGGGAGCCACGGACCACGCAGACGACGACGAGGAGGAAGAAGAGGAAGAGGAGGAGGAGGAAGAAGAAGAGGAGGAAGAGGACGACGACGACGATGAGGACGACGCAGAAGACGACGACGATGACGAAGCGACACCGCAGAAGAAGCGCCGGCGAGGACGTCCAGCGAAGAAGCAAACTGGGAAGAAGCCAGGACGCCCAACGCGCCGCATGAGCTCCGCTGCGAGCGAGTCGGAGATGCGGTGTCGCGTGTGCTTTAGCGACCAGGGCTTCCTCGACGACCCGATCGTGCAGTGCGAAAAGTGCGACGTCGCTGTCCACAAGGTTCGTCCCTCATCGCACTTTCATCTCCTCTCTTGGAGCTGTCTGTAGCTAACGCCGTTCATCATCTCTCTCTCTCTCTTTGTGACGGAGCGCAGTACTGCTTTGGGATTGAAGACGTCCCGGATGGCGACGCGCCGTGGTTCTGCGACGCCTGCGCTGAGGGAACGACCCCAACGAGCGAACTGGTGCGTTGGTGCTCGCCACTGATCTCGGTCTCGACTGCGTTTGTCTGACAGTCAACTGCCTTTTGCTCCTCTTGATCCAGACGTGCGCGCTGTGTCCGCTCAAGCGCCCGAGCTGCGCGTTCAAGAAGACGGTCGACGGCGAGTGGGCGCACGTCGTGTGCGCGCTGTGGGCGCCTGGCGTGCAGTTTGCTGACGTTGAGCGCATGAGCGGGATCCAGCACGTCGCAGCGGCTGTGGCAGAGATGAAAGGCCCAGCGTGCGCGATCTGCTCGATGGCCGACGGGTGTATCAAGTGCTTCCGCGGTCCGTGCCTGGCGTACTTCCACCCGCTCTGTGGCCGCGAGAGCAACGGCGAGTACGACATGTTCATGAACGAAGGCGGGCAGCTCCGCGCGTTCTGCCCCAAGCACCGCTCGCGCGCTAGACGAATGATTTAAGACACTGCAGCGACTGCCGCTGCGCTCGGTCTCGACGTCCTGCATTGCACTACATGGCTGCACCCCATCGCCTCGCTCTCTTGGTGTCGTTTGCTTGGTCTGTTGTTGGTCACGCTCTTGCTACCTCTGACTCTGTCGAGCGTATCTGTCGGACGTTGGAGCTCCTCATGCGCCTCGCGCAAGTCGAACGACATGGTCACAGGAGCTCAAACTCGCGCACAGCGCGCTCCATCTGCGCGTCGAACTGCGCGAGCCAGCCCTGGTCGAGGAACCGATTCGCCTTCTTGCTCCACTCGAGGTCGTCCAGACTCCAGCAGAGCTGCTGGTAGTAGACCATGCCGCTACTTGCGCTCGCGGCACTTGATGCCGTGGCAGTCGATACTGCACTGTTCGAGGATGTGTGATGGTGATTGTGGTGGTGACTCAATGGCGTCGTGAGTACTGGCGTCGAGGCTCTGCCGTTGGAACTGGAAGCGGACGACGCAGTTGACGAGACGCCCAAGCCGACTCCGAGCGCACGGTCAATGAGACTGTCGACCAAGGTGTCGTCGACGCCTGGGAGGTCGAGACGCACGAGCAGCGAGCGCAGCTGCGAGACGCTCAGAGCACCAACGTCTCCGACGTCAGCAGCGCGGAACTCGTCGCAGATGCGCTGGCGATGCTTGATGAACGTGCCAAACTTGCCAGTCGGCTTTGCCTCGACTGCCGTGCGCTTGGGGTGATTGAGCTCTTTCCGGAGCTGCTCACGCTGCGCTTCGTTCCGTCGCGCGACGCGCACGAGCTCTTCGAACTCGTCAATGTCGATCGAGCCGTTGCCGTCTTTGTCAATGTACGTGATGAAGTCCTGCGCTTGCTCGGTCGAGAGCTGGATCTCCATCTGCGAGAGCGTGTCGATCATCTCCTGCGGCGAGATGCTGCCGTTCCCGTCGGCGTCGCAGAACCGAAACAGGTCGATCACGCGCAAGTGCTTGCGCTTCATGTAGCCGTCGATGCGCCGGACGATCTCGCGAAAGAGCGTCAGCTTCTCCTGCGTCTTCTGGTCAGTTGTTTGGTACGTCCCAGTGAACGCCGTGTCTAGCATCGCGCCGTCGCCAGCTGCAGTGCCAGCTCCAGGACGGTGGTCAAGGTTCGAGCTGAGTGTCGAGCCCCAAGCGATAGATGCTAGTGCTGGTCGCGGCGCTGGTGCTCCTGTGCGGCTTGTTGTGAGCGCTGCTGGCGCTGGTGCCGGTAGCTGCTGACTCTTGCTCTTACCGAGGCGTTTAGACCCTGCGTTTGCTGCAGCTCCAACAGAGCCTGGTCCTGACGACACGCCCGTTGCACTTGGCGCTGCGAACGAAGCTATCTGAGGCAAGTGCCGCTTCTTCGTCATCGGCGTGAGCGACGCCGTGCCTGGGATGCTGAGCTTTGGGAAGTTCAGCGCGTGCGGTGTGAGGAGCCTAGTCGTACACGACGTACAAGGCACTCGTAAGGCTTAGGACACTATGAGATGCAACACTACAAGCCGCCAATGTACGTACTGGTGATCCGATGCTGGTCTCGATCCTATTGCTTCGGGTGGCAGAGCGTCGAGCGCATTTGCTTTGCGGAGCGCACTCGGTGGTGCTCCAGCGCTGACTGCCGGTTCTGACTCCTGGCCACTCGCGAGCATCTTCTTGAGCGATGCCTGCCACGGCTGCTCACGTACGTTGTTGCTCGTCTTGCTCTCGGTGCTGCGCTCTGGCTGCTGCTCTGGAGACGCAGCGTCTTGGTTCGATGGCTGAGCTCTTGAGACGACTGTGGCAGCTCCAACCGATGCCAAAGACGACGACGACGTGCGCTCGTCGCCACCATGGCTACTGAGACGCGAGAGCGATGGCTCCTGCTTGTCGCGGCGGAACGACGACTGGGGCTTGAGCTGCGGCGGCTGTGTCGACTCGACAGGGAACCGCTGCGACTGAGAGCGCAAGAGCGCAGGCTTGACGCGCTTGGGCGTGAGAATGGCCGAGCCTTCGCGCGACGACACGCGCTTGATGAGCTTCGTCTTCTCGAGCAGTTCTGGCAGTGGGAGCGAGAGGTCTGGGAGGCCTGTGAGCGAGATGTCGGCGTCGTCAGTCGCAGTCGTTTTGGCTGTCAAGCGCTCGCGCAAGAGACTCAGGCGCTGGGATTCTTCGAGGATGATCTTCATCTCGATCTCGTCTGGAGTCGATGTCGTCAAAGGAGCAGACGTGAGTGAGCGGTGATGACGCGAGACCGTCGGTCTAAAGACGCATCAAGAGAGTAGCAGGGCGTACCGACTTCGTCGCGCGCACTCGGGTCCTGCTCGTACCCGAGCACGTACACCTTGGCGTTCATAGCGTTGATAACGCCGTCGTAGACGCGGCCGTCTGCGAGCTCTTTGAGGAACCGCGTCCCGAGCGTCATGGCGAGCGGCGCACTCATAGCAGCAAGTGCTGCACCAGACTGCAGCGCTTTGCGCTTGCTTGCGCGGCGCTTGATGAACGACCGCACGATAGCTTGGATGAGCAGCAAGCCTTTGCGGAACGACACACCGGACGTGTACAGCTGCGCGTCGCCCTTTGCAATCACATCCTGCGCCGCGGCGTCCTTTGCTTCGCGGTCGGGCGACTTGCACACTTCGCAGAGCTGCAAGAGGAACTCGTGCGTGTCTTCGACTGCGACGCCTGCGAGCACTTTGATCGGACTCACGAGCAAGAGGCACGAGATGCGCTTGTTGTTGATGCTCGCCATAGCGAACGCCACGAACGCGATCGCGCGCGTCAAGAACGCCGCCTGCAAGTCCAGACAGCGAGCGCAAGTTGACTGAGTCGCGCGGCTACGAGCTCTATGTAGCATTCACTCAAGCACAAGCACAAACACACGCATGACACTACCTTGTCCTCTTTTGTGACGAGCTCCGCAAACTCGAGCTGCTGGTACGTGAAGATGTCATAGTCACCGAGCGTCTCGACGAGGAGCTTGTGGAGAAACGTGAACGGCGGGCGCTGGAGCACTTTGCGACTCAGCGCCGTGGTCTGGACGACCGAGAGCAGCGCGTCGTACGTCTTGTCCACGAGCGCATCGAGCGTCATGCTCTCGACCTACAGCGTGCGCGACCACAGCGACGTCAGGACCACGAGCGCAAGTCATTGCACGAGTGTTGGTCTCCAAGTTGCTATTCTTAGCTGCGACGGTTCGACTGAAGCCATTGACCACGCCACCAGAACAACTTGCGTTTGCCTCGACAACTCGCTTGCACAACCACCGATCACTGTCATTTGCTGTTGCCGTGAGCGGCTGACACTGTTGCCCGTAGCGTACGCTACTGATACGCCGAGACTGAGTGCCTTGCGTGCTGCTTGCGCATCGCGAGGATCTCCTGCTTCGTTCGGCGCCAAAGTAGGTCGCCCACCCAGGCGCAAGCACACTCTTGTGGTCTCTCGCGGCAGCCCAGGCTCCTCGCTCGTGTGTTGCGCGTCAGAGAGCAAGCGATAAGGCACCGACGAGCGCAGGTCCGGATCTGGACTGCAGCGCGCACTTTGACTGAACGCCGCCACGACTTGCTTCTCAAAGTAGTACTGTGCGATGCCTCGACTGGTATGCTCGCTCCTCGACGTGCAAGTTGCAGCGCCTGCAGTGGCGCGCGACCTGCACTGGTGCTGCGAAGGCTGCTCGCATCCGAGCCATGGCTGGCACCACCGTTCGCGATACTTCCGTGTCAAGACGAGTCCTGCGCCTTCGTTCGTCGCTCAGGTATCTTCTCATCTCTGCTCTCGTTGCCTTGTGGCCTTACTCCGCATCCGCTGCTGCGACTGCCAGCAGCGCCTGCGCTGTTCGGCTTCGCAACGACCGCTTGCGTGCGTGCATGCTGTGTCCAGCATGCGAAGTCGAGGTTGACACTCGCTGAGCGCGGTGGTAGCTCTTGCCACCCACCTTCTTCGCTGGATAGAGGCTGCTCCGTTGCACTTGGCGCGGCAGTGCGTGCGTGTGCTCGTTGTCACGATGCGCGTGTGTACGCGGACTTCGCTGTCGCCTTTGTCCCCGACCGAATACAAGTTGTCGAGCTGCGTTGCTGAGTCAGTTCTCGAGTGCAAGTGTCTGCGCCACTCCTACATCAGTCCGATGGTGCAGCAGAGCGACGGAGGCGCGTCTCGTGTGGTCGAGCGCCCGAGTATGCATGGATCCGCACACGCACTTGGCAC
Source organism: Pythium guiyangense (assembly GCA_003730235.1). Lineage (NCBI taxonomy): Eukaryota > Oomycota > Peronosporomycetes > Pythiales > Pythiaceae > Pythium > Pythium guiyangense. The sequence goes on from QXDM01000143.1 coordinate 146,563, forward strand.
GTACATGTCTTGAGATGCTTCTCACTGCAGGTCCGACTCGTGCGTGGCGCTCTTGAAGATGTGTAGTCTGTGCAGCGCTCAGGAAGCGCTGGTGGCGACTTCATCCGCTCGCATGCGCAGCAGCGCTGGTTGCTATCGACCGTCGGCCGTCGAGTGGGCTCGGAGCAACCACTGTCGCACTATACACTGCAGCTGCCACCACACTCAGTCACAGAATCACACAAACACGCTCGCCAACGCAGTTCGCGCCGCGCTGGTGCTCCTCCGTTCGATGCGGTGCTCGTCGCTCTGCTCGGGCCATGGCCACCTTGACTATTCATGCGTTGCGTTGCGCGCAGACGCGAGTCGACCAGCCAATCGTGAGGGCGTGACAGGCAGCGAGTCACGTGGCACGTTCTCGTTGAAGAGCAGACCGGTGTCTGCGTCGCTTGAAAGATCGCGCCGGCAACGTACACTTTGCGTCGTCTCAACTTGGCTCGAGTCTGTGGACGATCGCATACTCGATGCAAGTCACAGGGACTGGGGCCGCGGTGCCAATGTCGGTGTTGGTGCTTGCTTGTGTGCTGGTGGTGCACGATGCACATGCACGCACACACATGCACTGACGCCGAGGCGAGGCAATCGACAATGGCGGAGGTCGCGCACGGTCCGCGGTCCCAGACGACGACGAGAGCCGGGGACCATCTGAGTTGACCACGCGGCTCGGAAGCACAAGCACACTCTTGTGGTCTCTCGTGACAGCTGAGGTGGCTTCGGAGCCTGAGGGTGCGATTTGACTGTGCGCGTTTGAGGGTATACTCAAACCAAGTCTCTCCAAGCAATCAGCAAAACGCGATACAAACGCGTGGCGCTTGAAGCTGAGCGCGTGCCACGCACTGAATCCGTTCGTCGTCGCCGGTTCAAGCGTCTATTGACGCCATAGCGCCTTGCATCTGGCAGCAGCCGTCGCGATCCTGGCGTCCAGCACAAAGCAGTATCATCAGGCTCGATTCATCCATGGTCCGATGTTGCAATCCAGAAAATCCTACTAGCTCGAAGCACACGAGCGTACGAAAGCAAGCACGTCATGGTGCACGCACAGGCTGATAGCGATCGCTTGTTGCTCAGTGCACTTGCATACAACAACAACAGCATGAACAACAACAACATAAACACCATGTTGTTTGTTGTTGTTGGCTTGCCTCGCGTTCTCGCTCAATGTGTCTCTCGGGTGCTCGATTTCATATGCCGTTCAGTATGAGCAATAATTTGAGATAACGCGGACAGAGACAGGACATTTCAATGACTCGAATACAAGACGCATCGGCTCAAACCATTTTCACACACACACACTTTCGTTCTCTCGGCGCGAAGAGCACGTCGAGAAAGCAAGCGAGCAAGTGCAAGAGCAAACGAGCGAACAAGCGCAAGAGGCGCCGTCGACTCACAAGTCCAAGCAGCACGCAGCAGCAGCACGCACCTCGACTCGGTGCCATTCGACTTTTCTCGCGAAAGCAGCGTTGCGCTCCGACAGCAGCACCACCACACACGACACGACACACACAACACACACGACGCAGGGAATGGGGATCTGCTCCATGGAGCCGGTCGTCGCTGCAGAGCGTCGCACCACCAGCACGCCTGCAACCGTCGCTGCAACGAGCGCAATCGAGACTCGCAGCAGCAGCAGCAGTGCAACAGCAGCAACAGCAACAACAACAAGCGCGAACACCTTGTCACTTGCTGTGACATCAACAGCAACATCTGCGACAGCAACAGCAACAGCAACAAACAACAACAGAGCGCAAGCGCCTTGACGTACTGACCGACGCAGCGGTCGATAGCAGTAGTGAGCATCTGAGCAGAGCGGCACAGAGAGCGTATCGTCGTCGGAACGAAGTCGACGAGTTTGACGACGACGACGACGATGAAGCAGCATGCAGTGACAGCTCGACGCCGTTCTTGCTCAAGCCCATGCCCAAGCGTTTGCAGTCTGTCCTGTCGACGACCTCGTTGTCGAAGACGAGCGACGGCGTCGACGACATGTGCGCAACATCACGCACACGCACGCTGTGCACAACTCGCACGGCACCAACAAGTCGAGTAACAAGCACAAGAAGCGCGCATGCGCAGATCCAGAGCCAACCAGTGCTGCGCGCTCGCCAAGCAGTAGCAGTAGCTCACGCTCGAGCACGCGGTCTCCGTCGTCACTATCGACATCTCCACCGCCACAGCTGCTACGCCGCGACTCGATGGCGATTCGACAGAAGTACTGGAAGCAGCTCGGCCTGACAGTCACGCGGAGCGACCTCGAGCGCTCGACTGGTCGCAAGCACGTGCGCCAGACAGGCATCAAAGTCCCGCTCAACGACGCACCGCGCGCCAAAGGCGCATCGAAGAACTTTTTCCAGTTCATCGCGAGCTGGTACGGCGGTGGCAACGCAAGTCCGACGACGTCCAAAGACGCAACCGATCCGACTCAGAGCAGCAGCAGCAGCTCAGATGAAGCAAGCGCAAGCGAGACGAGCGCAGTAAGTGAAGCGAGCAGCAGCTCGAGCGACGCGTCTTAGTGCGCCACCAATGCGCAAAGCGATTCGTTCGTCGACGAAGCCGAGCTGTTCTACATCCCGCTCCACACGGACTACTCGAAGCGCCAGCGCGACTGCATGTGGCACACGCGCGTCGAGTTCGTCGCGATGGTTGAGCGGAACCTCGAAGACGTGTACGACGAAATGGAGCGCGAGTACGAGGAGCAGCTCGCAGCAGAAGCCATGGAGAACGACGCGATGATGCGCGAAGAGGCGCTGCAGCGCCAAGTCGCAGCGGCGCAGCAAGTGCAGGCAGTCGCGAAGCAAAAAGCTGCTGCTGCGAGTCGCGCGCGGTCGCCGACACCGAGTCCGCCGTCGCGCACTGCGTCGCCAGTCGCTGCGCCAGTGCCAACGCTTGCGCTGTGTCCAGTCGAGATCAAGCTCGCGCCGCGCGGGCGCTCAACGCACGACATTCGGTTTCAAGTACTTGAAGCACTTGGGCATTGCGAACCAGGGCTCAGCAAAGTTGCAGTGAGCAATAAATTATGGTTGTTGCACGCAAACAATGTTATTGTTGTTGCGATTGCTTCGTGAGGTTGTTGTCTATCAGATGAACGGCCCGTCGAGTGTCGTCTGCACGGCGCTGCTGCGGCTGCTTGCGGTGGAGACTCGCTTGCGTCGGCGCGAGGAAGTGCCGAGTCGGTCGAGCAGTACTTGGTGCAGTCGATGATGGGCCAGTGCGTTGGAGCGGCGGTCCTTGCGACTTGGAGCGCATCGGACGCTTGGTACCAGCACCGGCAGCTGCAGCACTCGTCATCGTGCGACTCCGCGTGTTGGTGCTCGTGTTGCTGCTCCTGGTGCTGGCGCTGCTCCACTGCGACGAGTGTGCAGACTCCCAAGCACATGGACTGTCGGGTGAGGCGAGTGCACGCGCGCTGGAGCAGACTGTCAAAGTCTGCGTACGTATACATCGATGGCGCTGCAGCTGTCGCTGGCGGTGCAGTCGACGGCCGCGCGTGCGACGTGCGTGGCGCTGGACCTCGGCGCGTGTGCGGCGCCACGAGCGCGTCTAAGATGTCGTCGTCGTCGTCCAGCGGATCGTCATGGCGCATCGTGGCAGCCGCCGACTCAGAGTACATCGGTGGTGCATACGTCGCAGTTCGGTGCGTTCGAGCACTCGCTGTGGTCACTGCAGAAGCCTTTGGCGCTCGTGTCCGTCCTGGAGCTGGTCCTGTAGCTGCTGCTGTCTCGCGCATCGCAGTCTGACGCACTGGTGGCGCACTACTCAAGCGCGTAGGTGCGAGCGGCTGCTGCTGCTGCTGCAAGAGCTTCTTCTGCCGAACGCGGATCTTCTCCGAGAGCTCGAGCGACTCTTGCAGCGACTCGCAGTGCGCCTTGAGCTTCTCAAGCGCCTCACGCGCTTTCATTGCCTCTGCGTACTTGCGCTCAGTCGATGCGAGCGTGCGCTTGGTCTACAAGTTGATCAGTCATTCATGTTAGAGCACAGAGTGCGAGTGACGTCTTGGACGAGAGCGACCAGCCAGCAGCTTAGACAGCTCCAAGACGCACCTTCTCGAGCTCAAACCGGAGCTGATCGCGCTCCGTCGTGACTTTGTGGAGCTCGCGCAGTGTGCTCACGTGGCCGACTGCTGCGCGTCCTTTCGTCGGCGTCGTCGAGTGTTCGCTCAGGACTGCGAGCGCACGAGACATCGTCAGTTCAGTCGACCGTCGTCAACCAGTCGTCCGATACAAGACAGGG